>QVRM01007094.1:307500-667500 GCA_003439945.1 Dermanyssus gallinae | reverse complement strand
TCAAGGTCTAACCACGTCACCGGCGCGGCCTTGAATCTCGACTCAAGTTGGCTGTTGGACACTCGTAAGCTTACCAGGCCAGCTGAAAGTGCCACCCTTGTGTTTGTGTTCTCATTCTGACAGACCCGTTACATGTTCCAATGTTGCCCAATACGCGATCAAATGTCTGGACCAATGAATATAAACATTGTGTAGTCGAGTAATGAGCAATCGGCGACCAATGACCGAGAGATCGAACCTTTGTTTCCTCCATTATATATCTGAAGAGATTGGATAAGGCTATCCTGAGCAGAAACTGACTGGAACGATATGGTAAATTGTAGCCTTAAGTGTAAAGAGAGCATATATACAATTTCCGCGCCACCCCGAAACCATCCTCGTAGCACACAAAGGTAGTAATCGCCGCTAGAACACGTGTTGTCGTATGGTGTAGTTTTCGTATGTCTCTTTTGTTAGATCGTTTATGACCACGACGTGGTGGTATAGATAATGCCATACACGAGCATCTATTTCATCAGTGTGAGATCATTTATCATGCTCGGCGTCGTGCCATCAGCTCGACCATGTCAAGTTGATGGACGGTTGATGTCACGGACATTGCTGGGCTAATGAAGTGGAATGTACGACAGCAGGTCATAAAAACATCTCAAACTGGGCGACTAGGGAATACTACTTCCCCTGATTTATCTGTATATATATATATATATATAAAACGGCGACAGGACGGGTTGGTGGAAATGTCTTGCGACTCCGGTTTCATGAGTCGTTGGTTTAATCCTGGGCAAATGCCAAGGGTCCGTGCCTTGTGTAGTCAAGGTATTCCGAATAAATTTCTACTAATTAAAAAAAATATATATATATGATATTTATATATTTGATCAGCGCGGCCAGCCACTGCCTCAAAATCTATTGGCAGCTGGTCTGCGGTTGGCTAATTCGAACGAATTGCGCTCACTCTCTCATAATACCATGAGACGCGACATAGCAGTCTGCCCGCACTGCTCAACCGATGACTATTACAGTCTGTTGTCATCTTGCGGCATTTCGACGTTCCCGACCACCTGTATGCTGGCTACACATCGAATCTACGCGTTCTAATGCTGCGTTCGCTGCCTGCAATGTCTTGAAGTACAGCTCAAGATTTTGACCACGAATTCTTAACACCCAAATACATATGCAGACAGGCATCTACGTTTTTACTTATGTATACATGCGTCTATATAAAAAAATAAATTAAAAAAAAAATATATATATATATAAATATATACATATATGTATATATACATATATGTTTATATGTATATTGACTCAACTGGACATTTATGCAGGGACTGCTGTCCGTAGCGTGCTTTTTCGTGAGTAGTCAAGAGTATGAGACCGTTTGGGCCAACTGCCCGCATAGAATATGCCGGAACGAGCCACTGAACGAAGGCGAACTGATCATCGGTGCAGACGAGTTAAAATGGTTAAGTTTGTATCTTACCAGACTGGTTGACATGCCGCATAGCTGTCGTCGGTTTAGGCAGAGACGATCGCGAGAAAAAGAAAAGAGACGCGCTGACAAGGACGCAGAACTAAGCAAATCACCTTGGCAACAAGGTTAACTCTTGGCCGTACATTTGAGTGACGTACGAATTGATAGTGCGTCGAAAGTGTCTAGGAACGCATCTGTAAGATTCTCGGTCCGGTGACACACACTATCTGGACGTATGATGTTTAACTATTTTGTCATGGGATCAAAATGGAATTATCGGAATTGTGTGGATAGTATATAGCAAGCTAAATGTTGCAAACCACAATTCCGATAATTCCATTTTGATTCCATGACAATATATATATATATATATAATTTTTTTTAAAGAGACATGCGACAAACATTTTGCTTCTATCAGGACCCCAAGCAAGAGAGCAGGTAACACCGTGACTTCAAAATATTACTCATAGGCCGCTTACGGAATGCAGGCAAATGGATACAACTGGTAGTTGAAGGAAAATATTTAGGAAACGATGACACAAGATCGATTTTGAAATTCGAAAAAATAATGGGACCTCTAAAGCACGTATAAAGTAATTACGAAACATGTTATATTTGCATACTTTTTGTTACATTGACGTGGCAGCTGGGAGCCTAGTTATTTAAATTATGGTTGTAGTGTTTGTAATATTGTTATAATTGTAGACATGGCTGTAGATGTTGCTATTGTCATAGTTGACATTCCCGTGGTTAACGATAACTAACCATGGAATGTGATAGCGCATATAATAGCGTAGTTACTAGAATTAGTTACTGCTTTGTATATAACGTGCCAGTCACGTGGTAACTAGTTCAGTGGTTCAGCAGGCCACAGCGAAATCGAAACTACGGCACACATACACTATATATACGTTTAAAAATATATGCAATGTATTTAAAAATAAATAAATAATAACACTAAATTATATTTGTTTTTATGTGTATACAGGGAGAGTAAAATGAAGCGACCTCATTCAGACCCTAGTTCAGTACCTATGGGAATTGAACCCCACGCAATATGTGTGCTTCTATTAAGACGGTACTACTAGCATAGTCACCCGCAGAATACGGAAACCGCGCCAATGCAAGCAATATGTATACCTGTATTCCTCTCTGATTGGAGCGCTCTTGGTTTTGAAGCACTTCCTAAACACTGCGGATGCAGCAGCTTATGTATTACTGTTTGGCGGTAATTTCAGTCTTCTAATCTACGGGCGATCACACAAGATCACGATCTTGCAAAGTGTGTCAACTAGGCAGATAGGCAGAATGGCGGTTTATGCAATATGGATAAGTCAGCTGGCACAAGAAGCAGAGCACAGCCAACGTGACGTAACTCTAGTGCACTCTTTGCTAACACAACGCTAACTGTAGTACGTTTAATTATTGCTTACTCCTTGTAATGATGTAAAATGTATGTGAAATCACATACAGTTTTAAATGTGTATATATTCCATAAATTACCTTGTTAAGAAAGAAAAAAAACTAGAACTCTATATTCCGACATTGAGGAAAACAGGTCGCGAATTTGCTTCTTGTCGGGGATGGCCGCAGTACTACTGCCTTATTATGACAACTTCACCTGGTTACTGACTTGCCATTAAGGGTGCTCGATTAGTAGAGCTTGCCTCCAAGACAAATTCTGCAAATCTTCTTGCCATAGGCCTTAAGAAGCGCATCTAAAAAAGCTTAACATGCCATGGGACTTCACACTGTTAGGTTCTAAGAGAGTAGCTTTGGCTTAGTATTAAAAAAACATAACGTTCGTAACAGTGGCTTGCATCGCCAGCTCTTCCAGAGTTGCACATACGGAATAAGGGAAGTCAGATATGCCAATGTGGTGTAGGTTTTGCAGAAGCAGCCACCGTGGCCCGTGAAAGCCTTGTTTAAGGCTGTACCATTTGTTTGATCAGGGAGTATTGATTTCGTCTAATATCGATTTCCTAATAACTTGATTGCCTCCATTAATATTTGAAGCACTTGTTAAATATTGCGGATGCAGCAACGTATGCGTTATCGTTTGGCCGTTTGTGGGTGCACCTGTTTACAGTAATCGCATTCTAGTCTGCTAATCTTCGAGCCGATCTTGGTCATGCTACTGTGTGTCTTTTTGCGGTTTACCGGGTTTCCGTATAAAGAAGTTACGGTTTTCTGAAGTTGTGCTTAGGAATAAGTGTGAAATCTCAATTTTGTTGTACCGATGTAACTGGCCGAGTATTAGTGAAATGCGCAATTGTAAGAGAACGAAATAGTCAACTGAGAAACAGAGCATAGCGGCGTTTATTTTAGGACTCTATTCTGTTAAGTCCCCCGACCAGCGGTTGATTGAGGGGTATCCTGATGTTAGTTCTTTAACTCTTAGGTCCCAGGGAATTTGTCTAGGGAGCTTTTGTACGGCTGTTGTGGGCGCCGTGTCCGCACCATGTTGAGCGCGATAGATTTGAGAGGCGGCGTGGCAGGCGTGCGCTCCTATTGGGGTGCGGCATCTAACACTCATCTAATGTCATCGACTTCAAATGCCAGGAGACCGTGTGAGTTGGTTATTCCGTTAATCCCCGGGAGAACTTCTCGCTAATCTGGTGAGGCTTTGGCAGCTTTTTGTTGCATGAAGCACATACGGCGTATGTTTATATCCTGTGGAGAGCGCTTCAGGTCATATAACAAAATTCTGTCGTTTTTGTGGAGCTAATTCGAGTCTAGCATGTAGAGGTATTGTCGAATGTCCGCCAAGGCTTTGTTGACTGCTCTTTCGAGTAGATGCTCATCAAGAGCGGCGACCTCTGCGCAGGCGACGAAATAGACTTTCCGCTGATATAGGAGTCTTAATACTACATCGTAGGTTATATTCTATAGGTTTGATTTTAGTACGAACTCTGACGGGCTCAGGCTGCGACATCATAGCCCAGGCCTTCGAAGCTGCTCGGTCTTTACGCACAGCGCTGAGTACGAAATAAATAGGACGATACGCCTTTGTATCTAAATGCATTGTTTATGGGGTCACACAAAACATTGTGACTTTTTGACAACTAACAGGATGGCCAGACAATGCGGCCGGTTTGCACCTAGAGTATTTTTTTCTGCTTTAGATTAGTACTTTGCTGATTTGCGGTTTACCGAGTCTACACGTGATACAAGGCTAAGAGTTACTGTTTTCCAAGGTTTTGTTTAGGATTGAGGCAGAAATTACTAATTTTTGTTATGCCGATGTAACTGGCCGAATAGTAAATGTTAAATGTGCGATTGCAAGAGAACGAATTAGTTGATTGGAAACCAAACGAAAAAAAAATCATCTAAGGAACATCTAACGCTGTCTAGAGCAAGTGAAGTAGTCGCATTAAGAGAATGCTGCAAGAATCAAGGTTTTCCCTTCTATGAGCGTATATGCAAGACTTTACAATATTTGCCGTGAAAGCTCAATAAAATGACATCACTGGATTTCTTAGATCTGAATAGATTGAACAGGACCTTTGCAAACCTCCCTCAACGAGACTATTTTGCTTGTCCTAGTTAGCGTGTGATGTCCGTCAAACGAATTTTCTTTTGAATAGGTATGGTCGGTTTACCAGTCGACTATTTTGTTCTCGCAATTTTTTTGAAGTATGATCACGCCACTCACATCGGTATAACAAATACTTTTAAATTCACTCTCACTTCTGAACATGACATTTCCGCCACCCGTCCTTTCCACTAGAAAAAAGTAATTTCTCAAAAAGTTTGACAATCCCCTAAAATCTAGCCCATTTGTTTTCTGAGCCCCTGTATATATATATATATATATATATATATATATATATATATATATATATATATATATATATATATATATATATGTCTAGAAAATAACATCTAAGTAACACACTTAGACATTAAAAATGCAGAAATTACACAAACTCCACACGATGCAAATCCAATGCAAGGATAAGACAAATTGTCACATGCGATAAGCGACAAGGCACTTATACCAGGGGTACGGCGTAGCTCAAACACTTCTATGCATTTGCAAACTGTCAATATATGTATATGTAAACAAATGAATATATGTGTATGAAAAAGTTTTATATATATATATACGTTTGTATTCATTATGTTAGACTAAATGGAAATATAAGGCTACTATAAACAAAAATTTGCATCTCTGCTTCAAGCCACCTAAAAACACATGAGCTCCATACATATAGCTGTTTCATGAAGCACATATACACTCGTAAGCACACATGTACGCATATATATATATATATATATATATGGATTGCTTATATATTCGAGCGTACATTTAAAATAATAGCCATCTACCTAAAAATGCTTAACGGCGAATTCAAATTTCAAACGACAGTAGCCCAAACTCAACCGATTGGTGTTTGGCCTCTGTTGTTGTCGTACCCTTACATGGCGTTGCATATTAGTACACATATATTTTGTTGGTTGTTCGTTGTTCCTTATTGTTGCTGTGGTTAAAACTTCTTATCCTTGTTGGATTACAAACATCCTGTTGTTTTTCGTACAATGTTCTTGCTGTCGCTGTTGACACTCGGCTTTTAGTTTGATCGCCGCCGAATTTGTTTTCATCGATATTCGATCAATGACGTAACGGTTCTTAATGTTCGTGTTGTCACCGTTACGCCTTGTTGTTTCGATAGCTGCGATGACAGGTCTTACAACTTCCGTTCGTGTCACTGTGTTACTGCTGCATATTATTCGAGCAACACTTCTGCAGTCGCCTTTGCTGTAGCAATAGCTTTTACTACGTAAATGCTTTTGGTGAAATTTGTAGAACGCTTCTTCCTGAAGAAATTAAATCACGGTTACGGTTGCTTAGCAACTATTCAGTTGGCCAACTTTTTATGCCAAACAGGCCAATTAGCTGTGTATTAGCGGGCGTGCTCAATTATGTCAAGGTAGCCTTTCTGATTAAACAGAAGCAAGTATAATATATGTATATGTTTGCAAAATAGTCTTGCCCATCCACCTGAATTGCGGCTAAAAATGTACATACATATATGAGTAAATGAAAAAAAAATATATATATATATAGGATGTTCGCAAAATATTCCGAGATCTTAGAAACAACATAAATTCAATTTTTAAAATACTGTAAATTTTTGAAGAACGATTAAAATTTATTTAGGACCTTTAGTTGCACACGGATTTTCGATGCGAGCTCGATTCGATTACGGCAGAAAGGGGAGTATTTTTTTAACGCTCTGACAAGCACATTTTAGACGCTCGTAATGGACTAAGTTGCCTGTGGCACGATATCGTCTAAATGCATCTATCGTCATCGCGTTCTCGTACTGGAATTATATAGGCTTTCTCCAGCAGAGGAATGTAGCAGCAGGGCAATGACAACCACGTCCAACAAATACAACCCGCAAGGCCAGAGCTCGAACTTACGATTGTTTTGCTAACCATGGTTGCCACGGTAACATCCCGTTTCGAACGGTTCGTTAGCCGCCTAAGCCATCGCAGCTACTACCAAGCTAGGTTATACGAGACCGCTGGCAGACGAACTTAATTGTTTTATCGAAGAACTTCTTCCGGACTTCTGCGACTGGATACTGATTATGGTTGTAGACAGATGCATAGATAAAAACGTAAAGTTCAGCCTAGATTCGCTACTCATGCGTCATTCATAATAACTGTGTCACAGATTGATTACCCCAAACTATTTTGTGATGCGGCATGGACCCATGGAACAACAGTAATGGACTTTAGAGATCGAGGGGGGAAAATTGAAATAGTTGATGAGTTCCCAAGTGCGCTCTGAGTGGCGCCTACTCAGCCCCACGTTACCTCGGACCTCGACCGGACAAACTCTCACACTACGTATCCAACCCCAAACAAGCCCATCAAGTACCTACTTTTTAATGCCGCATCCCTTACTAAGAGAGGAGCTTGCGATTCCTTAAGTCAGTACACTGCGCTCCACCACGTTGATATCATCTGTATTACTGAGACATCGGCTACCGACAACCTGTCGTCGGTCGAACTTTCTCTTGGTGGTCGCTACTCGGTTTTTCGATCGAAAAGATCGAATTGGACGAATCGTGGGCGGCGTCTGCATTCTTGTGAACCTTGAGCTAACCTGTTGCGAGGTTAACATGCCTCAGACATCTGCCGAGATCATTGCTGTGGACGTTATGTGTAACTTAGCATAGCGTCACCGGGTAATCTGTGCGTATTTTTCCCCAACTGGATCGACAGTTGATCTTAGGCAGTGCATGGCATCACTCTGTGAAGTTCTAGAAGAAGTTATCCAGATCAAGTACCCCGTTCTTCTGCTAAGGGATATGAACCTTCCGTCTATCGACTGGAAACCGTTGACCCTAACTGGACCACCCGATAGCAAGGAACATTTGTTCACGGCGTTCTGCATTGAATCTGGACTTACTCAGCTTGTCACCTGCCCAACTCGTCCAAGAAGTGGCAATGTTTTGAATCTCATCCTCACTGATAACGAGGATCTGGTGGCTAACATTGATGTCCGCCCTTCGCCTGTAAAGTCTGACCACATGGCTGTTTATTTTGAACTGGTCTCAGGCAAGCCGTTCATGCCTTTGCATTCAAGGGTTAACTACTTGAAGGCCAACTACGACGCAATTGGCGCGTATTTGATGTCCAATGACTAGCGCCAAGCTCTCTCTATGTGTTCTTTCGCCAACGAACAACATGAAGCCTTTGTGAATATATCTTTGGATTTTCTTGATCGTTTTTCGCCGCTACATCGTGTCCAATCATCCCCTATCGATGAGTATATTGCTCGACTTTCCGCTCGTCTAAGCCGTGATTTGTCTGGACTCTCTGATGAATCGCACATACGACTGTCCCGCAAACTAGGTCGCGCATCATCTCGCTTACGCCGTATAGAAGAAAAAGCGTTTCTTTCGCTACGCCAAGAAGCGTCTAAATCTCCAGGTAGGGGTAGCTCCCCTTACCTGTGGCGGCCACATAGCTGTGGAAAATGCTGATAAATCAGAAGTTTTGAGACGTCATGTTGAAACTGTATACAAACAGCCTGGCGACTCAAGCTTTGTAGCGACTAAGCCAACAGATTCCTGCCTCAATGACGTAGTATTCACGCCTGAGCTTATCCACACGAAACTGCGTGGAACAAAGAGGAAATGCAGCCTGACACCCGACGGGCTCCCGCCAATTTTCTTTAACGAATTGGCCTTAGCCCTCGCGGAACCTTTGGCAATGATCTTTACCCGCAGTTTCGAAGATGGAAAGGTCCCCCTAATTTTTAAAGAGTCTGTTGTGACGGCTGTGCACAAAAAGGGACCGCGATCCCTTCCAGAAAACTACCGACCGGTAGCTCAATGCTCTATACCGTGCGTCATGGAAAAAATTATCGTCGATGAAATTTATAACTACCTCGACGCCTATGAACTCTTGGACCCTTATCAGCATGGGTTTAGAAAGGGGCGCTCCACTGGAACTCAGCTTCTCGAGGTCTGCCATGATTGGGCTATTGCGCGTAACAGGGCCATACCCATACATACGGTCTACTTTGACTTCTCGTGAGCATTCGACAGGGTAAATCATAGGATTCTCTTATCTAAAAGAGCGGCGCTAGGAATTGGCCCTCGAATCCTGGCTTGGTGTCACTCTTATCTGACAGAACGTTTCTTCGCCGTAAAAGTCAGTGACTCGGTCTCGAAGCGCTCCCCATGCCCTTCTGGGGTTCCTCAAGGCTCCTGCCTAGGCCCCCTTATGTATATAATCTTTGCTCAGGACTTAGGAGTACGTTTTCGCAACCTGAACATAACATACAAAATGTATGCAGATGATTTAAAAATATATGCCCAGATTAGAGGAAACGAGGATCGCCTGAATATTCAAGCAGCCATTAATAGTCTTGCCACCTGGTGTGAGCTAAATGATATGGTAATTTCAGTTCCAAAGTGCGCGGTCCTGAAGACAGCTCCCGACAACTTCAAGTACCAGCTAAAAGATTTCCCTTTACCGAGGTAACATCCTACAAGGACCTAGGAGTTACGTTCGATAGACATATGAAGTTTCGGGCGCACATTGCCGATTCAGCAAAAGCTGCCTCTCGACTAAGTAATCTTATACTAAGAGTATTCTCATCGCAAGATGCCTCCAAATACCTGCGTCTTTATGAAGCCCTAGTAGTGCCAAAATGGCCATACTGTGTTGACGTGTGGACGCCTTTTTACCACAAGGATATATGTTTGCTGCAGCGTATTCAGGACAAGTTTTTAAAGAGAGTCTCAAGAAGATGCAACTTGACGCGTGACAGAGTCGTACTCCCAAGTGTCGCGGAGTACCAGCGTCGTGTTGACTACCGCGTTTTTAAATATCTTATACGCAATGATCAGATTAATACGTTTTACCACGTGCGAGCCAAAGTGGCAGTCGTTAACCACTAATTTGTTTGACGAACAGCTCGCCTTGCCCGCGAATGTAAGCAATTTATTTCCCTTGTTCAACCCCTTTTTTAAATGAAGGAGACATTTGTATTGTATTGTATTGTTATAAGAACGCGTGTTTAGACTCAGTGAGGTTCGGCAGAAGGAAGGTAGTTGTCCTACCTACCAAATACCCCCGGTTGTAAAAACTGTAAAAATTACTTTCATATAAGTATAATGGCATTTCTAATCAAATAAACATGGTTGTCGGCCTATTAGCGTACACTTTGTTCTTCAAAAAATCCCACAGAATTTGCCAATGGCGTTAAATCGCATGGTAATAAACGGTCAATGTCTCCCTTGCGCGAAATAACCCGTTCGGGACCCTTCATCGTCACAAACTCCATTGTCTCGCCGGCTGAGTGGGTTATGGCACTATCTTGTTGGAACCAGCATCTTGTTGCATCGATTCCATCCAAATTTGCTCATGGCAACGGTTCTTCTTGAAACACCTGAGCATTTTATTTGCTTATATGCATTTTTTTTGTTTATTTACACTTATATTCAGATTGGAATGAGCTTCGTCGTGAAATATATTTTTTTGCCATCATGCTTCATCATCTCGGAAGCCCAATCGGCAAAGTTTCAACGCTCCTGGTGGTCCGTAAGATTGAGCTATTGCGGATCCGACCTCATATAACATCAGGTTGAGAAGCGCAAAGAACACAGTTGTTGGTCACGTTGCCAAACCGATGTTCCCAGAATTTATTCCGACATTTAGCCGAACTAGCGTTCCGTGCAAATGGTAGCGGTAGGTGCCCCCTGATGGGGTATAAGTCGAGCCACCCGAAAGGATGGGCGTGTATATGCTGGGATGAAACGCAAAATTGCGAGGTGCCCGTTTTTTCTCTATGGGTGGGGGTAGTGTGGTGGTTGTTTTCTGGTCCGTGATAAAGGGTCGGGAGGGGGTTCTGCAGGTCTGTGTATTTGGACTGGCAGCGTTCTCGTCGGCCACAACTGCTCATACCACTGCCGCTGCCGCTGCCGCCGCCGCAGTGGTGCCTGACGCGCTGGTCTGACGGGAATGCCACCAGTCCGAATTGACAGCCCAGCGCAGCCTCCTCCAGACACGCTATCACGGACCAGAAGGGAGCCACTACACTACTCCTACCCTACAATCGAGTTCAGTCACCACGGGATTCCGGGTCACATCCCAGCATATACACACACACAACATTTCGGGTGGCTGGGCCCACACCAGGACAGAGTGCATCTACCGCTGCGAAGGACAGCGGTAGACGCGGGCAATCAGCTAACCGTTCCTCTTATTTTATTAGACCCTCTAAGCGAGTGCAGCAGACATCCAGACCTGTACCTCTGATTGACTAGGTCCGGCGAGTTATCCAGTCGGTCCGGAGTCGGTGGCAGTCACCTGCTCGTACAATTATTAGCCTTGACAGTCCTCAAATAGACCACGACAATATGAGGATATGCATTTGCTGCCACATAAGCTATATCGTTTTCCTTGCCTCGACAACGACCGACACAACAAAATATGCAGTCATCAATTCCTCGAGGTAGTCACTCCTTCAAGTGACATGCCGCGAGTAGCTGCCAACAATATAAGTCTCAATGTTATGTGCATACTCAATATGAGTAAAATAAATGTGATGATGATAATGAGTCGAGTCAGACACGTTCGTCATATACTTCCCCATGGATGGCTGCAACTATTTTCTGGATATGCTTAAGTAAACGTGCGCAGACTAGATATGGAATATTTAGTGAAAATTCCGACTTTAGAATATTATGCACATCTGCCCAGTAGCGGTAGCACGAGTAGCAATTATTTATTTTATGTTAAGCAGTTATGCCAAGTAACAATGCTGTTGACTTGTTGTATACGCCTGACACAAATATATATTTACATACTTAATATAACATAATATAAATGGAGTTTTGTTAGCATTTAACATTTTGCTATCAATTAATATGTATCATATTGACGTAACGTAACAGCATTTTGCATGAAGGGGTGCTTTCATCAAGAGTGGTACTAATGGTCACCCTAGAATCTTGAACGTGTACGTTATAATTTGCAGGCCACTGCCTTGTGAGTGTGTTTTGCTGTCAGCAGTGATTGCATAGTCAAGCGCTTTTTGACGGATTCCACCGCGTAACGATATGGGCCTTCGAACCTTCGACACGTGATATTTATTACTACTTGTAACTATGTAGTTTTATTATAAGTGATTGCGAATTATGTGAGACTTATTATCATCAATATCTTCTCTCTCCCAGTCTCTCTCTTTATATCAGTCTGAACACACCTATCGAATATATCTTTACAATTAACGTACACCCAGAAGGATCTAGAATGGCGGCACTTGACACTCATCAAAGCAGGGAATGTTCATTGGCGCTAGTCTTGGTAACTTGGCCGCGTCGTCGTTGCCATTTTTACTGCTGTTATTGCTGGGAACAATCTCGTCGTTCAAGCAGGCCGAGAACGCCCGTGGGAGAGTTGACGCCTTGTCCACGTTTTGCCAGTTCTTCGGTCGTTATCAGGTCAACACCTTCCTCGTCCAACTGATTTCTCCCCTTATATATATATATATATATACATGAAAAATCCGTACACGGGCAATTGCCTTACGGGAAAAAAAAAATATATATATATATATACAGGGTCTCTCAGGAAGATTTAGAAAGCGACATAGGGAATTGTAAAGTTCGTTTAAAAAATATTTTTCTTATGGAACATTGTCTCTGAGAAGTCTTGTTTCGGAGTGAGAGTGATATTACTAAAATGCGTGGCACTTGTGTTGTTGCCCGACATAGGAGTAGAAAACGTGCAGTTGCAATTAAGAGTTTTCGGGAATGTTGAGATTAAGTGCATGCGTAAATTACATACTCTGATAAATCAGTCATAGCTCTAGAAGAACATTATTTTAGAAAGTTATTTTCAATTCTAGACTATGCTCCGTCCCCTACGGGCTTTGAACTTAACCTGAGGTATATTTTCAATGCACCGAAGGCCGGACATGTTAAGATATCTAGGGTTTCCCCAATAGTCCTTATGGCAGCATGGCCGGTGACTCTCAGCGGTATAGTCGCCATAGCTCTAGGGAAAACACATCACTACGTCATTTACGCATGCACTCAATCTCGACACGCTCGCCGAAAAATTGTAATTACTCCGCAATGACATTGGTACCATTTTGGTACTAAATATATGGTTCGCATTGCCATATATTTGTTACCAAAATGATCGCTATGAAATGCACATTTGTTTGAATGGGTCAGTTTTGAGCTCTGTGAATGGTTTTAGAGTTATGATTTTGAGAAATCTGGCCTGAAAGCTAATAAAAAAGCTTCATTGTTTGCAAATTCTCTTCTAAACGACCATGTCACATTTTCTAACCGGCGTTATATGCTCTCCAGAATTTTCTCACGAACACGACGGTATGCTTGTTCCCTACATAGAAAGAGTGCTTGTTTCGCAACTGCACATTTTGTGCTATTACGTCAGACAACAACACCAGTGACACGGATTGTAGTAATATCTCTTTCACTCCGAAACAAAACTTTTCAGAGACCATGTTCCCTTGAAAAAAAATATTTTAACGAGCTCTACAATTCCCTAAATCGCTTTTTTTTATTTATATGTATAAATTCCTATCAAACACAGGCCCCGAAAGTGTTCTTTATGGCTGAGCTTGATCGAAACGGTCTCTGGCGTCGCGAAAAAATTGGCCTAAGCGTCATCGGGTAATACCTGACAAACTATATCGAGTGACCTTTGTATCGATCATGTCGCCACGGGTCTAGCCAGAACAACCGTGTCGGAAATCTCGAGGTATTCATTTGCTATCGAGAACAGAGATAAGTACGTGGCTTTGGTCGATAATCCTAGGCTCATTGGAGAACACAGGATATCCGTAGTAACGTCGTTGAACTTTCGTAATAAAACTGGCTCCTTGGAAAGGATGCTTCTCCTAAGAAGATAAAAATAATATGTATTATCTCCGGCATAGATCATGTCGTCTCGTCGGAGACGTCCTGAGTACATGTAGGGTTCACACCAATTCGTTCTTCGCTTCTAACAAGCATTTATGGAACCGAATATTTAACTATAATGATGATAATAACGAAAAATTGTTAAATAATTTTTGAGCAATGCTTTCCACCCTCTTCTATTTAACCTACAGATAGTCGTCGTGATTTACCATATTGCAACTTTATGGAAACTTTCGTTGTTACTAATGCTAGTTAATTAGACAAGGTGAGTTCAATAAGACTCGTTTACAGCAGCAAGTCATGAAACACACATATATATATATATATATATATATATATATATATATATATATATATATATATATATATATATATATATATATATATATATATATATATATACTAGGGCTAATAAGAAAGACATCAGTGCGTAAAAAGAGTTAATTCCGCTAAAAAGTTTTTGTCCCGTTTGAAAATTCTTTTCTCGATCGAATGAACGTATGACATCATAATCCTCTTCTTAAAACATTTCTCATATATGAATATAGAAATTTCTTCTACTTAATCAAAGATGTTTTTATTCTTATGCATCAAATGTTTTTCTTTCACGTTTTTAGGCAATAAAAAACGAAAAGTCTCAAAGCCGAGCTTGCCGAATAGGGTTCAAGTTTTTGCAACTGATTCGACACAAAGAGCAGGAGTTGGCAAGGAACTGGTTCTTCCGTACATTGGATCATTTGCGGCGGACACACAAAGATATTCCTAAAAATTTACGGCAGCACTTTTTAATAACCGTATAATAATGTGGCGGAAAAACCCGGGGAGCGATTTCCTTGCAGTCGACTAATGGTCAGTAACACTATGACATTAAACCTGCTCGGCTTGTTTTAGTCAAGACTCTCAAGGTGCCAACTTAAAGGTAAGGCCTTGGTTTCTATGGCGTAGCCAAATATTCGCCGACTCGTCCCCTGTGAAGAACCTCTTAAAAACTGCTAGACTTTCTTTGTCGGGCTTGCCAGACACAGCTTGTGGCAGGTGATTTTTGCTGGAAGTGCAGCATCCTGGGACAAACTGCGTGGGCATCCTCCTCAATCCCGAAACTTAATTTCAAGCTTATACAGCTGATGTGTGCTAAATCACTAATTCTTCTGACTACCTGGTAATCATTCCTCGGTTGACAAGCATAATTGTTCTGTTTTCGTGCGTTTTTTTGCTCGTGACTTATTATACTTGGACCAATCAAAATGAGCTCTGTCACGTATGCTCTCTCGCTTTTCGCCGTCCAACTCACTTTAAAATTCGGGTTCAACTCATGATTTGATCATTAAAAACTTTATGTGTTATATTGTATGGATTACCTTAATATACAGAGCTTCATTCTTGTGCAAAAATGTTTGCAATTTTTAATTATAACAGAAAATAACATGTTAAACGCATGACTTACACTGGGCGTCACTGCTAAAATTATGGCAGTGAAGAATTGACAATCCAACTAAAATTAACTTGTCCTTTTTGCTTCTCGTCGGAGGGTGGCCGCAGTACTGTCTTGTTGAAATTTTGCTACCTGATTCCCTTAGCTTGCAATTGAGTCTACTTGACTCGTAGAACTTGGCTTTGCGGGGCGGTCATTTTGGCTCCCAAGATAATACCTGCGAATTTTCTTTCTATAGACTTCTGGGGAACGCTTCTATCAGAATTTGACGCGTCAGAAATTCAAATCTTAGGTTCCGAGTGAGTAGCCCTCGCCCAGGGCAGAAAAAAGTGCAGAGTTCGTAAAATTATCTTACATCAGCCTATCCAGAGTTAAGACATGCGGTATTAGAGAAGGTCAGCTTTTCTAACGCCTCCAGTCAAGGTATTACTGACAGCAACCATTATGGTGCCTTAACAGTTGCGCGGGTGGCTAAGTAAGCGGGAAATTTTTCATGCTGTGTCATCTAGTGGGGTAAGCCAGTATTGACTCCGTCCAATATGCAGGGTGGTTCGGCTGAATTGCTGATGCTTCCACTCGTTTATAGTATATATCATGCTAGATAGTAGTTCAGTCCTCTGTCTCTGGGAAAGGAATAACCGAGTTAATCGGTTCTATTCATTCAAAAAGTTTCTCTCATCTCTGGACGAGACTATCGAATCCCATGACAAAGAATTCTGGTTTTTGCAACTTGAGGAATGTCTCAACGTGTGTCCGGTGAGTACGTTGGATGCGGCAAAATTTCCTACTCGAAGCTTGCTATCTTGTGGAGGCTGCGTAAATTTACATGCGGCCTCCGTTTCTTTTGGTGGAAGATAACGCCCTTTTTATTCACGAGACAGTATCTCTTTCTTTTTACAAATAACTATGAAGTGATCATACTTTATTAATCAATTTATATTACAATCCTGTGTAAGTGAATGTGTTAACTTTCAGCCTATAACAGCCCTGGTGTGCACCATTCGGCAAGCGACCCCAAAACTGAGATCGCGTTGCCCCGCTGGACGTCAATGGAAAGTCTTTGGCGCAAAAACTGTGCGGCTCTCTTGTCCCCAGTAGTTATCTTTAATCGTTCGCCCAATATTAGTAAGTATTCTTTCAGTCAAGGGGCCCGGTGGTCCCAAGGTTTCGAAGGCCACTGGGCTGAAGTTATGGGCTCTTGCCAGTTCGGCATATTTGTTCATCTTGTTCGTTTCTGCTTGGGTCGCGGCGTGACCAGCTCTAAGTGAACCGAAACCGACCATTGAGGGTGAAAGTGAGTCGGTTACGGTGGCATCCCATATGAGGGTACGGCCTCGTTCAAAGGGGATGAGAGTCATCCCGTCGGGACGCTTGCCGTCGTTTCTGGTTAGTCCAGTTGGTTCCAGTGTACTTGGGTAGCCTGCCGTCCTCAAGGCCCTTGCTATTGTGTCGTTGATAGCCGCGTGACGTGGTCGACGACCTTCACTGAGGGCGCAGGATAGAGCGTGGTGAGCTCTAATGCTCACTGGCTCCCCGCATCGGCATATGTGAGGGTGAACGAGCGGTGTACCAAGTCGGAGGCCAACGCATATTCTTGTAGTGGCATCATCCAGTAAGGTTCCTAACGATGCACTGGGTAGGGCGTGTAGCCAATCGCTTGCATGTTTTGCGGAGGTTGCCCTAAGCCGAGACCTAGTAGAGTCACTGTCAGCTTGATCAATAAGTAAACAAGCATGTTGATCGGCTAGCATGGCCGACCACTCACTCTGAGATGCGACGTTATTTGGTGAAGTTTCAAGAACCTCAACCAAATTACTCGTGACTCGATCTCGCATGGAGGTAAATTCGAGCTGGCCGGCTTCGTCAAGAAGTTCGCAGACCTTGCCGGAAACCTGGTGGGTGGCAGCAACTATCGCAGGGAGTGCTAATATTGTCGGGTCTGGTAAGCCAATGGATACCCAAGCCTTGGATATTGGCAAGAACATCTGTCGTTTTGCTGTATTGTCCAGTTTGATGTTAAGCAGATTGGTTATTGTATTGGCTGTAAGATCATTGAAGCGGCGTAGCTCGTCCGTTTCGCCGGTAAGTTCGATACCCCTCAGAATATGAGTTAGGCGTGTGGCTGAGTAAGAGCACCTTAGCAGGTAAAGACCGCTATGGTAACCTATTAAAGGAAGGCGCTCCGAAGCGGTATTCAGTTTATCCAACTACTTCTGCAACACGGGGGCGACACCTTCCTGAAGTAGGGGTACCCCTAGGAGCCCTACTTCGTTTGCGCTGAGTATCTTGCAGCCCGGTAACAAGTGCGTGATCTCAGAGGTTGTTGAATCTGCATCAGGATTCCATACGAACAGTTCGCATTTCGAGGGAAGCAGGGCTAAGCCGCTTACGTTCTCGAAATCGATCATCTTCTGTATGTCACTAGCGATTGTAGAGGCGTTGCCTGCCAGTACGCCATCGTCCAAGTACCACATGTTAAGCGGGCTTTCGAGCCTCTCTTTTTCTTTAGAGGGTGCCAAAAGCTCGGTTCAACTAATATTAGTAGACAATTGTGTCTATCCTTTGGCCAGTCGCAAGAAACAAGTGATGGACGGTGGCGAAGGCGAGCAGCGAGGGTTGCGTGACACACCCGAAGTGCATGGCTAGTTCACGCGTAACCACCCGGGAATTCTGTTTCACGGTTTAGCGTAAAGCTTATTGTCAAACTTGCATTACACATGTTTTGATATTGCTGGTGTAGAGAATATCGTCACACGAAACATTTAGGATACACGTATATAATAGCATCCTTTAACGGAACACATCTCCTAAACCATAATACATCATCACAACAAAAAGCACTACGTTCAAGTCAGTATCGCAACAATTGTGTATAATCGTATGTCTGGAAAAGATAGCCCGTAGCGCGTCATTTTGTATGACCTTAGGCCTGCCGAGGAGGCGATCCTACCCACTCCCCATAGAAAGATGCCACAACAAAGGATTGGCAAAAACAGGACATTTTAAGCGATCAGCAGTCCATCAATGCGTCGCAGCGCAGCAATAGCATTATAACCTTTAGGCATAACAATCTGGAGAATACCTACTGCAGCGCGAATCGATTGTGATGCAGCGGGGAAATGCGGCGTCAGTCGAACGACCCCTACCCTGAGATCTTATAGAACAACATATTCCTAGTACTACTTTGATTAAATAAAATTTACTTTTTCCACATTTAGATGCTAAATGATCTTTATGAGAATGCCATGTAAGCAACTTCTGTAGATTTAGCCCTAATCACTTGACCGCGTGGAACTGGTCCACCATATTGGGCTCTATGTCTAAGAGTGGATGATGATTACCTGGCCCTGGCCCTTGCGTATATTCCGGTTTGCTAATATATATATATATATATATATATATATATATAATCACGAGTGCATATGTTCACATACATGTGTGTGCATACTTATATATAATGCATGCATAAATATGCTCATGGATCAATCGTAAAGTTAGCTTGGTAAGTTAACGCAAGAGGTGCCGTTAGCGTCGTCTCCGTTGTTGTTGTTGTTGCTGCTACTGTCGTCGGAGTCATTGTGGGCAGGGAGGGTGTTTCGTATGAGCGGCGATTTCGTCAGACGAAAGTTGACCGGGCGCCGTTGGACGCCGATCTACGACGGCGACAACTTTGTTGTCGTCGTCGTCGTCGCCGCCGCGCTGCTGCTGATGCTGCTGTTGTTGTGAACGTTGTATAGACCGTGCAGCTTTTGTACGCAGACAAATGAATATGGACAGAGATAGATAAGCAGCCAACAGGCGAACAAGGGGTGGCCAAACAGGCTACTACTACTACTACTACTACAGGCGAATGGACGATGAAGAAACCGAACCAGCTAGCGGGCGACAGCTTGTAGCCAGCCCATCGGACGCTGGACGACCACGATAGCGACAACGACAACAGCGTCGGCTGCAGCGGCAACGATAGCGTCTAAATCGACTGGAGCGTGCCAACGGGACGACAACGACGGGCCGCCGCGCCAACGTCGACAGTCCGAACGCCGAATGACCTGTAGCGGCTGCTGCTTCTGCTTCTGCTGCTGTTGTTGTTGTTGTTGTTGTCGTTGTTGCTATTGTTAATGTTGTTGTCGTCGTCGTCGTTGTCAACGACGACGGTGACGTTGATAGTGTTGGCGTTTGTCAACCAAACCAGTTCAGCTGGTTCTGCTGCTAGTGGTATTGGTGGTATTGGTGGTGGTGGTGGTAGCGGTGGTGATGGTGGTGGTTGCATACGTCCGACTATTGCTCCCGCTCAGGCTCAGAAGAGCAGAAGCAGTTGTTCGTTGCCGTTGTCGCTTCTGCGTCTCGTGGAGGCTCGATTGGCCGGACAGCTATCTATATAGCTGGCAAGCAAGCAAGCAAGCTAGCCAGCCAGCCAGCTAACAGGGGCTGTGATGGTTGTCTGCTGTCGATTGTCGTCTCCAGTTGGATGGTGGTCGTTGACCCTCCAATAAGAATGGTGATGATGATGAGGATGATGATGTGTGATGATGGTGATGATGATGTGTAATGGTGATGATGATGATGATGTGTAATGATGATGATGGTGATGCTTGATGGTGGAGATGATGATGATAATGGTGACGGCGGCAGCGTCGACAACGACGACACAGGGCCCCGATCACTATTGTTGGTTAGGGCTAGCCCAGCCTGCCGCTTTCTTGCATGGAGCCAATCGAGTCGTGAGAGTCACCAGCAACGACGGCAACGGCAGCAGCAGTAGTAGTACTTCTACTACTACTACCCACGATCCAAAAAGGGCCCCCGGCACATCGCCATCATCAACATCGTCACCGCCATCATCATCATCATCATGGCCGCCGGCGAGTCGGCGATGTTCGAATAGCAATGGACAACTCTGCCTTCTCCTCCTCCGCCTCCTCCTCCTGCTCGTGACGCTCCGTCTTTTCCTTTGCTCCCCCAGCGTCTAGCGTCCTCCGCCTTCTCCATCCCCTCGGCCTCCCCCCTCCCCCCCGCCTCCCCCCACGGTCCCGTCTTTCTTGCCGGCCCTACGGCTAGCCAGCCTAAGGTTGTCTAAAGTTGGCTATCGTTGTCTGCTGTTGCTAGTAGGGGTGTTGTTGCCGCCCCCCCCTGATGACAGCGCTGTCGCTGCCGCCGCTAGCGCCACGAGCGCCGCGTTTATTAAAGCATAGTGGTGGCGGCAGTGGTCGTGTTACTACTACTACTACTACTACAACTACTAAATGTGGTGTTGGTGATGGTGGTTGTTGAGCTGTTGGTTCGTTCGATGGTGGTGGAGTTTGCCAGCGTCGCAAATAAATAGATAAATAGATAGTGTTGGTGGTGCAGGTTGTAACGGTGGTGGTGGTGGTGCTGGTAGCGGTGGCAATGATAATAATCCTGATGCTGATGATGATGATGATAATAATATTAATGATGATGATGGCGATGATGATGGTGACCATGGCGCTCGAAAGAGGCCTCGTGTGCAGTTTGCTGTGCACTTGTTGATATGTTCTCTTCTTTTCCCCAGTTGCTCCTAACCCGCCCCCAGTACATCTCTCTCCAACGCCAACAACAGCATCCCTTCCCTCTCCAACTTTTCCACTAGTTGATCGCATCAACCATAACAGCAGCAGAAACAACAACAACAGCAGCAGCAGCAACAGCAATAACGCTGCCACCAAATAAAGTAGCCGCAGTAGCACCGCTACCACTTCCAGCATGATACAGCTGCTATATGAAATCGCTGATAGCTAACGCTAAACACTACGGGCAAAAGACAGTATAACGAGGAAAGGTGAGCTAGATGGAAGCGGGCAAAAGGCGAATCAAGAGGAGGACAGTGACAAAGACGGAGAGAGGACGGGAGGAAAAGAGAGAGAGAGAGAGTGGTGGTGGAAAAAAGAGTCGTGACTGAGAGTAGATGCAGACTCGGGCTCCACCTCCTGACCCTGGTTGTAATACGACGAGAATTCCTGTCACTGCACCGCCAGACGGCGGCACCAGTATCTACGGCAACCAGCGGTAGCTCCATCAAGAACAGCAACACATACGTCGGCCGTGATAACTGGTGCCCGCGGCGTGTCGTGAAGATGAAAAATCCTTCGAGTAGCTAATCCGTTCAGCTAGACTGAACAACAGTCTCGTCTTCGGTACGAGACCGTGAAAGCGAATTTGCTACCACGCTAGCAAACCCGCCGACCGAACGCGGTCGGCTTTCTATGCGTTGTCGTGAACTACTCTTGATGCTTTCTCGAGTCGAGTCCGCACATGACCTCTGTTTGATTCATGAGGTCTACCCATACGGTTCGTTACAGTCTACAAACTAAGGATTGGTTGGATAAATGTCCAGCTTGCTGGTGATTCTCGTAGTTATTCGAGGGCCGAATCAGCTTAGCACACGTATATATATATATATATACCACGAAAAATATTTATATAATACCTAACTGTCCGGCACAAATACTACCAAACTCACTTAACTAAAGCACACGTATATATATATATATATATATATATATATATAATACAGAGGGAGAGAGAAAACTGGTACGATGAAAATATTTATATAAAATCTATCTGTCCGGCACGAACGCTACCAAAATCACGTAACTAGAGCATAGCTTGATTTCCATCAAACCGAATTGTTTCCGGCGTTAGCTGGTAAACGGCGCGCTGGTAAACGGCGATAGAGACACGCGGTAGCGGCGGAACGCCAAATATCTTAATTATTCCACCGTGCTATTATTCAAATCTGATCTAGCCGATAATTCAAATATGCATTTTTCTTGCTTCTTATAGGGACCAACCATTATAACATATCCTTGGATTGGACAATAGATTAACTCGCAAACAGTTCAATACAGTACATAATTACGGTAACCAATTAATTGTCATCCAAGTAAAACAGTTTGCTTAATTTACAGATTACATTATGCTTGCGGAGAACATTTTCTTCTATTTCAAGCAAAGCCGCATCATTGTCGTAATCAATTATATAAAGAGGCATCCTTACTAGCAGCAGGCGGTGAACATGATTTCGAGATGATGAAGCATAACATTAGCTCAACTATAGTCTTATAATTATATAAAATTATGTGTGCTACAATTTATTATATATCGTCAAGGCGCTCAATTTGGGCCACGGCTTTTCGAGTGATGAATTGGTCGTTTCCTAGATTATTGAAGCGTTTATCAAAAAGTGTCCTAGCAATTCACGTTGTGTAAGTTAACGTAGAGTCGATATGTCATATTGCCCAAAACATAAGTACGAGAACAATGCAATAAGATGCAATCCACAATTTTTGTAACGTGGAGGCTAAAATCTGGCGTAATGTAAACGCCTAGGTTTACCTTTATAAATAGGAATTATAACTATTATATGTATAAGTGAGATTTAGAGTATTTTATTACTCAATTGGATAGTCAGTATTCACCACCATTATTTAAACTGTTTTTTTCAAATTTGGATCTAAAGTTTTTCTAACTCTCTCCATCTGCAACTCAGTCTTTATTAAAACCATTTTTTTTGTTAGTGATATGTATATATAATAACAAATATAATAGGATTCTTAGACGCTTTTATCTCAAAGATGTTTTTTTATTAAAGAGCGTCTAGTGTCAGTCTCGTCTATAGAGTATGTGCGCCTAGTTTTTAAGATATTATTAGTTTGGAAGTTACGTGCATAGCGTCCTGCTAACGTGGTAGCGTATTCCGTACTCCGTCTCCCACTGTACCGTTGACGCTCTCTAACTGTACGCCGAGCGTCGAGTAACACCCGCTCGTCCGCTCGCTCTGTTGTTCTGGCCCCGTTACGCGTTGATCGCTGAGTTAACGGGCTCGCCTGGTTATACGGCTGCCGCTGACTGAACATCGATCCAGGAAGCCCCGTATCTGAATGGCCTCGACACTGCCGCTGTATCATTCTGATGCCTCCCTCCCTGCCTTCCTCCCTTTTCTCCTCCGTTTGACTATTAATAGCATAGAGTGACACTAGTTAAGATAAAACGCCAATAGATGACTAGGCAACTGTGCTCAGCGTGCCGACGGCAGTCACCCTACGGACGAAACGGTTAGGAATAATCATCCTGACACACACGTCAAATAAGCAAAGCTTATTTGTAACGTATAATACACCCACGTATGAATATACATTTTCTATATACATATATACCTCTGCACAGATATGTATAGCTTTTATCTGCTTGGGTAGTTTTTTTATACCAAACCAAATCGTCTGAAATCTAAGTGTTCCATTATTCTTTAATGTTTGCAGTGGTTGGATGCAGTAATTCCACTGATCATGGCTGCTGTGAGTGATATCTGCCTTATCTGCCGATCAGACGCATAATCGGACTCGCTCCAATGTGCTGCGTGCCCAAACTATTTTCATGCATCGTGCACGCAGTAAAAAGGCGCGAACCTGCAGCGCGCGGGTTCTACAGGAAAAACGGGTTTCCCAACAATCGAAACGTTTGCACCTTTAGCCCCGCCAGACTGTATGACATATAAAGGGCCGGACCTCTATGTTTTACTTACAAAATTAAGGGGTTAAGAAACGTATCATCATGGCTATCTGGCTGTCTATGTAATCGATTAGTATTATTAAACGATGCACCGGCGTGGGGAAGCGCCTAAATAACAACATGTATTTCTACTGCTTACTCGGATTAACCCTGACAGACTGCGACACAACTCCCTTGATGAGACCTCTGAGGTCATCAGCATCTTTATAAACTCTGCTCCGAAACCAGTGTGATTTATGCGGCGTTCTTTTCGCTGGCGTGTTAGATATTGCTTTGCGCTGAGGCAGGTTCTACTGAGAGCCCTGCAACAATCGTCATTTGACCCAGCTGCGGCGGCTATTTCGTCAATCACTCAAAAAATGACCGAAAGTCTCAAGACTCAAGCGTTTATTTGCCGACTAACATGAGTAATTCCTTATACTACAAGTGCAACGAAAACTACACTTTATCACACAACAACTTAACAACTCTACAAGCTGTCCAATTTCATCTGAAAAACTCCTGGGGCACTAACAACCTTTACGCAGGTATGGTACCTGTCGAGCTTTTTACCTTGCGAGCTCGAATCCCCCGCGAGATTCCTCCCTGAGGCTCTTTATGGACCGTTTAGTGACTGACACCTGGCAGCACATGCTGTCTTTCTTAATAGCACCATGGCTTCAGCACTGGGCGATCCACTATCTTAGTCGGTGAAGTACTTCACTATCTCATTTAACCATTTTTCTAAACATATGCAATTTAACATGTTCGCAGTCTTTATTGATCTGAAATCTGTTTTCGACATCGCGTCCCGTGATATTGCCTTGAAGAAGCTGGGGCAGGCTGGGGTTGGACCATGAATGCTCATTCTGCTTAGCGCAGTTCTAAAAGGCCGCAACGATTTAAAGCAAGCGGCCGCCCTGTAAACGTTCCGGCACGAATATTCTCCAGTAGCAATCCTCAGAGAATTTTATTTGGCACCAGCTGTGACTAACCATTAAAACACCTCTTTAAAAAATGTCTAGCTATGACCAACCAGGTCTGGAAAAAATGGCTTCATTGATGTCGTTATCTTGATACTGCTACAATGTTCTTGGACTTCATAATCTACTATATCGATTCGCTGTGTTTCATGAGCCAGAGAAGTCTGCAAAGGCTGTACAGTGCATTTATTCAAACACAGTGCATTTTATTAATTAAATTTTAAAATAAATCCCAAAGCGGTGGTTCCTTTGGAGCTAATCGACGGTGTTTTTGCGCGGTAGCTCGCCAGGTGGGTACGCAGAAGCCTAATACACTACAGCCCTTTTCATTCCTCAGCTGTACAGAAGTTATCACGTTGCATAATTGCACATACACAGCTTTACGTTAAAAGAAAGATGCCAAAAAGCCATCACTCCGTTGTGTTGAATGCCTTGGGACCGAACCAGGGTAATGGCCTCTCCTTAATGTTTTTTATTTTTTAATGATCCAAATGTCAAGATACGATAGCAGCACAAGAAATATATTATATAGCACACTGTGTCTAGTGAAAATGATGTAACATAAGGTGTAACACACGCAATAGATGTATCTACTTCAAATTTCTTAAAAGACTAACCCTGCTGCCCAAGGAAACATGCTATGCACATTAAAAGCCTTAGCAGGTCGTCGATGATGTTTCTGAGAACTTTATACATTTTCCATGTAAAGCAAATGTGTAAAGCACGGTTATGAACTACTAGCACGTACTATATACACATTATATTAGAATAAAATAGAAAAAGCCTTCATTTAACGAATGAAGAGTTGAAGGAGACTGGGGTGCAGGAAAACCTACGAAAGCCTGTTGTGCGCTTCTGCCGCATAACACACACAGTAGACAGCGTTAATCCGTTGTGCTGATGATATTCCAGGGGAGCCATATTTTAGAATGAGGCAATTCGGAACAGAGCTCCACCCATTGTTACTGCACGTGCGGCTGCGGAGGGCAGCGCGGTATGCGCCATGGGAGAGTCCAGGGGAGAGTATATTTTAGCTCGCCAGCATACATAAGTTATTTAACACTCGATGGAATATAAGCTCTTATGTTTAACACACACATTGTGTATAGCAGTGGAGAGACGTAGCTCCCCTGTGGGACGCATTTCATTAAGCACGACGGATTGTGCAAGGCGCGGCTAGCCATTTACGAGTATGTGGATGGACCTAGAGTGTCTTCATCTTGTCGATAACAAGCCTGTGATTGACCCCATCGAAAACACTCTTCTGGTTGCAGTATGCACATTGAAAGTCGTTATTGGCTTTATATACAAAGCCCGATCACTTGTCTCTTCTAGCAGTTGGTTGCACGTAGAGCGTCGAGATACAAATCCACGCAGGAATAAGCCAAATATATTTTTGGCGGACTTATAACTAGTTAAGTGTCTAGTTAGAATTCTTTCAACAATGGTGCAGGCAATGGAGCACTGAGACACAGGGCGGTAGATTTCAATTCGCACTTTGGACCTCTTTTGATGTATCGGTATTACAATACTCTGTTTGAATTTGTTTAGGACTAAGTCATCCTTGTACGACCGCTCAAAAATAAGCTTTAAAAGCTCTGTTAAAAATAATTTGTTTTTTATATTGGGGGGTGCTGTCAGGTGTGTGACTGCATTTGGGTTTCAGGCACACCAGTTGCGTGTAAATATCATATAGAATAAGCTCGACAGGCGAACGAAGATGAGAAATAAGATTCTAGTAGTTCAACCTACTCTTCGTCGATCGATGCCGAGTGCAAGTCTGATTTTAGGATCGGTGGAGACACATTACTGGCGAGGCGCGCGTTGAAGTAGCAAACAGGAACCGGCTGTCCTTAACGCTTATGCTCATATTGGTTAGGATGCGATGACGCGTTGTTGCTGTCATGAGTTCCTGATGGTATGCAATGGCCAAAGCAGGGCCTGGATACGAAGAGAGGAGTCGCTCGAGGCTAGCGTGATGAGTAGGACTATCGAATAAATAGACTAGATGTGTGAAAGCTTATCAACGTAAAATTTCTTACCTTGCTTGAAAATGTGAAATTATTGTTAAAAACTTTATTTAAGGTGTTCTATAAATACACTCGACGTGCATTTAACTTTAACGGTCGACCTTTATTTTCATCAAAACATCGGATCTTTGACTTAAAAACAGCGGGAAAAATGCTTATGTTTTTTATATCAGATCTGCGGACCCTTTGTGACACATAAAGCCGTCGCACAGAGCATAAACGTTTTGCCATGCGCCTGACCAAATAGGTGCATCATAATTGCTTCCCCCCCCCCATTAATGCATTAACCCAAGAAAGTAGAAGTTTTAGTTCAGTACAGTCAATAAGTTAGTATCTACCGCTTTTATTAATCAATCAAACGCACCTTTATTTTGTCAAAGGGGGACATGTTACAATATTATGAGACACGACGAATGAACTTCCTTTGTACACGTTCCCTTGCTTCAATGTTTTTACCTATGTAAGGCCGCCAAACCTCACAACAATACGTAAATTTAGGAACAACTAAACTTTTATAAAGCCTTATGTAAATATTGCAATCATTAATTATAAAATAGCGAAATATTGTATTAGATATAAGAGTAGATTGTCGCATGAACTGTGCGATATGAGCTCTAAAATCAAGTTCCGTTGCATTACAGCAATTCCCCCATGCTGGTCCCGTTATTATTGCGCGCTCCTCCGCTAGTTGAAGTTACCCCATTACAAATATTTGAATCGCTTTTAATATTACCGCGGCATCCGTTAAACAAAGTCTGACGATATGCTAGGTTTTGGCTATCCGTCATTCATTCACAATAAATGAATGGGATCTGAAAGATTACTTATAAACCTCTGTTCATCAGCGTTGCGAGTTGTAATAAAGAGGCACATAGTCTTAGGTGGTTCCACACAACCGAAAGGTTTCAGCGCCATCAATCATTCAATCGTCTTTCATATATGATTTACCGTTTAGTGGCACCCCGTTGGATTGCTGTCGCCCAAGCTATTCAGTGCTACTGCAACTATCGTGACACATAACTAGGACTATCGTGAAACATATATAGTAGTTTTTATTGTTTCTATCGTTCGCTCACTATTGTTGCTCTTGATTGACCGATTTGGGAAAGAGAATTTTATTTCGAGTTGTTGTACAACGACCAGTACAGCTCTACTGCTGCTGCTGCGGCTACAGTCATGAGCAGGTCCATCTCACTGCCACTGTTAGTTGTGCTGTCTCGGTGCTGCTGTGTGTGACAGGTTGTGTTTTTGGTTGCAGAGAATGACGCCCAATGTGGCGACGACACGCTTTCGAAGCGCCCGCTACACCTAGGGCGCTGACGGAGCCTCAGCGGGGCAATTGGCCAATCTCTCGATCGCTGCTATGTCGGGGCAGACATAGCAGCGCAAGTCGCACCTACTACCAGGCTCCCGCCACAGCGCCGTCTCCATGCGTAGACATGGAATGACGACGACGACGACACAGCGGCCGCTGTTCACTAGGTGATGAAAAATCAAGCGCAACGTTGGACTAGACTACACGGAAGGAGCCGACAGTGTGGGGCCGCTAGCCACTTAGATTGGCGGGTGGTCGAACCAACAGACAAACGCAATGCGTACTACTGTCGTTACAACCATCATATCTCATAGATAAAACCAACGATCATTACCATATATATATATATATATATATATATATATATATATATATATATATATATATATATATATATATATATATATATATATATGTATATATATATATATATATATATATATATGTATATATAGGTTTTGAGTGCATAGGTAAATAGACGAACGGTAATCGGCTATGATTACAATTTCAAAGTGATGAAACAAATTTCACTTATTTTTTCACACATCTGCCGATATTGCAGGAATCAATTGTATGAGGGGGGGGAGCTGTCAGGTGTGTGACTGCATTTAGGTTTTAGGCACACGAGTTGCGTGTAAATATCATCTTTAATAAGCTCGACAAGCGAATCGTGGTTGATCTTAGAACTATAGGATGTCTTCGGACTTCCATGTCATTTCGGAAGTAACTCAAATAAAGATTAAACTAGTTCCACAGTTATTTTGCTGCCTACTCAATATCAACGTGTATACTGTAACGGCATGTCTGTGCCTTGTTGGCTAGGCCTATAAACTCCTTAAAAACGCAACAAAGTTCGGTACACATAAATGCCTGGAGGAATTTTGCGAGGATTATTTTTACAATATCAAGCGGTTAACCCTGCTAGAATGACAAACCAGATGCTACAAACAGTGTTACAAAACCGACAACTGTTTATGCTCAGACGGCAGTATATTTGGTGCACCCTCCGCATGATATATATATACACATGCAGTGAGTGATACCCTGTATGACGATTGCTTTACCACTAGACTAACAATCTTGCAGTTACTGTTGATCCAACATACAGTATATATGTATATGCCTGGGCTGATACGAAATCAACTGATACAAGTGAAACTTGTAATTCATCACAATTGTAAAAAATAAACATTACTGATATTATTCGTAAAATAAAAATCATCATATATGCATGTTATCATAATGACGCATCGTTAAACCTACCGCCTAACGATTGCTTGTGTGGTTATTTCGTAACTTCGGTAGCTCTAACAGTGCATACTCATATTTGTATGCATATGCTGGCCGAACGCGAGCGACGTTGTTGCCGGTTTTTCCGGTCGCCGATCAAATGTTGTCGTCGCTCTATGCTGACGGTCGGGCCACCCAGCTCTATACGTTCTCGTCCCGGCAGTCTCCCCGTTATGTTATATTAACATATTTTCATTTGTCGTGCGGCGAATTCGATCCGCGTTACAAAAACATGTCCAGCCACAGTAGCAACCAGCGGGACAACAATGTGGTGGTCTGCCCTGCTTTTAGTAGACAAGAGCACACGATATACCGCCAAACGATGCTACCAGACAAAAATAGGTATGCTTTGAGTTAGATACATGCATATAGACATATATACAACGTAGCTGGCTATGCATTACATCGCATTTGTCAAAACGGTAGATGTGAACGAGTATCTAGTCTCGCGACGTAGATCGCTACCAACTGTCAAAGGCGCGCTAACAGCGCTGAACTACACGTTGTTACGATAAATTAATACTGTGACCTTGAATAAAAAAACGTCGCAATCGCATGCACACAAGCGATACACACGCATGTATATATATATATATATATATATATATATACACAGGCATATATATTGATTATTTTTCCATTTACAACTGTGTTTTGATTGTTTTTTTCCTAGACGGGCCTATAAGCGCCGTTCCTTTTTTCGTTTGCGTGTGTATCATAGACAGCGTAACGCAACACTCATTGCTGCAAGCAACACTAGTGGCTTTTTCCTGTTCGCACGTATTGTGGCTTTTTGCTAAGGCTATACCCAGCAGCTCCTCCTTCAATCTAAGGCAACAACAGAATAGATTTTAGTCCGGAGACAGCGTGTCGATGATTGATCTATATATATATACATATTTAAAAAAAAAATATATATATATATATATATATATATTGTGTATTAATGCTAGCCGAGCTCAAGGGTTTCAAAGCTAAACAGCTTTCCATTGAAGATCTGCAAGATATCCCTGATGGATCGCTTAAAGACAAACTAAACTATCTCAATGCACATCTTGCAAGGATTGGAACTAAAATTGCGGAATCCGCTGGGTCCAGTAGTAAAACACTTCTAACTGACCTTAAAGGGCCAACAAACAAAATGATCCTCCAAACGCCATTCTCAACTAAAGTACTGCAAGCTATCAAAGTTCTGAAAAACTCAGCAGCTGAGGGAACCGATAAGATTTCTACGAAACTAGTAAAAGACAATGCAGATGTCTGGCACCATTGCTAGAGCATCTTTACAAATTATGTCTACAAAGTGGAACTTTCCCCACAATATTTAAATCATCTTTAGTTACGCCGCTTCATAAAGGGGGTAAGATTTGCCTCGATAACATTAGGCCTATCTCTATTACCACTGTATTTGGTAAAATTCTTGAAAAAATAATAAATTCTCAACTAGTTGATTTCATTGAAAAAAATTACATTCTCTGTCCGGGACAATTCGGATTTAGGGAAGGGCGAAGTACTGAAGACGCAATGATTGAAGTTCGCAACTTCATTGGGGCAATGATAGAGAAGAAAAAAACAAGTTTGTCTGGTCTTTCTTGATTTACAAAAAGCTTTTGATTGTGTAGATCGGATAAGATTAGTAAATAAATTAAAGGCGTTGGGGCTATGCAAGACAAAATACGACATACTTGAAGACTACTTATCTGACAGGCAACAGAGTACAAAGTATAAGGAAGTACAAAGTATAAGGAATGTTTGAGTAAACCTGCTTTTGTTAATCACGGAGTACCTCAGGGTTCCGTTCTGGGACCAACACTGTTTAATATATACATTAACGATATACACTCAGTTTGTAATGATGTGAAAATTGTTCAGTTCGCGGATGATACATGCATTCTTATTGAGAGTAATACCAGAAATGAGCTAATAGAAAAGGTAACAAATACTATGGCGAGGATTAATCTCTGGTTGCGAATCAACAATCTATGTCTTAATGTAAAGAAGACGAAAATTATGAAAATCAAGATGGGTTACGATGCTGAACCACCACTCAACATTACCTGCCACTCATGTGCTTCCTTAGGTTGTTATGCTAATACGAAAGTAGAAAACCTGCCGTTAAACGGATGTAATGATACCAGGCAATGCTTCGACTCTGTTGCCGGCTCGAGCTTAGTTCTTGAGGCAAACTGCAATTGTCCGATAATTGGTGAGGTACACGACTATAAATACCTTGGTCTGACGTTCCAGAATAACATCAAATAGGAAGTTCATATTAAACATATGATAAACAAACTTAGGACAGGTGCTTTACTTTTGCATAAGTTACGACATATTGCCTCCCTTGAATTTAAGAAAAACGTGTATTATGCATTTATTTTTCACACTTAAAATATGGTGTTTTGTTATATGGTGCTTCATTTAAGTCGAATGTCGAACCAATAGTAACTCTCCAGAAAAGATGCATACGAAATGTATTTGGATTGGCCTATAGGACAACCACTGAGGACTTATGGAGAGATAAAAATATATTGCACTTTTATGGAATATACATATATAGCATTCTGACACATTATAGCAGGAACCGTACCCCGTTTGGAGCTACTTCTAATAATGCTTATCCTACCAGAAGTGCTGTAAACAATGTTGTAACACACCCATATACAAGACTTGTGACAAATTATTCAATGCTCAGTTATCGCCTGGTAAACATAAATGCCAGATTGCCTCATCTGTTTAGATGTGTATTAGAATTATCTACAAATGAATGCAAAACCAAACTTAAACAACAGATTTGTTTAATTTCGCCGGATGTACTAAAATCATGTGTATTTGGATGAGTCCTTCAACACACAAAAACATAAATAAAAAAACAAATTTACTAAACACCGTTATACAATATCAAGGATGTTGACACACTCACAAGAGCGGGCAGACACGGGCGATAGCCTTTTCTGTAAAATTACCTGAATAGTTATAATTGTTTGAATTTATGTAATAATGGAAATTTCAAGCTCAATGAAGAGTTATTGAACTTAAATAAATTTGCCGTCCGGAGAAGACGGTCCCATAAAAAATAAAAAAAATAAAATATATATATATATATATATATATATATATATATATATATTTAGCAAGTACGATATACACTCGGTCTGACATATCCACCGTTAACCTTACGTACTTGGAAATGCGTGGTGGAGATGTCCTGCGACTCTGGGTCGTCCTGGGTCGTGGGTGCAATTCCGACACGACGCATAATGGGTCGATGCCATGAACATGTTTTTATGTAACCCAGCAATTCCAAGCAAAAGGTATACTTGTGTAACTTTTATCAACTTCTATGTTTCCTTATGAAAAAAATACTACATATTTCTGAGCAGGACCCTACCATAATTGTTGGTGGACGCTCCACAATGCACGATGCGGACACCTAGACATGATCTAAGAGAACGGAATCGGTATGCTGGCCGAGGCCATGGCTGGCCGAATAGACAGGCCAGCAGCTCCCCCACCCTCACCCCTATCGAGGTTCGGAATGGAGGTACCACACTACTCCTACCCGACAATTAGACATACAGTCACCTCGCGATTCCGCGTTACACCCCGGAATATACTCACCCCCCCGAAGGGTGGCTCGACCCACTCCAGAGCAGGGGTTCCCCACCACTGCGAAAGACAGCAGCGGAGCCAGACGGTCCTCTCGCCGGGAGGTCTGCGTTCATGTGGCTAACTGGCTCTCGTTTTGCCTACTAAGCCAAGGCAGCAGGCGTCCCAGTCGGCACCACCGGGTTGCTAAAGCCCGGGGCGTTGACCGACCGGCCCGGGTTTCGTGTGCAGCACACTTCCCCCGTACATTTAAAGTAGCCTTAACAGCCCTCGAATGGGCCATGACAAAATGACAATATGAATTCGTTGCCACTCAATCGATATCGTATGCCGTGCCTCCCGCGCCAACAAAAGTGACCTCGGGAAAGTTACTATTGGGAGTTTATACAGTCTGACCAACTTTCTATTGGCGCGTGAAGGTCCCCGCAGCACGCGTAACTCGCGCGCCAGCGGACCAACACCGGAACGAGAGTCATCGTTACTCCCAAAAATTTAATTGTCTGCCACATGCGCCCTATTGATTGACCTTGAATTATTTCTTTGGGGCTTCTGCCATTTGCTATCCGTGGCCGTGGCCAGAATCGTTCGAAACATGACTGACATACTTGAACGCGTGCAGCAAATTTTTTGCTATCGCTACAGAATGTGTGCATTGGCTGGTGGCTTTGTAACATAGTAAGCTTCCATGTCATTTCAGAAGTAACTCAAATAACGATTGACACAATTTAATATTGAATTACACAAGTTTGATAAAAAATTACACAGTTTGTGTGCACTCATTTTCGACTAGTGTACCGCTATATTGTAATTTCTTGGTGACCACAAGTCTAAGAACCATTACTTAGGTATCGTGGTGATCCCCATCAAGTGAGCAGTTTTCACTTGCTTGTTTGTACTTGTTTTGTAACAGTAACGGCAAATGTTCAAGTATTTTCGCCAAATCTCACTAATGTAGTAACATCAAAAGATCTCAGTCTTTGCAAACTTTCCCCATGCGACTATTTTGTCTCCGCTTATCAACGGACAGACCTAGAACACTAGCTCTACGACACTTTATAGTATACACGTCTAATTTAGTGGCACTCGTACGCGCATTGGCTTTTTGTTTTACGAAATTGGAAGTGCGTTGAAGAATTCTGAGCTGATTCTGTGCCGGTAATCTTGCTCTTGGTTTCGCTTTAGTAAGTACAGCTGACACACTGGTAGAAAATGTAACTATCGACGAAAAAGACATCGTTTCGCTTATCGTAACATTGGTGCCAACTTGCGCATTACCGCCATGGTAGAGGCACTGGCAGCTCTTTACGGAGGGGTCGGAGATGTACGGCGACTGTCCGTCGGTACGGCAGTGCGCTTGTTTATGCTAAAGACTCTGCCAAAGTTGGCATATAGTTTAGACAGAGTGTGGCAACACCTATCTCAAGCGAATTTTAATTTGCTTGAAAAGTGCTTCACACTATACATGAAGCGAGTACTCTGCCTTTCAATCAAGGCGAGAAGCCGCTTCGTGTATGTATTGTCGAACTGTGCGCCGATGGTGGAGATGCTTCGGCTTAGGCTGCGTATGCCGGTGATAGAGCCACTTAACCATTTCTTGGGAGAGTGGCGACGCAAATTCACGGAGGCAGCGACGGAGGTAAGAACGCTCGACATCTTTAAGTCTTCTTGGTTGTGGGCCGGGGTGGCCTGCGATGACAGACATGTATATACCAGGTACATCGTACACGGGTTCCATCACCTCGTATGCTCCAGTAGGGAGTTTCATGGAGACTATAGTACTCAATGTATTTGTCGGTTCTGCTCGCAGCAATGCGCTAAGTACCACGCGGCTAATTGTCCGGCACTGCAACGAAGATCTTTACACTTCTTCTCTTGGTGAAACGGCAGGACAACAAATATTTATGTTTAATAATAACATGAACTATCTTGTACATACTCTATTTGAGTGAAATAAATATAATTGATTGAATTCAAATATTTTGGTGAATGGCCGTTACAATTGCGATTGACCGCCTTTCCCGTGCAACGATCCGGCGTGATTCTGGAAGATTAAAAAGAAGAGTTTCGGCGAAAGTTGGGTCTAATACACTCCCAAAATCCAAGAAACATCTCCACGAGAAAGAGGGTGCGTACAATGGCATCGCCCAGAAGAGTAATGGCTACGGTTTTTCGGGGACCAACGTAGAATTATTCGATTGGCTGGTCAACTACCTTGAGAGCGGTAAAACGACCTCAAGATAATATCATGCAGGATTGTTGGATTGCCTGCACAAGAACTTACTGAAAAGACTGCAGAAGAGGAGTCTAAGCTGGCTACAAACGTACCGTTTTTAGTTGTCTTTTTTCTAATTGGATTTCCCACGTTTGTCGGCTTGGAATGTGACCCAGGCTGTGCAAGTCGGCAGATAGACACTTACAATAGAAGTACAAATATTATGATTAACGCAATATAACATAACGCAACATGACAACCCGACTTACTCCAACACAGTTAAGGCGTGAAGGTCAATCTCAGAGATGTATCCAGTTTTGGTGTTATCTGCACTCTCTAGCCCATACGTTAACTTAACTCGTCTTTTGGAGCGTCCGCACTTAGTGTACGTTTCTTTCATGTACTTTCGACGCTTCGTCTCTGCGTCATTCCTGTTAATATTAGTAAAAGTTGTGAACTCAAATGATTAATCTAATTCAGTACTGTTTATTTTGCTTAATTTTAATAAACATACGCACTCCATAATCTTGCATGCATAATCCCTTACCGTCTACACGCTTCCGGCGAGAGAAATAATGCATCGATTCATGCTACCAGTGCTGATCATTCCACTGCATAGTACATAGCATACACCTGCAGACAGAACGGGCAGGTGCACAACTCATACTCCTCGTGAAGGACGGCGTTTGAACATGCCAGATAGTGATGACCATACACTAAGTACCTGCTGTATACGTGTACGTGGCGACTGTTACATGTAGGACTAGTGAAAGTGTCGAGCTGACCCTCAGCCAAAATTTAACGTCCATGGAACTGTTTTTTACATTGCTTCATAGACGGACCCCCATAAATACAAATGTGCAACGGTGGGGCTCGAATCCGCGCACCTATGCGTCTCCTCCGGTTGCGAGGCGCAGACTTAAGCCACCACGCCGCCGGGCTCGACGTTACATGTAGGACTAGACCAAATGTGCGAGGAATTGAATACGTCTAAACCCCCGACCTCCCGTCAAACAGGCGTACGCGGCATTTTCAGCCTTAATCGGATTGTTTAGTAACTGATGGACATACTGGCTTGAGATACGCAAAGCGGCTTCTTGCTCGCATCGACAAGCGTACTCGCAAAAAGTACTCGCAGTATATATAATGAAAAACGCTTCTCAACCTGGTTGAAATTGGCCAGCGTAAGATAGTTTCATACCCTGCCAAGGCCATATACCAGCCCCGGAACAATCCTGAATTCTTGGCATGAAGAGCCTTTCTGCTGAGGAAACGGACAGTCTTTGAAAATAGCCTATATTCCCGTGAAGAGAGACAAGAATCGTCTGTACTATTTCGGTTATATGCGCTGTGTACGTCGTTTCCCTGTAATTAACCCAAAGGCCAAGGTATATAGAAAAAGTTAACAAACTCCAATGGTCAGCCGCAGCAACGCATAACGTCACTGGCGACTCCACGGCTGAGTCTCATAGTCTCCAATACACCACGCTCACCGTCTAACCACATAGTGTCAAAGAGACTTATTTTTACACTCAGGAGAAAGCCGCTCACTCCTGCTCGTTAGAATAATTCAAGCCACAGATGACCAGGGGTTTTGTCAGAGGCTTTGACGCAGTCAATAAAGACTGCATACAGATGGTCTCTGTGCCACGCTCGCTCGATTTCTGACTAGAAAACGTGAATTTCATCACACACCTCTTGATCTCTCCTAAAGTCGACTTGCGGCCGAAGGGCCTGTTTAGTCACATGTTCAATCTGAAATCCGAATAACTAATTTGAAGAAAATCTCTTTCTATGTCCTCTCTAACGCCCTTTTACGATAGAGATTTGGATTGGCGCTTTGACGTTAAAAGTGATTGTAGGAGCTGGCACACTTCCTCCACCCGGATAAGCAGATTCATGCTGTACCGATTCAGTGTAAGCGGATGCTGTTCAATTGGGTACAGTGCTGCTGTTACCAAATATAATACTTGTTAAGTAACTTTCTATCTGTCCGTTACTAAGCAGGTTAACCGCCATATGAGGCACGACATATGCTAAGGAATGTCGTTCTTCTCTTTGGAGGGCAGCTCTCGTTCTACCTGCGTCGCGTGCTTCTCTTTATATTCAGAACAGGGTCTTATTTAGCTTTTTACGGTCAAAGAAGTCCCGCCTGGCCTGCAGTGATAATGATGCTCCTGCTTGGCGTAAGAGCCTGTATATATATATAATCTTCACGAGCGTTCCCACATCTCAGATCATCACTTTTATCATCGTTGGCCCCATAATCGATTCTGACATTGAAGTCACCGTCTGCCTATTGCAAAAAAATACACTTAGGTATCGAGCATTAGTTACATGAAGCCTGAACGGATCATTGGTCTCTTTCGCGTAACCGATCCTCTTCATATTATAACTCGACTGAAATAGAGCTCATAAAATTGCTATACTCCTGGCTCATCCAGGGGGAAGGCCCCCCTAGCCGGCGTGGTTCTATCTAGTCCTACGCACCGCTCGCAATAGACGAGTTTTTCGTGCGGCGCAGCGCGGCATAGCCCTTTGGGTCTGCTGGGCGTACGGATGGCGCGACGGACTTTATGCATGCCCGAGCGGCAACGCTTGACGCGTGGGTCACAAATGGGCCACTCCAGGCTCAGGTGTGCCCCGAAGGAATTAGACCCGGTCGCTTATACCGGACCTCCGAAGTTGGTATGACGGGCCTGGCCGGGAGCCACCCACGTATGTCTCGGTCCAAGTCCTGACGGACCACGGCCAATTCCAAATCTATATCGTGCAGATTGGGAAGTCGCAGGTGAATAGGTACACACTCTGCACGTCAGGGCAGCCGGACGATGTTAACCATACGGTCTCGTCCTGATCCAGGTCTGCAGAAGCTCGACGTATTTCTATGCAGATCGACACAAAACGTTGTCGGTCACATGATGGAGAATGTCACCGCATGCGCGGCAGGCGTCTATTTCTTAGACACTCGCCGCCCGCGTTACGGAGGCACGCAAGTGCCATTAAATGGTTGAGATAGGGCTGCCCCGCAAGGGGCTATGGCAATCCAGCCCTCCGTAGAGCGGCTCGACGCATCAGCGACGACCCCTCGAATTCTGGAGCTAAGGACACGTCGAAATCCCTGAGAGACGGTGGAGCACGAGGATCCTCCCCCACGGTCTCAAAGTAACGCCACACAATTCCGAACTCTGGGGGGTGGGGAGGATTGAGGTTTTTAGTGGGTGAAAATCTCACACTATTTGCTGTTGGTTGCCAGTACCGATAGTGCAGTAGCGTTTCCAAACCTCTCATATAAAAAAAGAAGGGGAAACACCTACAACGTCACGCAGGCTTTCACGGGGCACGAAAAGTTCCAAACTTGCATGCTTCGCATTGGCAAATCTACCACCAATATATGCGTGCTTTGCGCTTCTGGCACTGTCGGCGACGTCGAACACACGGTCTTTGCCTGCACGGCACTCGCTACGACACGTACGTCGACCAGGTGACACCAACAATGTTGCGTACATGCTACACAATCTTGCTTCATGGACGCACATATTGTACTACTTGGACACCATCATGAGGAAGAAGGTTCACCTAGAAGACCTGCGCCGAAACCGCTTAGCACACGCGCGGTCGGCAAACAGTCGAGACGAAGTTGGATAGGGGGTTACTGCCATTTTGTGAACCGTACTGTGAGGATGCGTCGAGACCGTGAGTGCCCGGCTGCTCCCCCCTCCTTCGGCTCCTTGTCTCGACCGCTTCCCCGATAGACCCGCTCAAGCCTTTCCCTCCCGGCCGTTTCCTTGGCTAGCTTGAGTGCCAAAACGGCGTCGAACAAGTTCGTCGCCTCCCTCCATGTCTACGCCTATGTCATCAGGTGGGCGACCACCTCCTTGATGGGCCGGCCTCTTACAGCGGTTGGTTGTGGAAAGTTTCTCGTGTCGGCGGTCGTACCACACCCTGAGGACCGGTATCAGACTCTTGGTCCAGCTCTCTGCGGTCACACCAGGAGACGTGGGTGCCCCGCAAGAGGCCAATGCATCTCGACGCACCTCCCCGGGTACGGTGACCATGAGTCGGTAGAGCACGAGACTCCCCTCTCAAGGTCTCGAAGTATTGTTCAACACAATTCCAAACCGTGGAGGGGTAGGGAGGGCTGGGGTTTTTAGTGGATGAGAGTCCCATGTTAGGTGTTGTTGATTACCAACACCGACCGTGCATTATGCATTTTTCCAACCTCCTATATAAAAAAAGAAAGGGAGAAGTCAGGATAATGTGGTAAATAAAATGTCTTCTCTTTTTTGAAAACACATGCATGAGTAGACCCTCCACTTGTATTTAATTTCCTAAATGATAATATTTTATGAATGTAAAATATATGTTGTAAACTTTATCACTAATGCACAGGTGGATGAACACTTCTAAAAACATGAGCAAGAATGTGTCGGGTGACTCACTATCGACGCCCGAATCTGTGGTGCTGTGATTGCCAGAAGCATATAGTTGTAGTTTGTAACTATTTCAAGTCCGCATAGAACAGTTGGAATATTAGTTGAGGTCACGTGAAACGGTACGGACGAGTCGTCTTCTTAGAAACTCCAGATCCGCCGCTCAAAAGGAACCTGGTTTACCTTTTTCTATACGTCCACCCATTATTTAGATTTAGCTTGTTATCTGGCAGTCGAATTTCGACTTGACCGTCATTTTTCGAGTCATCTAGAGTCAATCTGTAAAATCAACCTAATGAGGGCCCGGGTGATACGCGCCCCCTACGACGATGCACTAACAGTTAAGCTTTTAGAAAAGTTTGCGACCTCTCCATGATTATCGTCTTCGGTGAATTCTAGAAAGACTACCCACAACAACGTCAAAATCTAGGTGTTACCACTTCAACGCTATAGAGTAAAAAGAGCGGGAGGAGGAAATAGAGTTTAGATATGCTCTTTCGCCCCTAGACTCTCATTTTGACACTGAAACATGAGTGCCATACGCCAACTCAGAGACGCGCATTTGCTGGAGCATTTCTTTTACATTCAATCGAATTCAACATTATGTGAATCTGAATATTATAACTCAATTGGAACTCATCAATTGTCGGTTTGCAGAACGGGCATTTAAACCAATTTCTTGTCCCTTATCTCATTTTTGATTGCAGGTTCCTTTGAGAGAATTGTCACAATAAAATGGGTGATGTCACACTATGATACATAGGCACTTACGCCCTTCAATTAATAATAACGACGTCATTATCATTTATTATGGTATATAATACCCAACAAAACCGTTCAAAGCGCAGACAAATAACTTGGCTATTGTGAACAGCCGATCCGGCTTCACGCGTCATCTGGCCTGAACAAATCTTTAACCCTCAAATATACACAACGTGTCTGTTAATTTGTAGGCCTTAATAGTTTGTAACAGTCCTCGACCACTTTTGTGACTTTGTTAGAGCGTTGGTAAGGAAGTAGTTAGTTTTGATAGCGAATCGTGACCGTACACGAGACTTGAACTCACCACTACAAGCCCGAGTCAAAATCGCACTCAAAGCAGTGAACAGCGCCCAGTGATTGTGCGCCGAAGCGGGCAAAGATTATGGTGTTGGTCGAATAGGTAAAGACCACCGTTTTTCGAGATTCTCAAGAAATCGTCCCGATTGACTACTTACAGAAAAGTGAAGTAGTCACGTAGCATTGTTTGCTTTACGTCTCTTTGGAAAGCTGCAAACAAAACGGCCGAGACTGGCCCAGAAGAGAACATTTTCCTTATGATAACGAATATCCGTTGTTGCAATTGTAAAATTGCACAAATGAATGTTCCAATATCCGGCCTATTCACCATATGCCTCTGATATGGCTTCTTGTGACTTCGCCGTATTCCCAAACCTCAAGATCTGGCTCAATGAAAGAGATTTTTACGTCGCCATGGATGCGTACCTTGTGAATCCCTACTTTTTTAAACCAGTCAACAGAATTGTCCGAACAAACCGCTACACTTAGTATATAGAGTCCCAAAGAGACTACGTCGAGAAATTAAAAGAATTTTCCGGTAAATATGTGATTACATTACTTATACTTATCGAACGATATATATAAATATACATACTGATTGTCAATACCCAGTTTGCGAAATAAATTGTTAGCATGCATCTGTATATATATACTCGCATATATGTGCATGTACACATACGTATACATACAATTTTTATCTGTATTTGTGGATTGTGGATCCCTGCGTCAATGTCCGCCAACATTGCATCAGTCTGCGCCACAGCGTTGGCGTATGTCAGGCGAAATCTCCTCTTATTCTGACGGAACCTTTCTGTTTCTGCTCGTTTGACCTCCTTGGCAGAAACGTTTAGCTTCTCGGTTAGCTTCCTGACTGTCACGTGTGAGTTTTGGTCGCCAACGTGTGTTCGTGCAGTTTGTCGGCTAGCAGAATGATTTCAGCCAGACATTTGTCGGAGACCACCTGCCTTATTAATGATGAGAGGATGATCAGGGCTACTAATCACGCTAACCTGATTCCAAGTAAATTTGCCCTCATGGATTTAGTTGATGTTGATTGTCATCAAGGCACTACAGAAGCTACCGAATGGAGCCGCCCTCGTATTTTTTTGGTCTTAAACCTAGGGCCTCTGTTAGCAGTCTCATGATAGAGAATGGCTGTTTGAATGACCGGAATCTGTTTCAAAGACGCTGTTTACAGATTTAAACTGTTACGTGGTCTTGCTCAGCCCAATTAGATGCTCCAGATGTCTACTACAATCCTCCCTCATATGCTTCAGGACATGAGAGGCTCGACAAGTACTCTCAGGCGTTTTCTGAAGAATGATCCTTGCCGTCTGGAGCTCCGTATCTTGTCGCTACCCTGTGAGTATTATGGGTTCTCTCTCGGGGATTGTCTCTTGATATTTTGTCCATTTTTATATATATATATATATATATATATATATATTGCCTGCCCACTCACGCAACTGCTAGCGGGCTACGGTGCTGTCAGTAATACTTACATAAATATCTTGTTCTAACTCTCCAGCGTTGATTAGAATATTTCTGATTTTACCCTTATGATATAACTTCCGTTGAATACGCCTCACTGTTATCCCTAAACGCACCTTTTCTATTTTTTAAAACCTTTTGTCTAGCGGGATAATGTATACATAAAATTCCAAGCTCTGTCAACTATCTTTATTCTCTTTAGATCTTAAAAAATAATTACCCTTTTTGGCCAGACTTGGCTGTGTGGGTCAGACTCTCTTTGGGCGATTGCTCTAAAAATAGGTATTACGACAAAAAGGGAAACTTGTTCTGAGTGTTACAATATTAAGTACAGTATCGTTTTCCATGTACGCCAATTTTGTGGCACTAGGAAGGTTTCAAACCCGCCCCGCACGACCTAATTGACTATTACGCGTAGCAAAGCGAGTACAGCAGAAGTTACCAAAATACATTTTTTATTGTCCATGATATGTTCTCATATGGTTATTCTTATATATATAATGTATGTATATCTTATTCCTATATAAACAATATATTGATATGGTGAGTGAGATTCGCTGTCTCCTGAGGCATTTGAAAGACTGTCGGGTCGAGATGCCCCCGCCTATGCTCTAGACTTGTGGGCCTTGCATGTATGTACCTCCACGTGGAGCGGACACATATTGCTGCTAACGGGAATGTCTTAAATATATCTGTGTGGCTTGACGTCCACAGTGTTATTGCTGCAATGCTCACCTACAAACGTTTATACACATTCACACAGATGCCGTTTGCTTCATCTGTAAACAACATGTGATCGAAAGGACCTATATGTATCTGATAACGATATGTCTGAAAAATCTATTTGGCTATACACGCTCTCCGTTGTTTCCCCCCCGCCCCGTCCTTCTACCGCAGTTCTTCCCGCTACGGTAGTCTAATCCGCATATACACGCGCGCACAGGCATACATACACAGAATTACATCCTCGGCATTGTCACTGCTATTCGTATTTCTATAGTCCTGCTACTGTCCTGTCTAGGTCACTCTAGGCCATTCTTTCCGCATACATCCTTTCAAAATTGTAACGCTAATCGCCAATCTTCTAGGCGGCTTCACACGGTGCTCGTGTTCGAGTCGTTCTCCTTGTTGAGTAGCCGCGAGCCGTCGGTAGTCGAAAACTCTTTGGAGAGCTCCTGAAGAAAGATGCGATAGTGGATGGGGTGCATGTTTTTCGACAGCTGGTAAACGATAAACCAGTCGGCGGCACGCAAGCGTCGCATCACTGTGTCGATTGTGCGGCGGTCCGTCATACGGGCACGATTCTTCAGTAGAACGTGACGCGTGCGTGGCATCATGATGGTGGCTAGTCGGTAGCCGACGGCGACGCCTGTGCCCAGCGCCAACACCACCCACCAGAACCACAGGAAGATGTAGATCTTCTCGTTGATGATGTTCTGTGCGAGGATACAGAGCGCGTCGTACTTCTGCACGTCGCCCGACGTGCCGAACATATGGAACGAGCACTTCGTGAGGCGGGGGAACACGCGCGACATCGGGTCGTTGCGGATCTCCGGATTCATTTCGTCGTACTTGAGCACGTCGGTGCCGAACGTCGTGAACATGTTGCCAAGGAAGGTGTCCGTGATGAGGATCTGAGCTATGACGTTGACAAAGTTGAGGAACTCGCAGAAGACATACGCGTAGAAGTAGCACGCGTGCAGTCCGAGATGTGTGCTGATATACTTGGCCACGACGCCGGCTTTGCTGCACACTTCGGAACGCTCCTTTACCGGACAGTCGAGGTCCTGCGTCAGGCGACGAACCAGCCCGCCTTCGTACAGCTTCCAAATCCAGTGCGGCGCGTAGAACGACAGAGCCTGGAGGAACAGTACGAAGCACACCCACTGATAGTAGAGGAAGTATGTCCTACGCTCGCCCGGCGTATACTTGTCGATGCCGCTGTACGGTACGCCCTTCGCGCCGATCGACTTGTTGTAGGAATCGGGCAGATTGAACGTTCCGTGCAGCCAGCAGAACGTCTTCAGCACGTTGTTCGGAATCGAGTCGTGCTGCACACAGTTGATCGGATCGCCGAAGTACTGCGTAGACGTGACCAGGATGCTGAAGAACACGAGCAGGAGCGTGGTCGCATTGTAGTGTAGACGGAACACCTGGTTGTCAACGACAATGCGGTGGATCTTCACTGCACGGCCCAGAGGGCCGGCTAGCATGTAGAACATGGTCGCTCACTTTTGGTAGCTGTGTTGTCGAATGTTCAGCCCTCCAGAGGCGGCTCTTGGAGTCTTGGATGTTTTGATTGTTGGCAGCTGCGTCTGACCGCGTTCCGCTCTTATGCTGCTTGCTGGTGTTCCGAACCGTCGGAACGATAAGACACACTCTCACACCGACACAGCCACTCTGAGCTTCGAACGCTCGTCCAACTTGCCGCTCACGCTGCAGGCCGTGTCGGTCGACGCTGGAACACGCCGCTGACGACCTGACGATCTGTCGTCGGCTACTCGCTACGATGATAAAACACACACGGCGTTCCACAGAGACCTCCACCACCACCACCACCACACCAGCGGTAGCAGTTTCGGGGCCGTCAGCGAGCGCCAGATCTGACCATGCCCGAAGCAGCCATGTTGAACGACGAGGGCCTGAGAGAGGGCGGTGTGTGTCGACCAATCGCACCGGCGGCGAACTTCGCCGCCAGCGAATGTGGCGCCACCTGGCGGGAGAGAACGCACACTTTATTGCTGCTGCTGCTGCTGCTGCTGCCGCTGCTGCAGCCGCCGCTACTAAACAAGCAAATGAACAGCGGAGAAGAGTGGACTGTGTTGATTGAGCACACGGACCGTCTGGTCGTGGACCTTTCCTCCGCTGGGCTGGCGGGGTTGCCACCGCCGCCGCCAATGGCACCAGTTATCTGCTGTTATTCAAGATAAGCTCGCTTGAACTTGCTCATGCGTCGTTGTTCGAGATTCGGACGATATCAGCCAGCCCATGAGGGCGATCGAGAATCGAGGAGTGGGAGCCGCCCTTCAGACCACAGTTGCAAATAATGCGCATGGCCAACGCATGCTGTGTGCAAACAGTCTGATGAACTCCTCCGCAAAGTTCTTGCTGTAGCGGAGATTACTGGCGAGGTTTGAGGCGCATTGCAAATATTTACTGAGCGAACAACCGGATTAACAATCACGCCCTCCCAATACGTCGCAGAATAACGAAATATATCTATCTATATATCTGTACGCATGCTTAACGCTCTTAACCCCATCAAAGCGACAAACAATCGTTACGAATGTGTGGTGTATTTGTGCGTCACTGTAGTAATGTCGACTCTCAGTTTTAGTCTTTCATTATTGCTTAGAGAAAATAAATAATAATACTAATATGATGGAGCTTAAAACAGTATAGAGCTACAATGAGGCAGAATCGTTTTTACAGTGTTCTTCCTTATCATTACGATGATCACGCCGTCACGAGGGGCTAGAAATGCTCAGCAGAGTGTAGTCGTTGCCTTGTGGCAAAAACGATTCGGGATGCTGGCCAAAAAATCGCCGATTCAGGACTAATGACGCCCCGTTAGTTTTGGCGGGAACGGTAGACCATTATGCGGCGTAAACAGAGCGATTTCACTCAGACACAGATGCGACGCGAGAAACGCAATCGGCGTTCATTCAGAATGAGATGCGAAGCAAGCGACGCAATCAGACGGATGCTGACATCAAGATATGTATAGTAAAGCGCTAAATGGAGTGTCATCCTCAGACATGTGGACAACATTAGACCAGTCGAAAAAAATCCTTTTTACAGATGAGGCGTACATCAAACATACGCACATGTTGCGTATAGCGCACACACATTCGTTGTCAAGACGGTTGCATTCAATGACTTTTCTACCTCTGACTTGAAGTTGTCAATGTTATTTTGCCGAGCTATTGTCGCCACTCGTAAGAATCGTTTGTTTTACGATCTCTTCTTCGTCTGAGTGAAGATGGCTAACCTCCCTAACCTTATGGCGCGATCGGCGTTTGTTGTCAGCCCAACGTCTCGTCGACAAGCACATTTCTTGCCGATTCGAGCGGAGCTGACTCGGCTCCAACCGAATACTAGAGAGGCAAGCGAATGTCGGATGGAGCGACGCCTGCCGGCAGGATCGGCGTGATTTATCTCAACGTTGTCGTTCCTGCTGCTGTTGTTGTTGTTGTTGTTGTTGTCAGCAGCAAAGCTGCGCCAGGCTTTGGGGTAGCAGTAGCATCGCTGAGGTGCCACGCATCGATGGCATCGGATCGGCGCCGGTCGACCGACCCGGGTGCTTCGTCTTAACTTCAGACGCGACAATGTTTCGTGGCAGCTCAAGGTCCCTCCTTCGTCTCGTGCGGCTTGTATTTCTCGTGTTGTGTTTGCCTGCTGGGCAAACTTCTGGGCATCGCGCGTTCTTACCTCTTGTTCCCATGCCTGTATGTGGCCGTTGCTACGTCTAAGTCGATTGGTCGTATGCGAATGAATGTTCCTCACATGTTTTAGGCTAACCTTACGTATGACAGCGACAACGTGTTTGGGGATGTGTCCCATCACTAACGCCTTGACAAACAGGCAGAGGTGTCATACCTTGATTCGCACGTGCAACGCAAAAACGGTGTACACAACGCTATTTCCACTCGGTTCTACAGAAGCCTAGACCTACTACTGACTGCTGCTATTGCCACCATTGCTATTCTCCCGTTAAGCAACGAGCATATCGTTTCACGCCATTGTCACTTCGGAGCGAGCTCTACGTGGCGTTAGTTCGTGCCCGTTTTGTTCTTTCCAGCAGCCGTAGTAATGATGGCAGTCTGCTCAGGTCCATGTCGATATATTTTCCTCTGTGTCTGCATCACCAAACAAGACTCGGTGCAAATAGTCATATCGGGAATAGACGAAATCCAATTATCCCGATCAGGGCTATCGCATGTTGTATAACTAAAACGTCTAAGCCCGCAATTTATAAGAAAATTATGATCAGTGGCATATTTTTCGACAGGTCATTTATGTCAAATCTGACAACGGGATATATATATATATATATATATAATCATTCACTACTCAAGTAGAGTGTATGTTACATACGTTAAATAGAAATATAACAAAGTGCCAGTAGGTTGCGGCAATACAATGAATGATAAGTTTAACAAGTTGTTCCACAGTCTCGACAGATGAACTCTTCGTCTGCCTCGTGAAAACCAACTTTTGTTCGCACTGCGTTATTAAAGCCGTGCATTGCATGACGCGTAATTAGGTGGCGAGTTTTGTGGTTGGTTTGTGTCACGTATTGCTAGCGTCCTACAGAAACCCATGTCCACTTGACACATCTTAGCTTCAGTAAATGCTTTTGATACTCGCTGGTTAACTCAGATTAAGGCGGCGCTGCAGGTCCTCTGCGTGTCGCAGCCAGATACACCAGTCAGTTGCGCCTGCTTCGGTGAACACTTACAACCCGTTGAAAATACATGGCCTTCAAGGGGTCAAGCTAGTCGAAGCTCGAGGCTCTGAGATGTGTCCAAACGGGCTCAATCGCATAGCTTACACTAGGGGCATGTTTCAGGCCAAATAATTTTAAAGCCGTCCGTTGTAAGAGCAGTTGCAGGTAATTAATTTTGTAGATAGCGATGAGCATCTTAAAGGTTTTTTCCTTTATATATCGAAGAACGAGGTGCCGCCTGGCGTAAGTTCTAAGCCCAAACATATGCCAAATGGTTGACTAATTATACAAAATTGCCGTGGAGCTTTATGTTGCCAGCTACTGCAAAGCGTCCTCCACGACGGAACTTGCTTTTGACTTGGGAACATTTATCTTTACTGAAGTATTTATCGCAAACTTTCTAACAGTGGCCAGCACTTGCTGAATATAGAAGTGACTTTCAGAGCAAAACACAATATCATCAGCATATTATTGCACTGACTACGGATACTTCTCCTTCACAATCGCCGAAAGTTCACTGACAATGGCAGACAACGAAATTAGATTAGAAATTAGAATCGCCCAGTGCAAACCCAACTGCCTGTCCAAATTTGCGATGTTCGGCAACACCATCGTCTAGTATCAAATAGTTCTCCTGGCAAGTAGCCGCCAATAGCGTCAGAAAACATGGTGGCGCACCATATATTGCCATTTTCCAAAGGGCAGCGTTGCGAGGTGTAGTGTCAAAGGCAGATTTAAAGTCCACTAATACTGCAATCATGACCGCCCGTGGCGTCTCACTGTTTTATTGGCATCGTCGATAACGATTGCGCAAGCTATTCGTGTTGACCTGCAGCGTCTAAATCCTGTTCTTCGAGCATGAAGCCTTGCAGTTTGAGAATTTTTTAGGCGCCAAATTGGGAGCAACGATAAGATGCAACTTTTCCTAGAAATTCTTCTGCAGGCTGAAGGATTTAAATGTCACCGTTACCTTTATAAATTGCGACCTGTACAGAGTTGTTGCCAACTCGTCGGTATATCCCCTATGTCCAGGCACCTATTCCCTAAGTTAGTAATCGTCGGTTGTAGCGATTCCGACTGCTTGATATGTTTCTTTTTAGTAACATCTTGGCCCGGCGTCTTTCGATTTTTATGGTGCAGAATAGCAACTGCAACTTCATTTAAAATGAACGGTTCGTCGGTGTCGGCTGCCCTCACGCTGACTGTGAGGGCATACGAACTGGGATTCTGGTAGGGTAATAGCGTACCACTCGCAAGTGGTAGAAATCAGTCATATCAGAACGTTAGCGGACGAGAATAATGATTGCTTCACACGCTATTGAGTCTCATACCACTATCTGTTAAGTCACGGTTCTGAGCGCTGAGCGGTGGATGGAGCTATGCAACTCAGACTTGTTTCAGGCAGTGTTTCGCGAAGGCTCTACGTCGAGGTTAGCTGAATCGAAGTTCAGTGCTCTTATTAAATGGTTAATGAGATTCTATCTAGCAATTTTTTGTTTCGTATTTAATATTTGTTGTTTATGCTTGCCCTAAACAACAAGGTTACCGGCAGGTGCGGCTACTACTAAATGTTGTAATTTCATTTGCATATCCGTAACGCTGGATGTTGCTCGGGGCTAGGTTAATTGTGAAAATGTCGATTGCTGATGGCCACTTGTGCCTTTTAAAGGTAGATTGCGCTGGGTCTTTGATGACCTACTTAAAAAAGTTGGAGATAATGCCGAGTAATATCTGCGTTAGTTTTACACCAAGCTGGTTAAAACGACGGTTCACGTCGGGTGCCAAGACTGTCGGTGTATTTAAATTAAATGCAGTTAGGGCTTCCACCAGTCGATCGACAAACCTGCATATATCCTCATATGGGCTAGAGAACAATGCAACTATGTTGATTCCATCTGTCTCGAGAACCACAGAGTTGTCTTCACTCAATTTAGGCTCTTCAGTATAACATACTAATACTCTACCGCTGGTCCGGCTCCGAAAATGACGTTTCAGACCCGGGCTAGCTGAGTAAAACCCTAAAGGGTCAACCCGTTTATGGTTTGGTATAAACGATAATATCAAATTTGTTTACCTCCGATCGTATCAGCAGTGGTAAACCGTTGCAAGTGCCTTCGATGTTTCACTGTAAGTTCTTGAGTTGAGTATTATTGCAGCAACGGATGTCTGCCGAATGGGTTGGATTGAGACCATCCTCATGGAGCTCATCAAGCTGGAGCTTGCAGATTTGGAGGCGAGAATCATGCTTCATGATCTAAATAGAAGTTTGGATAAAGAATACTTGATAAAAAGGGTATTAGTATTCCTAGTTTACAGGTTCGAAAGTTACATTGTTTATATTTTTTTTTATAACATTAGTGTCATGATTAACAAGTGTGAGGTGAAACTGGTGGCCCATAAAATGGTGCCAATGACTACTTTATTAATCCATTGTGTCAACTAAATTGCCGGAGCCGGTGATGCTTCTACAAATCGCAAGGGATAGTTATTGGCTTTAAAACTATCCGTTCCCTGTTGAGTTGTCTACTCTAAATCGACTAATAATGCCAAAGGATCTTAAAATGTATTGCTACAACGTAATAGCTATCACTAACCTAAAATACTTGCACTACTTTTATCATCTAGCATGTTGTGCTTCCCAGATCGTTGATGACATATTAGCTTACACGTCCACAAAATTCGTCAAAGCATGGTAATTCATTGTGTTTATGATTACTCATGATGAACAATGATCAACTTCGATAAGTAAAGAAGAAATACTATGTATAGCTCGCCTCAATATTTGACTCATCGAAATTAAAAATTACTATATACAGGGTGCGTCAGCTAAATCGAGACTAAACGTTATCGCCCGTTTCGCAATTTGTATCTAAATGAAAACGAATATTTCCGTCAATTTTTTTTACGTGCCGTTAGGTACACTCCTGAGGAACATTTTATTCAATGTAGCCACCACCAGCAGCAATTACACTTTCAATTCTGGCGCGAAAGCGCCCGCAGGCCTTCTTCAAAGTTAGCGGATTGAGATTCTTGAACGACTCGACAATGGCTCTGCGTAGCGCTTCTGTGTTTGCATGTAGAGACTTGTTAGCCTCTTTCTCAAAAACGCCCCATACATAGAGGTCCAGGGGATTCAAGTCTGGACTGCTAGGGGGACATATCGTTTTGTCCCAGAACGCCGTCATGTTGCCCCGTAGCCAATCCTGGACGAGATTACTGGTGTGGGCGGGAGCGCCGTCTTGTTGAAAGACATATTGTCTTCCATTGGACACTCTATCAATCCATGGTTTTACCACGCTTCGCAGAACACGTAAATACACTTCCTTTGTTACGGTTTCGTGTCTGTCAAAAAAGTGTGAGGGCATTCGACACAACACTTAGGACGTGCACACTGGCAGGATGTTTGGTTCTATGCACAATTGGTACATCCTCAGGGTTCTTTGCGAGCCACCGGTCATTTTTCGGGTTATGTTTTTGGCCAATGGTTAAGATTTTTTCGTCGGAGAAGAATCGAAGATGTCCCGCCATTTCGTGTCTCAAAAACGTGAGGATGAGATGGCAGCAAGTCATCCTCTTATTTTTCGCGGCCTAAGACAACATCTGTCTGACTTTAAATGTGTAAGACTTGTAGCGCAGTTCTTCGTTGATAATCCGACGCATAGAACAATCACTCATATTGAATTTGATCGCTAAACGGCGCATCGATAGACTTGGATTCTTAAAAACGCAGTTTTGCACCATTTTTATCACTTTTGGTGTCCTCACTTCTCGTCGGCGGTTGTCAATCTTCCTTCCAGGTGTTGCACCACCTAGCCCTGTCTCTTCTGCATCTCTGTAGCGTCGGGCAATGCCGTAGACCGTTGCTCTTTTAAATCCAGTTATGTTGATGATCTCGGCTGGCCGATGTCCGGCACGAAGCAATTGGATAACGGTTGCTCTTCGGTCATATTCTGGACCCATGTTGCGGCGGCCGTCCATGATGACAATGTGTTCTTGTTCTATTGTGAGTGGGCTATCTGCTAACGCCGATAACCGATCTGAATTAACGCATTCCGTCTTTGCTAGGTAGCCCGCCAAAATTTGTGTAGATTTAGCTGACGCACCCTGTATATATATATATATATATATATATATATATATATATATATATATATACACACATATACGTACACAGTGTGCCCGGAAATGTTTCAAAAGCGATATAGGAAATTTAAAAGGGTCATTTCGCGAATGGAACATGGCCTCTGAGAAGTCTTGTTTTGAAGCGGGAATGAAATTGCAAAAATCTGTGACACTGTTAATGCTCGACATAGAGCACACATTCTGCAATTTCAAGACGTCCAGTATTCCTATACAAAAACAGAGCACATCAAATTCTCCTTCCTTTAAACGACATACGACGCTGACTAAAAAATGGGACGTGCAAGTTCAAGTTCTATTATTTGCTTTCTCAGGGCAGATACGCATACATCATGACGATTATTTTAGTGTTAAATATATGGCGATCCGATACGTATTTGGGGAGTAAACAAGGTTTTTCGAAGAGCACGGCGAGATTGAGTGCAACGACTTATTCCATCAGATAAATCACTCATCATAGCTCTTAAAGCACGCACAACTAATGGTCATTTAGCTAATGCACGCAGTGTGCCTAGCTGCTCTTTGATTGAGCGCCATGATATTGGCAATTTCTATCCACCTGTAAGTACGGTGCCTGCAACTTCGATTTTTTGCAGCCACTTTTAAGCTTAATATTTGGGACGTTCTTACAGATTTACATATGAGAGTGATACTCTAATAGATGCCCTTTATTAAATATTAAAACGTCTCTCGCTTACTTGCATACTCGTACATATAGTCGAAGAATGACCTCTGAGACAACATATTCCCGCTTTTTTAAGGAGTTGCGGAAAGCTACTCAAAAGGCTTTATATCTTGCTTATAACGTGTTTAAAATATAATCCTTGATTTTTAATAGATTTCTACGCGTCTTTTTTATACTAAAGTTAGTTTTTACTTGATGCAAAAAATCTTATTTTTTTCGCCGGAGCGGAGATGTATTTATGAGTCGATTCATACATACATCTCTTCTGCGCATCTGACTTACTGATACTCGACGCGACAAATGCCCGTCTTGTAGTTAGTTAGACGTTGTTCATTCAGATATTCTGCCACTACTGCATTAGGTTTTTGCTCAAACGAGGCATAGCTTCTGCTTGTAGGAGATTTACGAACACAGAATGACATCATAGGACAGCAGCAAAGAACGCTTATTGCGGAGTATTTATGCAGGGATAGAGCCGTTTGTACGATTTAACAGTGGCCCAGATTGATTTTAAAGTATATATACGTGGAGTATTGATGATAATTGTAATTATTATAAACACATAAATATACATATGCGCATGTGCATACACACACACATATATATGTATATATATATATATATATATATATTTGCAGAGACAAACTATTCTATTGGGCTTGCACTCCACGACGATCTATATAACGCCTTTTATTGCTTGATTGCAGTTGCTGGAGTCTGCACGGGAGAACAAAAAGGGATTGCGGCCTTTTAGGTAACTCTCTCATTTTCCCTGTTTGTATGAACAAAAACGCTTAACTTATAGTCTATTGTTTTCTACGAAGATGCCTCCGTGAAAAGCAAGTCATTTTCAATATACTTGTCGTGATGACCTCGAGAAGATATTTATGTGAAAAATTATGAAAAAAAAACTTAAAGACTTTAGGCATAAACGTCGAGGGGAGGAAAATATTTTATTATCATTAGTACCATTGACTGATTGAAAGCACCGAACCGTGGAATGATAAATGCGTTTATAACTGTTTAGCTGCCTATAACCGAGTATATAGAGCAAACATATGGAAGGTTCTAAAGGATCAAGGTCAAAACGTTGAAGTACTGAGCTCTATACAGATGATTCATATACCTTAATGTATGTACATACAGGTGTGGCACGAATGCCCACTTTGTCCGTTACTGTTTATGCTCTACATAAACACATACGAAACCAGATGGAGCCGAGTTTAAAGTACGCTTCCAAGAAAACTTCAGAAAGACTAAGGGAAGCAAGGGTTTCCAACTGGACTAAGAGACTCTTGGACTACTGGGATAATAACACTGGATTTATCCGCTGAGCCACGCTCGAATTTGATGTAAAACAGTGATTGTAGTATCAGAATAATTAAATAAACCTACATTCCGTATATAAGGTTGGCTATTTTGATAAATCTCTCTCCTCTCCCTCCGGAAAGGAAAACTATCAAAATAAGACAGCAACGCTTTTGTCATCTTCGTCTTGTCAACTGCGGTAAACCTGCCGAGCAAGGATACTGGCAGCAATATCCGTAAGCATTTATCTTCCAATTTTTATTTGTTTTTCTTTAGAGTCCCGGCAAGACAAATTGTGGATTATGTATATTCTTGAGTGAAGCATTCGTATTGTGGATGATGTTTCTACGATAGGTGTTGGTTGGTCAGGTCTGCGCGGGAGAAGGCGGAAAATGTGGTGGCTACATTCCGCGACATCCGGAGTCAGGGTGTCTATGGAGGAATTAAACTCAAGCGCAGCGGGCCATCTATCAGCATCCATCAATAGATCAAAGAAAAAAAAAGTTAAAGTTACCAGATAGGCCGCTAACGTTTTACTTCGGCTTACCAAACGTCAAACGTTACCGGTGCTTTGGCTGAACCTGGTATTGTCGCAGCGCACTCTAAGGCATTATGTCCTGGCTGCGTCAACGCGGACAGCAATCAACAGGTCGACTGGCTGAAGCACCATACCTATAGAGATAGGTGGTCGAAGATCGCAATGAGCCGCCAGCTGCCAGACAAGAGACATGGCAAGCAAACAGGCACGTTTCAAACAGCATCAATAACACAGCGGCAGCTTTCCATTTCGTTGAGCACTGACTGGACCACACGACCAGCTTAAGCAGACAGTGTCAACGGGCTACCGGATCGTCGCCATCTGGTGCTAGCGAGCTACGTGCGGCCTCGTATGAGGTGTATCGACCGCACGGCCTCGTATGAGGTGTATCGACCTCACGGTCTCGTCCGTTTCCATCTCGGATCTCGCTGCTGCCCCCCTTGACTGTCGAGTGGACCCCGCCAGTTCAATAGTTCGCTAGTCGGTTGTCGGTTGCACCATCGGCAAGAACACACCGTTGGTGGCAAGCAAACGTCGTTTAGGCAGGCACCTGTTGACGGCGGTGGATCGCTTATTGCCGCTAATCACAGCGGCAACTTCTTGCGGCAACGCTTCTGTGGTGGCTGCAAGTGTCACGCGGCGCTCTCTCGAACCGTTTCCGCCTATGGTGGCGTCGCTGTGAGGCGCCATAGCAACACCACCTGCCGCCGCCGCCGCCGCCGCTACCGCCGTTAGCTGGTAGCTGATGGTACTTACTGATGATGGTGGTGGTGGTCGTCGGCCCTGGGCAGCAGTTTGCAGTTACACCGTAGCAATATCGGCGTTACCGATATAGCTACGGTGATATTGCTACCGCTTCCAAATAGAACGATAGTCTTGAATTAAAAACAACCTCCTTAAAAAATGCTTTTAATTCTAATATCGGTGTTATCGAAGCCGCCGAAGTAAGCGTCGGCATCCCCCGCCCGACCTGGCCGTCGACCGCGAGCAACGCTAGACTTACTAGCATCTACAAAAATAATCGGATTTGTCTCCACCTATAGTGACTGTGCGAGGCTGTACTTGCTCCATGAACGGCAACTAACCGCACTGTCATGCCACAGAGATGTCGAAGATGATAAAACAGCACCGCTGACCGGATCGACCGATGAATGAGTGAGCAAGTGAATGCAAGTGTCAACAGCTCAAAGCTTTCACGCCTCTTCTTGCCGACCAAGCTCTCGCCTGTCTCTGCTTTGCTGCAGCCGCCGCCAGCACCACAACGTGCAAGCCTTCATCCAGGCATCCGGGCTCGTGTTTCGGTTACCTGCATTGTTGATGATCTTCCCCTTCCGCTTCCTCTCGTAACCTATCGTCCCTACCGATACTGTTACTGCTATATATACAGGTAGTTCAATAAGTTCTTAGAATGAAAACCGAGAATTTTCCAAATCATGTTTTTAAATTTTCCTTATTCGATATACTCCCCGAGAAGCTCAATACACTTTTCCCACCGAGATTTCAGAGCTTTCATACCTCTTGAGTAGAATTCCGCGTCGTTAGACTGAAAATAGGCATTGACAGCAGCTTTAAAAATCCGACAGATTGTTCGACATCTTGGCCAAATTTCGCTGTAAAGCCAAAACAGGCGCGTCTTTTTGGCCTTGGTTGAGCAAATGCGGCAGCCATTTTGCTCTAAGCTCTTTCATCTTCAAGTTTTCGTGTAGGATAAAATGCACACTGCCTAAACTAATCCCTAATGCCTCCGCTATTTCCTTAATGTTCATTCGCTTATCTGTGCCAAGAATTTTTTGCACTTTACGTTTCCTCATCAGTTGCCGTTTTTTGGCCTCCTGGACGTAGTTCATCCTCGGTGCTCCTGCGACCTCTTTTTAAAACATTAATCCAGTTGGAAACAGTGGCAAAACATGGCGCAGAGTCACTGTACGTCTCGTCTAACTCAATTTTTACTTGGGTCGCATTCCAACCTTTGAAATAAAAATGCTTGATAACCACTCGAAACTCTTTTTTCTCCATTTTTAAAAATCACGCCGATACGTTGCACGGGAAAAGCTATCAAACGAAATCGCAACGGCCAATCACCATAATATATTGAGTGCTAGCAGTCGAACAGTTGCAGTTCCTATTAGCGGTGAAAGCGTGCCAAAATTCGAATTCTAAAAAGCTCATTCTAAGAACTTATTGAACTACCTGTATATATATATATATATATATATATATATATATATATATATATATATATATATATATATATATATATACAAGTGTCTACTCAGCTGTTGAGCCGGACGGTCGCACTGGTGCGAGCTCCCGCTTAAATTGCCTAGATCGCAATTTATATCTGGCTCTTTAGCGGGAGTTTTGTCACAGACCATAGTGACCACCCGTGTGACCGAATTGTGAGACACCGTCAACCAGTTCATTTTTGCATTTAAAAGATGCAAAATTGTTGTATGTCACCGCGCCACTGTGTTAGATAGGTTAGCAGCGCGTTCACCATTGCAAAGGCCTATCTTATGTGTATTTTAGCGTTTTTAACTGGAAGTGACTATGCCGGTTCTTAGATTTAGTTAAGGCGAGTCCACCTATATAGTTGTTTTAGTGAAATATAGCGGCCCTAATTATATTTCACTAATCTTAATTTCTATACGCTTTGTTCCGAGCTTTAAAAATCGAACTCAGCATAGAGAATATAATAAGAGAGAATAATACAACGATATATTGGGCAGCTACAATGTGCTTCTACTACTTTTAATTAATTAAATAATTTTATATTTTAATTAACTACCTACATACCTACTGTATATTCGTGATAGATGCTTCAATTCCACTGAATCGAAGATACAGCAATTAATCTGTCTGATGCTAGTCTTCCATCTAACTAGCAAAAGTATATATCTTAGACTGACACTACTATTGTACATATTAATGTGCAATTTTTAACTTCTACTTTCAGCGCTATTTTGCATAAATACAGTACGTGACGAGATATGACAGAGTGGGTCCCTCCCTGGGTAGAGATAAACATAATGATGGTCTAAAAACCGCTTCATTTTAGCCATTTTAACAACATCTGCGTAAAATCGCGCCATCGTTCACCTACAAAACTTCTAAAAAAATCTTACCACTGCTGTGGACCAAGACAACGATGGCATCACGTGACAGCAACAACACCGCTGAAAGACTCAGCTGCCAGACCTGGGGCGAGTATGCAAATCTAGCGAGGGCCTCGCGAGCCACATTAGATTGACTCATAATCAACGAGAAGTTCGTGCCACCTCCCAAACTCCTAACCGATCACAGACTAATGATTTGATTTTAAGTTCCAGACAAATTAACACTCCTGCTTCTAATAATAGTTTTAACCGCCCTAGTACTTCACGTGTCTCCCAACCAAATTTTAGATATCCATCTGGTACTTGCTTAAAGGCTTTATTTTCTAAATCAGGTCTTACTTTACATCGTCGTTATGCTCATCCGGACGAATATAATTAGAACATTTCGCCCCCCCCCCCCTTTAAGAAGGCCAGATGGAACCCACAATACCGTGAACTTTTAGCAACATTAGAAGTAGATTTATATATGATAATAGTAACAAAACACCTAAAGAGATTGACAACATTTTAGCTGCTAAATTTAACTCACGTACAATTGAGGCGATTGCAAGCCAACGTAGTTCCCAGGCGCATAAGGATCTGGTGGAGGACCTCCGCAAAAAGAGGTATCACCTGGATTCCAACCCTGACGGATCTGAGTTTCCTGGGCCTAGTCGGCCTCGATACTCTGAATCATATGGCCCCTATTATTTCTACCAAAAATATATTATTATATTTAAAATACAAGCCCTTAAAAACACTTTTTCCAAACGCAACATAGTTTCAACAGACCTTACTCATTTGTCAAATATAATTTGTTTAGGTGAGCACCACACTAACGCCTTAAACGACTCTCTGAACAAACATTTTACACACACTGTCCGACGTCGTGCCTTTAGAGAAACACCTTCGACTAAAGCGCGAGTACCTAAAAGGCAACAGCGACCTCAAGACTACGCAACCACGCAAAAACTTTTTTGCCAAAACCGATCCAAATGCGCTCATGAGGTGCTGGACGGCAAACACACCATGCACAGCATGCAGGCCACCGGAGTTGTAGAACACTAGGGCCAACACGATGACACAACCAGCCCCTGAACCACTCTCTTGCCCCGTATACACTCCCAACTCTGAACTCTTCGACGTTTCTCTCCCTATCTCCCTAAAGGAAACCCATGTAGCTCTCCACGAACCTTCTAGTGCACTAGGCTTGGACGGGATTTGTCTTTCGTCCCTCTGTAAACTTCCGTTAGAAGTAGTCTGTTGTCTTTTTAACATACTATTCATTAGCGAGATTGCCACAGCCCATGAAACTGCTTGTTTAGCGTTCATCCCTAAAACAATGCCACATCCCTAAGTAATCTGCGACCCCTATCTATTAGCCCATACTTACAACGAACGCTTAACAAAATTCTCTCTAGACGCCTCCAGAACTCTAACAAGCTTCTCTCAATCCAGCGAGCGTTTCTCCCCTACTATGGTACCTTCGCGAATCTTGCGGTTCTGGATGGCATCTTTACGGATGCTAAGTCTGCAGGACGTGAGCTCAGACTCGCCTCAATCGACCTCCGTAAGGCGTTCGACATGGTGAGTCATGACTCCGTTCTCTGGTCACTCCGGACTCGCGGATACCCGGAGGTATTCATTTATTATATTAAACAATTCGTAGAATTTAGACAAGAATGTTGCACTTTCCTCCACGAAATCTACCCTCCAACGGCTCCTTAATATTGCGGAACCCCTTCTGAAATCCCGAGGCCTTGAAATTAGTACTAATAAAAGCTTTACTATCTCCCACCTATTTAATAGGAAGGAGGGTAAAGGTATTATTAATACCGTCCCAGATTTTAACGTTGGAGAGCGGCGTCCGTGTAGAATTGCTAGCTAAAGGTATGAGCGATGGATGGAGATATCTAGGAGTCGACTTTAACAGCAATGGCAGAGTTGACTCCACCAAGGATATACTCCTTAATTTACTCAACAGACTCACAATAGCTCCCCTTAAACCCCACCAAAAACTCATATTTTTGAAAGACTTTCTCATTCCCCGCCTCCTATATAAACTGGTCTCCGGTCCCAGACCATCTCACGCACTGCCTAGCGACCTAGACAAAGAGATCAGAAAGGTTGTTACGTCGATATGGCTTAAGCTCGAAAACTTGGTGCCGAACGCCTAACTCTACACGCACCTAGCACACGGCGGTCTGGACATCCCCTGCCTCCAAACATTTATCCCCAGACTCCGCCTCTCCCGTCTGAAAGCACTACAACACTCCGAGCACTTCAAAAACGACCTTGCGAAAGGAAGACTTCTTTGCGAGCGCTATTGAAACAGCTACACAAGAGAGCGATTACTGGTCTCAACAGCTATACAGCATATTCAACGGGGCACATTTTAAAAAAGCACACGAAACGCCCTTTGTACATTACTGGATTAAGGGTATGCTAGGCTACAACACACGTTGTAGGCACGGGTGTCATGCGCCTGAGACGCTGGCTCATGTCGTTCAGATGTGCGCTACAACACACAAGCAAACTATAAAGAAATATGACGACGTCTGTGATCGCGTGGCGCGTCTTTTCCGCGAGAGGGGTCATCGAGTTCCTAAGAGCGGCGCACCCCGACCCGCAAAAACCTCGCAGATTCGGATGCATCATTATCTCTATGAGTGGTGTATGGGACTCCGAATCTGCGAGTACGCTCTTGGGGCTCGGCGTCACGAAGAGGAATCTTATGGATCTTACCGTTTTAACCCTGCAAGGGACCTTGAGGATATACAGCTCGCACCAAGTCCATAAGAGCGGGGGCTGCCATCAAGCAAAGACACGGACAGCTGATTCTTAACCTCACGTGACACCTTTTTACCACCATTATTATTAAGGCGAGCACTGCCGAGTGTGCAAACATGTTGCAAGTGATTAATAATCATCACAATATTTTCTATATATATATGTGTGTGCGTGGGGGCATGTGCGCTAGGTAGTCACTGACAACAAGCTAAGTTAGGTTATTATCCTGTTTGCTCAGCCTGTTAAGCTGTGACGGCGGGCTGCCTCCAAATGTATGTTACTCGAGCCGGTGCAGGTAGAGTGAACATCACAATTGGAGTAATCGTTTTTTAGAAGACGAGGAGAGAATGACGATTCTGCACATGGTGCAGAATATGGTGAGAGAATGGGAATCTCATAGACTCATTCGCCCAGCTGATTACGTCGATAGTGAGCGTGGGAGCGTGGTGCTTACACGTGCAAACACTGATTGGGCGTTTTGAGTGGGCGTTGCCCAGCCTGTAGTAGGCTGACTTCGCCACTCCAAAGTACCTTTTCTACCAAGGTGTCGATAGCGTGTCAGGTTTTCTCTTTGTGGAGCCCAAGAACTACAATACTTTTGGCTTCAATAGGCTAACAGAGTTTCGTCTGACTTCGACACCGTTCAGCAGGCCTTGCAGGTCCTGATGCCTGGCGAACGTTGGTCTCTCTGCACCACTTTTCAAGTGATCTTATCAGTGTGCCATCAGACAAGACACTAGAGATCATTTCAATAGTCTAAATGTCTGAGTATGTAAAATGTTGCTTGTCAGTAGAAAACTACGCTACGTGGTTGATAGAAGTCGACCGATTCGAGATAAAAGAGGTTGACTTATTAAATAGCCCGGTAATGACAGCAAGGACCAATTTCGCTAAACAAGTATTCCTAAAGCAAGCGATTCGGTACAAAAGATAAATCGCGATACGAATAAACTAGTCTCGTACAGGAAACGTGGTATCTTTGCGTCGCCTCTGTCTTCATTACTGAAGCTTCGGACTTTAACTTGTTTGCTAGCGGAGCTGATAACGTCTATCGCAGAACTACCGAGCAAGATGGCTTAGTGGCAAAAGCCTTTGCCTTGCATTCGGGAGGCCTGGCTTCGACACCCAGACTGGCCACGCCTAACTTGGTTTTCATGGTTCCCAATTTAAACAAGGTGAATGCCGGAGTGGATTAAAGATCGACCATGATTGAAAAAAAAGGTGGAGCACAGATGTCTCAGTAAAAAGAGATTACCACCATTACCATCCAACCCCTATAAAAAAACTACAGAGAATCATTGAATCGTTTAGAAGCCTCGTAGAGAAGAAGAAGGTCATGTCAAAACTGCAACGCTTCAAGATGTTTGCGGCCTGCTAGAAGAAGGTACGACGGCAAGAGCCTTGACACTGACTGGAAAGCGAATTACCGCCGTCGTAACTACAAACTGTGGTCGACAGACAGGGTTGTCTGTCTGACTAGTCTGCTAAGTCTATAGGGTGTTTCATGGGTGGCTAAACATATAAAAAATAATGCGCATAGATGATGTCGCACGACGAAGGCGTTTAGATTAGGCTAATAAATCGGTGGCAGAGCCAAATATGATACAGATTGGCGATAAATGTTATAATGCACCCTATACGATTGTTATGAAGCTTTCCAGAATTGCTGGCGCAAAATGGTGGAAGCGGCGAGTGTCACTACAACTAAAGGCACTGTAATAACTCTTTTAGCAATCAAGTGTAATGATACGTGTTTGAAAACGTGTGTTAGTCGCCCAAACTATCGCTTTTTGTTCTTTGGCTTGGCAATTGCTTAGGAGCCTCATTGGCAGACGTGCCCATATTTGCTCGAAACAGAGGCGCTTTTTTAAAAGACTTTAGTTAAGATGATGTGTAAACAAAGGTTGCGTAGACTTGACAGCAGATATTCTTATCAGACATTATCTTGAGTAAAAGTATTCAACTGATGGCTGAAATACATGTTTTTGTTTTTGTTATGTATTTATTTTAATATCGAGCTGATCATCTGTTGGGTTTAGGATATGATATTATTTTTATGAGCTAACAATTTGTTGGATATGGGATATTATATTTTAAATTACTTCACCATTGTGCTGCACGTCTTCCTATATGTTCAGGATGGAATCATAAGGTCTTCCATGTAACGCATTTGCAAGTTGCCCGGGACGGCTGTGCCATCCTTCACTGGGCATCGTCCGATAGCCACAGTAATAGGAGTTATCCCTCTATTTCGTTGCCTGTCTTTTTGACAATACGATTACACTTGCCTTGTAGGATGATCGTCTTTCCCACTGGGGTTCCTGTCATCCTGAATGCACGTGGTTAGAATAGATAACATCTCTGTAAGGTCGTGTCCGACACACATTACGTCCGACTTGCGACCGATCCCAAACCAGAGCGTTGCCGCTGCCGTATGAAACCAAGATAATGCCACCTATTCCAGCCCGACTCATTCAGTTCGCACACATGCGTATGGCCAAGCGGATCCACTATAATAGTCTTCCTTTAATTCTTCAGGATTTAATCATGTAACTATTATATTATACTAAAGTCAAACATTGCTAGATATGATATTTATCAAATGATTCGTTTGTTTGACATCTCCACCAAAACCTCGGAAGGAATAGCTCCTTGATCACTTATGAATTTCTTATGTTTAAAGATAAGGCCCATATACATAGAATATTAAGTCACTTTCATAAGAATGAACATTTAAATATTGGCGCGCATGTGTCAGGGTTGTTAGAAATTAATTAACGTAAAGTAATAATAGTAAAACGAATGATCGTATATCTACGCGGTAGCCAACTGAGAGATACGATAGAAGAAGTCGAAAGTAGAAAAGTCGCATATAACACATTGTATATGTACATATGCGTGTACGCATCTTTAACAGGTAACCAAAAAAAATTCCTACACAGTGCTTTTACTAAGCTTTGTGACTGAATTTTTTTCGACTGCGGGAGCTAACGACGTCTTGAACAACGAGTATATTCAGCAATAGTTCTTAAAGCAGTGAAGACCGCTCACATAGGTTTATATTGTTTATGCCATTTGCGACCAAATAGGGTTGTACCAAATGCCTTAACTTGGTGATTCTAACACCAACTTTTAGCAATTATTAAAACTATTAGAAATTAAAGATTTTGGTATCTGTCTTCGCATTTACAACATAGCCAATGCACGTAGGATGTGTCAATTTGCGTTAGTCTTCCGGCTACGCTAAAATCTTGACCGATTTTACGTTTATTAAACGTATTAAATTTGTGAAGTGCAAAAACTGACAACAGAAAATTGAATTTCAGCATAAAGAAAATACAAGTTGAACACTCTTAATATTCACGAATAAAAGAATCTGACAAGCGTTAGGTTAACACTAACATTAGTTTGCATGAGAGTATTTTTCGAGGTTTTCTTAATTATTGTACATTACTGAGGAGTTCAATGTTATCCTGACAATATAGACTAGTTTTTTGAATCCTGGCTGGTAGAATGGAAAGCCGTAGAAACTTCTGAAGTTTGCTGTAAATAGACTTGCGCACCAACTTAAATAAAACACCAATAGACAATATTTGTACATCGAAGGCGTGTCCGATTTATTCACAATGATATAAGGTACATAACTGTGACGGTGAAGATGATAGCAACTTTATTGGCTGAGAACTGTTAAATAGTATATATTGATATCACTTTAATTGTTCGCATTTGTTTTCACCTAATAGATGTCTCTTCTGGCACTAGCGGTTCACGGCCGTGCTGCAGGACACAGAGTTAATGACGGTCGTCGTGATAACACTAGTGTAGGTACTGTAAGACTGCGCTCGCTTGATACCGGTGTTGGGTCTTGAGGTGCTGAAAGCTGAACTTAACATTACGCTTGCACACCACTAAAGACGTCAACATTGACTTGAGTGAGTCGCCAGCTAGCATTAACTAGAAGGGCGCTACTTCCTACGCTGTTGTTTTGCCAACCTTTGGTTGTTCGCTGTCACAAATCCCCTTGTTGTAGACATAGGTTGATTCGGTTCAGTATGTAGATGCACATGGCACAAGCAATTCTGAGCGTACCCTTGATCTGTGTACAGGGGATTTTGTTGCATCACATCTTGTACAACAAGTAGCTCTGCAACTACTCATAACTATAATTAAATGTTGCGAACTGCTGAGCTCCTATACTGTCTTATCCGGGCAAATCCGTGTGGAAAGCACGCTGACAACCTCCTTGAAATGGTGCGCTTTTACATTGTCCTTCAGCAATGAAAGCATGAACCAATCTCCATGGGTGCCATTCTTTTTGACATTTCGCAGGTCGTCCTTCTCGACCATGCTCGCAAGACTCTTAAGCTGATAGGGTCGGAAGCGCTTCGTGCTTACCATAATCGACCGATAGATAAGGTGGATCACCGTAACTATCGCCAGCAACATGAACCAGAACCAGAGGACCACAAAGATCTTCTCGTTAATAATATTCAACGAAAGTAGACAGATGGCATCGTGGGTCTGGACCTCGCCCGATGTTCCAAATCGCCTCAGACGGCACTTCGACATCTTGGGAAAGACCTTCGCCATTGGGTCGACGCGACTCTCAGGGTCCTGCATTAGATAGGCGAGAGTACTCGGGCCATATGTCCAGAACTGATAGCCAAGAAAACGGTCCAGCAAGTAGATTTGGAAGAACACATTGAACAGGGCGAGAATTTCGCAGATGAAGAACTTAAACGCGTACCGTTGATTCTCAAAGCGGTGCTCCATGAAGTACTCGGCAATCACTTTGACACATTTTGTTTTGATTTCCTTATCGACGGTCGCCTTCGATAGCTCGTTCAGCAGAGCCTTCATTCGGCCGTGTTCCCAGCAGCGCCACAACCAACGTGGAAAGTAGAATCCGCCCGCCTGGAAGACCAGAAAGATGGCCACCCACTGATAGTACGCGTGTTCGAGGACGGGTTCGTCGCTGCTGATCCGCCGGGTGTCGACGCCGGGCGCCGCAACGTCCTCGCCAAGGGTGCCGTTTAGCGATCGTGGTAACGTAATCGTGCCCTCTACCCAGCAGTAGTAGTTCATAATCGCCGCCGACACGATGTCGTTCGACACGCAAAATATGGGCTCGCCGAAAAACTGCGTGGCACTGACGAGGATGCTACAGCCGATGAGGAGAGTAGCCGTAATCTTGTAGTGCAGACGGAACACCCGATTATCCGTCTGAACCTTTGAGTACGTCAAGAGGTTCTTGATTACGTCGTTCAGAAGTAGCTTGTCCATGATGAGAGGCTTGCGGGGCTCCGGCTTGGCTCTCAACAGAGGGGACTTCGGCGGCAAAAGAGGCCGGGGTGGAACTCGCTACGGCCGCTACACTGTCTTGGAGCGCAGCTGGCCGTGATGCCGTTGACCAGGTGAGACGGTCGAAATGGCACAACGCCAGTAGTTGGGAGGCGTATACCTCACAGCAGGACAATGCTTAATCGTAGCTGTAGTAGAAACGCTTGAACACACTCAAGTGGGTCGTAAATCCTGCCGCCGGGAATAGGAGAGAGCGTCTATCGACAGGCTATTTACTGGCCAAAAGCCACCGCCTCAAAAAGACACACACACAATGACACGGTACGCCATCTGGCGGGAGTAGACGCAGTCACTGAACCATAAAGTCCACTTAATCACCTGGTCCCCGGTAAACGCTCTCTCGGGAGCGAACCAGGCAGGTTAAGAGTACACCTCTACATATAATGCACGCCTAGGTCGACTGCTACGCTACGTATTGTATCCAGACAAATAAGCAAGAAAGTACAAAGTTCCTGAGACAAACTACAGCTAAAGTGGCCATGGTAACATGACAAGAAGGAGACCAGATGCAATCGTTATGCATGCAAATTGTAACACTTAGCCTAGACTATTCCATGTATAATTAGAGTTATACGTATATTTGTAACATGATCATTGTGGCTTGTAATTTTACCTCAAGCGAAGTCAATGAGAGGGTATTTCGTTGACACAAATATCAATATAAAAATAATTGCGCAAAATTATTTAAACAGAACATGTTGGGAAAACTTTAACAATCAAATTCTACGGTGCGAGATACTTCATTAAAGATTACTGAAACCCTGGTAAAGACAACAGCAGAGAAACAGTGATATGCAGCTACACAACTAAGTGGTCTGAAGAAGCAGTCTTGCAGCCGTGCGCAATGCTAATTTTCTCTGTTTGTGTTCCATTTTGTTTCTCAGATTATAGTAGGGCAGACTATAGTCTGCCCTACTATAGTCTATGTAATGTGTAATGTGGCTTGTAAAAGTAATGTATAGAGAAATTACATTACTTTTACAAGCCACATAAATCAAAGATAAATGTTACGTCTACAGACTTAATTAACATGGCATAACACAGCTTTCTGACTGTAACACAACTAACTGCTATGAGTTGCTCAGTTGGCTGTTAGGGGTTGTTAAGAATGCGAATAGCCGCCGAAACCTCGACCTTTAGACCGATCCCTTGAGTTTTCGCAAACGTTTTGGACGGCAATAGTTAACATACACATCTTCTCAAATCATTCTCGAAACAGCAAGCACGCTCATTAAACGAACAGCACCCGCTAACTCGTCCCATCGCATTTGGTTTTGTGTGCGGGCAATGACCTGCAGAACCTTTTGTTCATGCGTATTGCCTACGAGCAACCGGTAGACGCCTGCACGTTGCCTCTCGGAAGGAACAGAATGTCGTTAAGGCAAATTATTAATGTGTGGACCAAATTCAAGTTCAGTGGTTCAATACGTTGGTAAGCCACTCGCTACTCTACTAAAAAAAGTTGAGACATGATGACTCCAAAAAGTATGGGTCATTAACTTCATACGTTAGAATGTTGTTCCATTATTTAACAGTAGCCTAAATTTCAATGAATAATACGTTAAGGGCTACGCCGTGGTGCTACGTATATACTAACTATTTTACAAAACGACTTCAATTGAATAATGGCAAATGGCTACTGCTACTATAATAGCAACTTAGCCCTTATACACAGTGAGCCAAACTGATTATTATCGAAATATGAAATTGGTGCTCTACGCCTAGTGCAATTCGTACGCACCGGCAGCTCGAGATCGTTGCCTCTATAAATAAGGTCATAACGACGGTTTTATGTTTCTAGCATCCTAAGAAAGGTTTTTTTCCATCCCAAAAAGTAGGCAGTATACGCACAACAAGCTTTGACGCCACATCGATTTTGCGGTATTATTTGCGAGCTAACTGACGTAGCATATTTGTTTCAAAAAGTATACCTATATATATATATATATATATATATATATATATATATATATATATATATATATATATATATCTGCTAGCCTACCTAAAATTAGGTTAGGCTGGAGTAAGTGAAAACAAGCATTATTAAGCTGCATTTACCAAACAGCGCATTCCTTTATTATGCCATGGTTCCAACTGTGTTAGGTTAGCGACCAAGTAAAGCACTCTATGTTTGTTAATAGTTGAAAGTTTGCAGTGGACAGATTTGTAATTATATTTATTCTTCTAAATTATAATGAAATAAATCTTTATATATTTTTGACATTATATTTATTGTTTATATACCATACTGGCTAACATATGGCTGTCGAGGGCTGGTGATTGTTACTCAAGCTATTAGGCGCTGCGCGGTGCGCGTTTCTTGAGTACCTTTTATCCAGCGTCGAGACGACAACGTTGTCTTGAACAATTGTGCAGTTCTTGAGGGAAGTCGAGTTGACGCTTCTCGTCTCTGCCAATAAACATGCAATAATACTGTTAGTCGAAATGCACTTGTAAAGTTTATTTAAACATCAAGAGTCAACGGACACAGAAAACACTCAGATACGCAATTTCGTGTTTAAAGCATCGTGTAAAAATCTCAGCCCGGGATCAAAAATATATGTTCTTCAGATCGTCATTACGATCGGAACGTCAACGTAGATCTTTTAAACGACTATTCGTATAACAGGCGACCACCGTCTACTAGGAGTTCCATATTTGATTTTCAAGCTGTCTTTGTTGGACTGTGTTAACATGGCGCTGGCGAATTCTAGCCTTGCCAGAACATAGGCGGCAGCCTGCATATGATGATAATTTTTAATGTCCACTTCGCTTCGAAAAAGGTATTTAGCCTTTATTCCTAGACCACCTAAAGTTTCAAATGTCATCAGATAGGGTGTGAAAGCGAGTTGGAGGTTTTAGTATTCTTCCATCATAACTGTTGTGGCTCAATTTAATGCACAGCTAAGCCTCGCGTATCTAATTAAACTGGTAACTCATTATGTACAAAATAAGAAAATTGTTAAGACCGTAATATCACAATAGCATGTGGGTACTAACCGCAAATTGCAGCAAGGAAAAACACCATTTTTTATTAGTTATAAAACCGAGTAGTACACATCGAACCCTTTCTACGGAATCCTATAGCCCGCATTCTAAGACTGGTGTTAATTAATTTGTCTGTTCAACCGAATGTAACTGAAAAATGCCTGGAAATAACCTCCAATAAGGCGCCGTGGATTGCAAGACGAATTTGCTAATTTCTTCAAAATTGCATTAAGCATGTTTATTATTAACCTCATTTGAAGACACGCCTTTAAAGCTCCGCTTGACTTTACGAGAATCAATCATTAGGAATGCTGTAAGAGCACGATCAAATGGAAAAACCTGTCGCGATGTGCAGTGCTACCTGTCTGACGAATACTCCAGTTTCTTTAAAAAGAGCAACCAGACACATCGCATGCGCGTATCTAGTTGCAACTCAGGATGCGTTTACTCACTCGTACGTAAATGTATTTTAAGCCCTCAACCCCCTAAAAAAATACAACTCAGTGTTTTGATTAGGCTATATTCATTGCTTGACAATGTATATATATATATATATATATGGCGGATCTGGATGGATGATGACCCCCGAATATATATATATATATATATATATATATTTATATATATGGCAAATTTGGATGTATGATGACCCCCGAATATATATATGTATATATATATATGACAGTACAATCTATTTATATAACTTTGCTATATTAATACTTTAGAGTCGACAGTTGTCTCCGCGCGAAAGTGTGGAGCACAGTTCAACAATGTGCCCCAAACAGATGCTGCATTCCCTCGTTGAATGTTTAGTGACAAACTCTGACGCAAGAATTCGGATGCTCTCGAGTCTCCCGTCGCAAGATTAAGGCTTCTACCCACGCGCTGAATCAGCTTTAGTGTAAGGGTCCGCACTTGCACCGACTAACGAAGGGAATTTTTTTTTAATATCGTCTCTTAAGAACATCTTCGGTCATCGATGTTCTTCGTCAGTATAATCTCTGGATGACCCCTGAACTCCTACATTCTTTGACGACTACCGTGAAGCGCCACTCAACGGCTCGCAAGCTCGTCCCGGGACGTCGACAAGTGAATGTCAGCATTGCTAAGAAGGGTTGCGTTCATACAATTCTGGCATCAGTGCGCACAACCGCAACAGAATCTTGCGAGAGCAGCATGAATTCCGTCAAGACAAGTCGACTATCCGAACCATTTGGTATTTAATTTTACAATGATGATGTGGCACAGAATAGAAAACGTCTTTACACAAATATAGGCTCTAGACGGGTGAGCAATATAAAAGCCTAGATAACACAATCACATTTAATGCGTATGAACATGAAACGGTTACAGGCTTAGAATTATGTCTACCCGTCACTATTGATTATTTGTTACCTACACCAATTACAACCCCTGGCAGATGAGGTGTCTCAAAGAAAAGACGTTGCTGTTCGGGGGCTTCGCGGAATGGGAACGCTCAATGAATTAAGTCCGAGTTGTTATCTAACGTCATTTTCTTCCTTCCAACGATTGTGGTGAAGCTAGCACGCATATCGCAGCATTTCAAAGGAAGATCTGCCGTATGGATTGATCGGGAATGCTATATGCTTCACTAACATTTGCATAGCCTGCCATTTGCATCGAGGTCAAATTGGTCAGCTTGGAATCAGCTTACTTAGGCTTGGCCAAAAAATGTCGGTTGTTTACATCTACAAAAAAAATATGGCAGGCATACTTAATTCCATACCAAAGGCAAAAGGTGCTACTACATCTTACTGATGTTCGACCTTGGCTGGACATTGACATAAAAAGCTGCATTTATAATATTTTGACATTGGTGTTCACAACACGCATTTCGACATTCCAATATTACAGCAACATTTCGCAAGATAGGCATGGATTCTGTCCAGAGAAGTCGGCTATCTGAAATGAAAAAACCTCGAACGTCATAGATCACGGGTAGATTTTTATAGGCCTGCTTTGTTGATTTAAAGTCCACTTTTAATACTGCCACTAAAGCTCGCCAAGGCAGGTGTGGGCTCCCATGAGATTAGCCCGAATCACCAGCATTCGCCAGGCTAATCCGATCATTCTTGACGACGCGTTATCCACAACACCAGTTATGCTAAGGATGATAGTCTTAGCCCTCTGCTTTTCTCTGCCCTTCTCAGAGATCTCTCAGGTTGAAATCTCAATGATATTTTATAACTTATAGATATGTGTTTTTTCTTCTTCTTTTTTCCCTTTTCTTTATTATTGTAATTAGGACACCTCTTGACAGAGGTTTCCAAGTTCGCCCGGCCCTCTATTCAGCGATGCACCAGGTATATAGTAGGCCAACTCCCCTGATATTCGGCGACGTTGTAATCACGTCATCAGCCGGTTGTCAGCATGGGGACGTAGCGTCCCCTCTTCATTTAGCCTGTTTTAGCTTGCTTCTGTATCAGTACGTCAAACAAGTAACATTTAGGAACCCTAAATGTCTACTGTTCTATCTCGATGATGGGACCCTACGTGACAACGATCCTTTGATGCTACTCAGATACATCAAGAATCTTAGAGCGTTCGAGCAGTGCTGAGAGCTATAGCTTATTTCTTCTAGGCCTCGCTATTCCGACAGGGTTTCGAAGACGAAGAGAGACAACAGGTGATGGCTGAACTTAACAGCAAGCCCTCGGGCATCCTTGTAAAGGACCGGTGTGAACTAGACCTGCTGGGTACGGCGGTGTTGCCCGAAATAATCGGCGCAATACTGGAAGAGAAGGGAGAACAATTCTCCCGGCTTTATCAGCAACTGGGCCATGTCGGGAGACACCAAGCCTACTTTCTGCTCCGGTACTCAATGGGAGTGCAATAGGTCTTGTACGTACTACAGACCTCATTTGTTTTCCTTTTGCCTGCAGAAACTTTAGAAATCGACGGCCAGGTTAGAAGAGATTTGGAAAACAGCCTCGCTCTGATGCTCGAGAAAAACGCAAGGACGCAAGCAAGCCTATCAGTTCGGCTGGGTGGAATGGACATTTGTTAGACCACAGACCTTGCCTTGCCTGCCCTCCTTGCCTCTTCACATAGCTGCGCCTCCGCAATGGCCGCTACTGCCGGCGGACTCATCAGCCACCAACAATACGTCGGTCGAATCTGGAATGCGCGTCACTCTAGTCGTCCTTCTGAGGAACAGGTCACTAGGCAGAAGGGGTGGGACCCGATCACCATGGCATTGCCATGCTTGAAAGAAATCTAGAAATCTAGAGCCGCCACGAGGAGGGATGACAGGCGTCGTCCGCACGGTCTTTCAAGCCGGGACTGTGACCAAGGTCGGTCGCGTCTGTGTGACGCTACTGTCTCCGATGCATACGCCCTCGGCGCCTATACGCTCATCTTATTAAAGACCATTTTGTAATGGCATTTGGTCTCGAGTCGTCTGGCGTTTTGGGCAAGAATGCACTCAAACTGACAAAAGAGCTTAGAAAGAAGCCCTTTGAGGCCACAGCGGAGCCTAGATCGACCGTGTGCCTCCGACAAAAGGTGTCATTAGAACTACAGGGAGGCAACGCTACGACTTGTATCTGTGGTCCAAGCGAAGATTGACGGATCTCTGTAGCTCTGCCACCCCATCGGTAAGAGCCAATCCTTCTGCTTCGGTTGCCTCTTCATGTTGTATATAATGCATCTCGAACATCTAGTTTAACTAGCATTCTGATTGCAGCAAAGCGCGCGGGGCATGCACGGTGGTTTCGGCTCCTCCACTTATGGCAATTCCAACTTAATGTTGAGAGATTGCCGTTACAAGATTTTTGTTTTCATTCACGGATGTGGCAATCTTAGAAGACATTTATCGTGACACCAGTCCGCACGCAATTAGTCTAACTGATTTATTTTTTCTCTAAGGGTGGTTTGGCTTGCATCATAGAAAATCGGTAGACAAGTTGGCGGTAACCTAACATTGAGTACTGTGGACACAAATGTACTTAGACAGTAGCCCTCAGGCGCGATTGTATCTTAAGACAGCGGCAGAAGGAATTTCAACTTCTACTAATTTCATCTGCGTCTCGACACCTACGTGACCTGTTTGACCAGACGATTCCCTTTTCAGAACGTATACTGAACGAATTAAGTACCTTTGTGTCAACAGTATTTAATGGTACTTTACCACTTTGCCTACAGATTTTCTATGACGCAAGCCTCCCATGAAAAAAATATCAATTAGATTCATTGGGTGCGGACTGGCCTCACGAAAACGGCTTCCAAGATTGCCACGGCTGTGAATAATCTACATCGTAATGGCAATCTCTTATCATCAGTTGAGGGTTGAGGTTGCCACATTAGGAAAAGCAGAAGCCACCGTGCATGCCTCGCGCGCCATTTTGCAATCAGAGGGCCCGACAAGAATCCTGAGATTTATCTCAGCTACGTTATTTTTAATCATTTTAGTCAGCGTCACCTCTTGAACTTTTTGACAAGGTAATGCAAGTATTATTATAGCTCGTGAGGTCATGACTCGGCTTATTATTATTATTATTATTATTATTATTATAGATAGAGATTCTGTATATATATATATATATATATATATATATATATATATATATATATATATATATATATATATATATTCCTTTATTCTTTCATATATACATGTGAATGTTTAAGTCCACGGTGCCGATGGCTTACTCCTCATCTATCACTCGTGTCCGAGTGGGAGTCTTGCCCGACCCCTGACGCGAAGACACGGGTCCATCCAGTCTTTCATATTTCCGAGCACCGAAATCGCGTTGCCTCTCTGAATCTCTAGGGAAAGCCGTTGGCAGAAGGAAGTGCCTGCCCTATATTATTATTATTACTATTATTCATACGGAACTCCGAGGAAACACGTCTATCCGTGAGTGTCCAGGATGATAAACCCAGGAAGTGACATACCGGACTGATGCCTGTAACTCAGTGATTTATTTGGTGTATTGTGTGACGGAGGGACGAGTAGCCAAGGGGCTGTAAAGATCCAACAATGACAGGGTGAAGCAAAACGAAACCACCCGCGCAACGGCCCAAAGGCTCCGCTGTCGCATCAAATTCGAATTCTAACGGCCGCTCAATCAACATTAATAATAGTTCCAACCTCAACATTTTGAGATTGTAACATCTAATCTACAAAGTGGCGCCAACAGTTATTTCAACAACTCATCGCGCCGACAATGAAAATGGCGTGTTCCTTTGGAAAGGCAAGACATGCGAAGTTGACAGCCACTGTCAGTAACAGCTCTGTTTTACAGGAGGAGCAGCAGCAATGGCTAACGAGTTTAAATGTCCGTGGTGTTCAATGTGTTTCCCTACGAAGAGGAGGATCCAGATTCATGCAGGAAGGACTCATAAGAAGTAGATAGTAGAACAACAGCACTTCGGCAGGCCGCTGCCACTACTAGCAGCATCTCACAACCGCTGCCTTCTCCTCGTGCTCCGCTAATAGAACCTTATTCTCACCTTGCCAGCCAACCGCCAGCGAATGGAGGGCCGCCACCTAGCCAACACCTGACACCCTCTTCTCTCTCTCCTCTTCACCGGTTACTAGCCAACGCCAAGATGACACGCAAGGTGCTGCGCAGGATTCCAAAGAGAGCCAGAATTCCTCTGCGCAGGCTCTTCCACCGTCTGCTAAAAGATGTCGTGAAAAATAATGACGAAACGAGCTGGACCGCTCTGCTCACCCTTGCTCCAAAAGTTCTGCATGTCGACAAAAAAACTCAACGAGGTCATAGCCTGGCCAGCGTGGTCAGGAAAAAGGTAGCCCTTTTCGGAGGTGCAGATCTCAATTGCGTGGAAGCCGAGGGTCGAGGCAAGCGTGTAATGACGTATAAAGCCCGCGCTCAGATTGCTGCTCATAAGCTCTCCATGGATTATAATGTGCGGAGCGCCATTAGAATATTGTCTTCCGACGACACAATTGCATCCGTAACGGAGGAGTCAACTAGTCATCCCAAGCTTGGTTTCCCATTGTGATCATAAATGCAATGGTCACTCCTTCAGGTCACCTCTTTCTTCGCCAGCAGGACACTAAACCTCTCGGAATCCAAGTTGTAGATTGTAGATAGATACCGGCTTCCGATAATTCACACTGCCTCAGCAGTCAGCATATATGGAAGATTCTTACCGGAGCTCTTCGGGCCAACATCAGTGGGTGTAGGGCCACTGAATCTATATCTCTCCATTACAGTGTTCTCCAGCCGAGCTGAGGCCGAGATTAAAGCTTTAATCCAACCCCCATTGAAGTTATCTTGTGCGCTAAGAATACGGCGCGGTCTCTCCGGAAAGCCAAATGCAATTCCCTCTAAGAAATCTCTGCTCTTTTTGTGCTTTGAGCCCAATCAGTATGTATTATTATAGTATTATGCTTCTGATTTGATTCTACTTACTTATCACATCTCATCATTAACATGCATACGGTGCGCTAAGTAAAGGCTATATGACAATTGTCGAAACCTTACTTGGAAATCGTATGTCGACCATCAGGCGGTGCTTGCCGGTGATATTGTCCCGAATTAGTCGCACATTAGGCTGGGCCTCATTGAGCTCACGTTCCTGCACGTTTTCGTCCTGTTGCTGTTGGTTCTGCGTGCTCGTCTTGAGCCTGTCTGGTATGCTAACCCGCCGCGAGATATCGGTGACACCGTCGGTAATGATGGAGAAGATCGTCTTCTCCGAGTTGACCCGAACGTGACCCGTCTTGAGTCGGCACACTACCTCCACGATTGAATCCCTTGAGCTCACTAAACCTGCGCGTTGCTTGAAGCTGATTCGATTCACGTACAGTGAGTTACTTGCCTGTTAAAAACACAATCTGGTCTCAGTGGTTTGCTCGTTTCATTCTTTCTTACGCGTGGTTTTTCCCCTACATGTAAATCATTGAATGCAACACAGGCTAGATACAAAAGCAAAACAATGTACATTAATTTCTTAAAGAAAAAAAAACATACTTGCAAAAAAATATGCTTAATGAAGCCATCCTGTATTAGGAGTCTTGAATGAAAACTAGCGTGGTGACAAGAACTTGATATTTATGTCATCGTGATGTTTTCGGAAAAAACTGACGACACTGTATTAAGATCAACTTATATAATGTTTCTATAATCGAGCAAGGTGGTTAAGTGTTAAAGCCATCGCCTTGCATTCGGGAGAGCATTGGATCAAGAGCTGGACTTTTGGACTTGAATTTTAAGGACGGGCCATCCTTAAACTAGTTTTCATGATTTTCAATTTCGACACGGTGAATGCCGGAGTACAATATAACCAACCATTATCGGGAAAAGAATGGGGAGCACAGAGTCTCAATAAAATGACATTATGCATTAACATACAAACTCCATACACCCACCCCCTATAACGTCTGCCAGGGCGCTAGTGAGAACTCCAATAAATACGTTTTTTTGCGGATTCCTGATTAAAAGTAATAACTGCTTTTAAACGAATGTTTCATACATATATACGCGCTTGACCCCTAATTGACAGATAATAGTAATGCTTATTATTAGACCAACAATATATATATATATATATATATATATATATAGAGAGAGAGAGAGAGAGAGAGAAGAGAGGCCGTCAAAAAAGTTAAGTTTTGACCGCAAATATGAATATAGCCTCGCAGGCCATTATCAAGCATTTTCAGCCAATGGCATTTATTTTACAAAATTGGAGCTTATATTCTTCATCACGTAGCCGAACAGAACAACTCGGATTTCAATTGGTGATCAACAACTTACCGGACGCCGACTAACATGTTAGTGCATGTACGGATTTCCGAACAGAATCAACAGGGGTGCTGGAGGTGACTTAACATAGAGACGGATATCAAGACTCAAAAAGGGATCGAGCAATATCTCTATCCAAAGATCACGGTTTACTCTTAAGAAAGTTATAAGGGTCTGACTCGTGAATCGAATTTGTCGAATACTCCAAAACGGGCCAGCATAATTATTAAGCAGCACGTGAAAGTCTCCTCACGTTATGTTCCGAAATAATAAAGATACGGTCGAAACGAGCAGGATTCCTGCTTCTGGACAACGCCAACAGAGCATGACATATACTGGTTATTGTTGAATCATGCGCCACGACACTAGAATCAAATTAAGCAATTTCGTTGAGACTAGAATTTTTTTTTGGTTTTAAACAAAAACATATAATATATTGCACGGACAATATTAAGAGCAACCAATTTGGACCTCATTGGACAAGAAATAAATAGTTCATCAAGGCTAATGATTGCATAACTGTTTAACCATATAAAGGGTATCTAACTAACAAGCTCATTTGGTATCTATGAACTGCCATACGTTTTTTTTACCTTGTGGGTGTTGCAGGCCTCGTAGGGAATGTACATAATAGTGGACCCATTTCCGGTTCCCCGCACGGCACATGATGGATCTAAACTACCTTCAACCCACATCAATCCTTTGAAAGGCACGCCTGCTGGAGTACCAGAAAGTTCTACGCGCATCCCGGTCGAGTCGCACGACAGATGAACTGTAACGGATCGAAGATACACGGCCGATGTTATTAAAGTCACTTCTCTAAGTCGCTCCATTTTGTGTATCTAGCATTACTTATGTAGTCACAAATCTGGCCTGCTGAACATTGCAAGATCTTAAGGAATGCAGAAATGAGAGAGAAACGGCAACAACGTGGTGCAAGCAAAACCCCAAAAAATTTTTCTATAGAAAGAAGTTTCAATGGTACATTAAACCGACATAGCACAGAATCCTGATTTCAGTTGGTTACGAAACACCTGCATGAAAATTTAGCCAGCCACCTAAATTAAAGTAAGTTTGATGTTTTTACGTCAAGTTTTTCCAACTTGATAATCGAATTTTCAGAGATGTACATCATACACTTCTAGTAACAAGTCATAGCATTGCCAGCCATACTTCAGGAATGAGTCATCTGAGCAAAAAACTTAAACCCGCCAATATATGGAGAGGGAGATAGACGCAGCGCACCTTTGTCCTTCCAGAGATCTGCGCCTGCCAGGCCGCTCAACAGAACCAACGCTAACAGCCACGAACAGATACACCTCATTGTTCTTGTCGTTGTCACTCACTCACTGTTGAAGTCTCACACACACTTGCCACAGCCAGTGTCCGCTTGCGGGTCTAGCCTTTCAATATGTTCTACGATACACGAACACGCCGCGACTATGACGACCCACCTCACAGAGAACTACACACTCACACACACAACGCTTCAGCCAGCGTACACCAACCCCCACGTTTTGCATCACAACAAACCAACGCACCTCACTCCAACCGTTGCCACTGTACCTCAGGCAGCACGAGATACGTTCAAAAAGCCAACCTGTCTGCCAACAGTTCAAGAAAAGTTCAGAAAACAACTCGTCTGACAATTGACAAATTCAACTCGTCCGTCCGTCCACTACTGTTTGACGAGCTGGATCGTCCGGTAGTAGTTGTCGTTGCGTTGCGCGTTGTTGCAGATTAGCATCGGCCCATGGCGTTGGTTGGTCGGTTTCACCAGATATTATTGGTGGTGGTGGTGGTCGCAGTGATGGTGCTGCCGCCGCTACTGCTGGTGCAGCCAACGCTGCTACGTTTTCGTAATTCGGAGGGGGTTGGGAGAACTCGAGGGAGTCATCGTACCATTCGTGGTCGTAATAATGGCCCCAACTTCATTATCGCTGCTCTGTGTGGTCATCTATCTATAAGCGTGGTCCTTCGTTACGTGGGGACTGCTTGCGGAGCGAAGGTCCTTGCAAGCGGACCGCTCCGTCAGATCTCCATGGTATAGCGCAGAGCGAATGCCCGAATGTCGAAACGCTCGAAACGCAGTGCCACCGCCGACGTTTTCGTCGTCGTCATCGACGCCGCACTGTCCTGTTGACGGTTGTCGATAGAGCGATTTTCTAGCTGAAGATCGTCGTGTGTGCTACTGCACTGTGTTGGTGGAAGCGCCAGCAGCCGGGGATGAGGGTTGTTCGCCTAAGCCACGTCCCAAATCGGTGCCCTGTCACGAGGCAGGCAGTTAGTAGCTCGTAAGGTAAAGCGGTCACATCTCTGATTGATTAGCGTTGTTCGCGTTCAGCAATATGGGACACAGCTGTTTCGTGTTCTGTCGCCGGTGTCGCGGCTTCTGACGCAGCCTCTGCCGGCCAGCCGGCTCGCCGTTGTGTATCTTCGTTGGAGATGTCGAGCGCAATGACTGTGGAGCTTAGTGAGAACTCGTTGGGGCTCGCTTGCGATGAATACCCGGTGACGGATGGACGGCGGAGCTGGTGACGCTGAAGACCACTGGCGGCGGTTTACCCGGCAACTGGACGTTCTAGCGTTCTAGGCTTGTGTGATCATGAGTGTGTGCGCGCACGAATCGCCTACTTAGGTGAACAAGCCGTGCGATTTTTCTCTCCACCCATCCGTTCCAATCCCATGTTCTGCGCGATCACTTTGCGACTGCTTTTTTTCGATGATGATGCTGCTGCCAACACAGCTGCCACTCGACAGGCACTGGAACTTAAGCTGGGGTCGGCCGACAGAAAATGGTCTTGCCTCGCACTTGCGGCGGTCTACTTCTTCTAAAGGGATGAGTGGAACTCAAAGCAGGCCAGTTACTACAAAAACAACGGCAACAACAACAGCGACGAAACTTTGACGGGCGCTGATGAATCGAACGCAACCACCAACAAATCGTTTGCATGCCTAAGCAAACCGAAACTGCCGACTTTACACGGCACTGCCAATCACTTCTTACAAATGGTTCCCATCAACTACAGGTTGAACTAAACTTCTCGCGCCTCAGCCAACACGCACAATAGAGATTAAATCTTCGTGGTAGTCGGTCAGCTAACAAACGTCTGATTTACGTTATATAAATGGTGGAACGCCTGTTGTTGCCGTTACTGTTGATGAAGCAGTTGTTGTCATCGTCGTCACTGTTGTTGTTGCTGTTTTTCGGTCGTTACACTCCCTTCGTAATAACTCTATAGGTGTTGTTTTTACTCGGTTTGCGTTATTATTTTCTACTGCTGCAGCTACTGTTGCTATTGTTGTTATCACACAGAAATGGGTTTGCCATCACGCTGTTCCACGCCTCCCCCCCCCAAATTCTCCTCGTTGGCGGCTAGACCAAGCTGGAGTTTCTGCAGATGCAGAAGTAACCAGTGTGCAAACAATCGGGTGGCGGCCACCCAAAACGTTATTCTTAGTCTTGCCTTATCGCTTGCGCCCGTATCCGTCGAGAACAGTTGCTTTGGCCAGCTACATTCAAGAACCGGCGTCACCGTTAGGAAAAGTTGTTGTTGGCGCTTGTTGTTGTTGGTGCGATTGCTTGCGAGTGGCGCGTACGAACGAAGTGACGCAACCGAGCTACGGGCGGACCGATCTTCCAAGCAGGCTGCTTGGGCCACAGCCGGTCAGTCAGACCAACGGCAATTTAATCCACAATCACCCAGCGGCGAGAGTCGGCGTTCACCACTGAAGTCAGCGCAGGGGCATCGGCCGATGTCGCCAGGAAGTCCGTGGGTGGAAAATTGGCTACGCGTGAGTTAACACGTGGTGCTGCCGAACAGACCGGCATATCAAGCAAGAACATTGCGGGCATCGGATGAAAGATCTACAAGATTCTGAAATCGAGTCGAAGAAGAGAATCTGCTTCTGGACAAGAACTTTCAGACATCGCAGCCGCTTGTAGTAGATGCTCTTGCACTGAGTACTGACAGCAACCAGAGCGACAGCATCTGATCCACTGTTAGTCTCGATCCGATCAGTGAAGCTTCCTGCGCCAGCGACGCCGACGATAATGGTAAAGGAACACTACAGCACCGATTTGTGTTCAAACAGTGCTATGCCATGAAAGAAGGGCGTCGTTACGGTTAGTCGTTACGGTCGTTACGGCGTCGTTACTTATATGTATAGATGGGTTTAATAAGGGCAAACGCGGTTGACGTTCACGTCGTTTTCGAGTGTCTCAAAGTGAACATACAATGACCACTATGATAGAGCACTAAGTATATTACGTGAATTGCTTACTAAGTTTTAATATTTAAACTGCTATCAATATAGTACAGTGTCGGTTTTTCCCACCATTCCCTGTATATACTCTCATCAAGTGAGGCTTCTGGTATGACGTGTCGTGGTATCGCTAAGGGACTAGGACACTTACGTAAAGACAAATAAACAAGAGTTTGATCTAGGATAGCTTGAGTATATATTATAGTTCAATCTGAACCGCGTAAATTTCTTATACAGTTATGCCGGCACACACATATATATATATATATATATATATATATATTGACTGGTCTGCAAATCATCGGTTGCTCGGCGATGCCGCCACAAATATATATATATATATATATATTTGTTGCGGCATCGCCGAGCAATCAATGATTTGCAGACCAGTCAATTGCGATGAATATGCGATGGTATAATAAAGTTTGATTAATAATTTGATTGCTTTTTGGGCTACGGTTATGTGCATATGTATTTGTACCAAGAAATAAACTAAATTCAATTTCAGAGCCACGATTATATATATATATATATATATATATATATATATATATATATATAAATTTTCATTAGACATTTGGGCGAATTTAGCTAATCAGCTCTCTGTCCGCAAACCATTTGTTGCTCAGCCACTCTACCGCCTGACCAACCCTCATTCTCCAATGATGCCTCCAAGCTCTGAACATGACATAACGCGATTTATTTAAACTAAAAACCACGTTGGGCGATCAAGGTCATTTGCGTAAACAATGTTCGACGTAATGAAGGCAGTTGCTAGAGATCTCTAATTAAACCTATCAACAATTGTACCACCGTGATATATATATATATATATATATATATATATATATATATATATATATATATATATATATATATGACATTACGGTTTTACTTAGGGGCATTCTTATCCTGAAAGGCCACTCATAAGGATCAGTTGCGAAGAGTGTCGGCTAGAAAATGCCCAACTTTAATACAACACTACGCGTGGGCTACTTACCAGTAAGTGTGTGCCCTTATTATTTATTATTATAACTGCTGTTATTATTAGGGTTATTGGTGTCAAACATTTAAGCAGCGATTACAAAGTTCAGAATGGCAGAATGTGGACACTGTCGGTTAGATTAATCGCAGATCACACTCGTTTTCTGTGCTGTAATTTCTAATGGAACAAATGCAAGGCTGCAAATTTTTATTTATACCAATTTAAAAAAATCATTATTTAGTTGTTTGCATAGAAATACATAAACGTGATGCAGAATTGTTGCATTTTACTCTCTAGCTTTCAACATATCTATAAAATGTTCATCACATTTTCTTATTAAACACGATGATTGTGATAAAACATTATGGACATTACCACAACATTGTTGTTGTTGTTGTTGTTGTTGTTAATATTATTATTATTATTATCATCATTATTATTATTATTTACATGTTAAACAATGTTGCCGCGTTCCCTCTGCAAACGGCCAAACCCAACGCTTGCCTCAAAAATTGTCCCTCTCTTCGGTCGCTTGTGACCTCCTGAATTCGCTTACTCAAATCTTTGAGACATGCTTCGGTTCCCTTGTTGATTGGTCCTAGCGTCTCCATGGCAATAGGCACAAAAGTATATCTTGTTTCCAGTCCAGCGTATTTAACCCGTTTTCTGGCGTCTGCGTGCTTTGCCACCCACCCCGGCTCAGCTGAGCTGTGGTGTAAATAAGAAGCCGCGGTGGTGCACGAAACCGTTGCATACGAAACTAGGGACTTTCCATGTGATCATAATGCAATGGTCATCCCATCAGGTCTTTCTTCGCCGGCAGACTCTAAACCTCTCGGTTCAAGTGTACACGGTTAGTATTATTATTACGCCAGAGTTTCACAAACGTTAGTGACACCAACATATGTTTCTATATGTTCTGCCTCGCTCGTAAATATGTTTATAATATTTATATTTATATACTACCATGCTACAGGCTGACAACAAAATAATCGGCCGGATGAAGTAGAGCAAATGGCCGGCGACCCTGACACGGGGGTGTTTAGAAGCTCCCAGCGCGACACATATGAGCTTCCATCAGATCCTTGAGATCCTTTCTTTCTGATTTGAGATCAAAAGTTAGTATACATAAAAATAAAATCCTCCGCATCAGTTGATTATTAGCATCAACAAATTATAACAACAACAACAATAACCAATGGGCTATTGTGATTGGTCAATTGTTGTTTTCTCGGCAACGTAACCTCATCTGAGCACGTTGGCATCAAATCACTCACGCACTGCCCGCTGCTTTGGTGCTATCCACTCTGACAGACAGCATGCACAGAGGTAAAAACGGTCAGCCGTGTGCACAAAGCCGCAATCATTCCTAGACGCCTCCCCTGCACCCCACAACAAAGAGCGAAGCCATCTCTCCCTTCCTCCCAACTTTCATCATCATCATCATCATCGTTATCGTGATCTATGACCATTATTTGTTACTTAGACTGACCACGAGGCGGCAGCTGCAAGCAATAGTGGCTCCGAAACAGTATCGGTATCATCATCACACCGCCTACGTAATGATTGCATACCTACCTAGTCTATTTATCTGTCCAGCCATCCATCCATTTGTATATACATATGTCTCTCTCTCTCTCTGTCTGTCTATTTGTTTGTAGCCACTATAGCAATCAACTAGCCATCGAGAAGAAACCTACTTGAAACGACCGAGATAGAAACGACCGAAGATCTGCATAATATACTATTCAGCTATGCAGCCCTTAAGCAAGTTCGAGTAAAATGCAATGCTATAGTTCTCGTTGTTCTACATTGTGGGCTCTTGATTCTTCCGTGTTATTTTACGTACATGTGTACTTCTTGCCTCAGTAAACAATGATAATAAGCACTTACTGATTGTTGTAAAATAGTGTAACAGCAATATTGCAGAACGTTTTCCCAGAAGCTCAGTGATTTGCAAGTGGGAACCGTTCACAAATTCACAAGCTTTCCGCGGGAACGCCATATCTATATAATGGATAGAAAAATGCCGCAGTCACTTAAAAAATGGCCGCACATCAGTGTTGCCCGATATAGAAGCACAACAGGTGCAATTGCGAGACAGCCAGCCTTTCGTGCACTGACTGAAGGATGTGCTCTTCCATAACTGTTCTTGCCACCGAATCTGCCGAATAGTTCGTGGAGGCACTTCCGAGCAGCCACCTTAAAATAAGAAACAGTTGTGTGTGCTTCTAGAGCTAGAACAAGTGATGTATCTAAAGGAGAGGGTCATTTATGCTTGTACTCAATCTTGACATGCCCTCCAGAAAACCTTAGCTTTAACAAAATAATTACGCAACCGAAGAAGTAGAATTCCCTCACACACGACAATGTGTTTAGTTTCTTTATAGGAAGACTCCTTGTCTCGCAGTCTCACATGTTGTGCTCCTACATCGGGCAATAACTACACAGTCACAGATGTTAGTAATTTCACTCTCGCTCCGAAACAAGACAGTCTCAGAAATCATGTTACATTAACGTGTAACGTGGAACATGACATTTAAGTCCCTGCGAACGTGTGCACCGTTACGGGGGGTCCAGTGTAGGGATTGTTACATTATAAAAAAAATTGTGTTACATTATAAAAAAATATTTTCTTTAACGGTAAGCGGAGACTGCAATATTGGCTGATGTGCAGCCTTTCGAGGTGTCCGAAGTGATCAGGGTGAAAACTAAGACGTGACGACAATTATTATATCGACCAACGAACAAGTTATTCTGACTTTCGCAGGTGGAAATTTCCTAGCAGAGGGGTTAGTGTTGAAACGTTGTAGCGGCAGTTAGGGTTGAAACGGCACGGCGTTGTCTTATATCGGGAACCCATGCAATGTTTTAAGTGTTACATGGGGCGTGGATCACTTTGCAGCAAACTGCACACTTCCTACACCAAGATGCAGAAGGAGTGGCTCTATGCAGAGCCTGAAGGAGGATTGCAAAGCCAAGGCTCGACGCAGTCTGTGTTTCGAAGAACATGAAACGACCTTGGGTTCGTCTCCACATAGGCTAAAGTACATAAAATTGTTACAAAGCGCGTCCCAAAATAGCCTTAACAGGAGCTCAGATGCTCCGCTGGTACCAATTCGCACACCCGTAGGCCACATAAAGGCCTTTGTCAACTTCTCAAGGCGCATTTGGTCCTCCGTAGAGAAACGGAAGCAAAATAAACGAGGCGACATTCAAACCTTAATAGCCTGAACTAGAACGGGATCCAGCAGTATTAAGTGTCCCACTTAATATGCCCGGACAGCAATTGAGTGACCTGCGGGTGCCGCTGCGTCGACATCTTCATCACTTTCCAAGTCGACTGACATCTGAAGACAACAAAGAGCAGGCTGCACGCATGCGAGGACCAGCAGATCTAGCAAAATCATATGAAGTTTGGATATTTAGTAGATGCAGGTGTTTAGATAGTGATGTAGAACTGCGAGGGGAGGGGGGTGTCAGATCGACTCGAGGACGATGCGTACAAAGAGGGTAGACGTTCTCATTATGACGGAGATCTGGGCACGAAAGCAGTTTGATATACCGGAATTCTATGAGCACACTGGCATCGTGCAGATCCGAATAGGCCAAGCGTGGGGCATCACTTTTGGTGATAAAACGACGGTGGAAGAAATGAGCGTGGGAATAGTAGCAGAAAATCTGATCGCACTAATGTTGTCTAAACTAGAACTAGTGGTTACCTATGTGCAACCGGCGGAAACAGGGTTAACAGAGACGATGATTGAGCGCCTCTTGTTGGGGAAATAACGTTGCCGAGGAAAGCTCCGGTGATCATAGGACGAAATTTAAATGCAATATTAAACAGATGATGGGATAAGGTGAAAGTAGACAAATTGCATTTAATTGACCGTTTGAGATGTTTTATTCTAAAAAGGGTTTTGCGCTATCGAATACATGCAGAAATAGGGTTGTTCACCTGTTGGAGGGTGGCCCGCTGCTAACGAAAGATCTGTAAAAACGATGGAATCTAAAAAAAGTGCGCCTTTGACGTTTATAAGCGGAACTAGCAACCAAACTTAGTGGGATAGACATAGGTTTTTATGGAACAGCAGAAATGAGGAGCACTGAGTGGCGGGCTAGCGGGGTAAGAGATCGACATCTAACTAAGGCCACGGATTTCACCACGTTCTTTGCGACGTGGAGGGTTTTCATGAATCACAGGATAAATGTTAATGCAGACAGTCCTAGAGCAAATGTAATCTAGATACTACGCCGTGGTTTGCCAGGCGGTTCGGTCTGAAGCAGAACTAGCAAAACGCTAGATTGTTGGTTGCCTTTAGACATATTTATGTAACATAAACACATTTAACCAGTCCGGGCGTTAATAAAATAAATATATATTTTCTTTAACAAGCTTTACAATGTCCTATATCGGCTTTGAAAACCATTCCGAACCCTCTGTATACAGGCTACCCAAATCCAGATACTCCAGATCTCAAGGATTGACCCAGACCTAGTAGTAATTGTTAAAATATTTTTTTCTAATGCAATGGGGCGGCGGGAATATCTTGTTGAGGAGCGATGGTAAAACAACGAATTTTTGTTAAACTGATGCGGTTGGACTTTACATTAAAAAAATGTGCGGTTTTAAGAGAAAAGGTAAGTCGATGGAGTCTCTGGACATACTGGGCGTGTTCGAAAAATCTTCTTTGTCTAAAGTCATTTATCGTGCCTAGCGAAATAATAACAGTCGTATTGAGGACAGTTTGCAAATGTCGAGTGACTGTGTTGACTATTTTTTACTTTTCAGGCTCAATATATAACAATTTTGCTATTTCTCTCGTAAAAACACATTCGGGGAAATGCGCGTTTCGTAGGGATAATTTTGGATCCAAATGAATAATGGCTCGATTCGTAGTATGATTATCGTATGCTATTTTACCCTGTCACCAATGTCGGAATCCCACAGTGTCTAATGTTAACGGAAGCAAAGATCTTAGCGGCCACCAGAACATGGAGCACTATGGGAAAAAAAACAATGTCAGTAGAGGCATTTCTTGTGGATTCCCCTGCCGATCACTCCTCTGCGGGCGTGATCCTTTGTAATGATGAAGTTATGGTTATTGCTGTTCTTGCCATTAGCGGCAATGGAACCCAAGCATTGATCAAATTCCACAGTTAAACAGTATGAAATATGATGATTTTGAGTCCAAGAATGTACACACAGAATTGAATAATTGGAGACATTTCTTTATCGTCTGCATATTGATATGACAACGTGTGATCAAGGAACACGCAGTTCTAGTTCTGTCTAGCCAAAACGTGAAATCAATTGAAAACTATTGTATAAACTGGTCGTTGTTAAGAATTTGCTGAGCTCAAACAAGAGGTCGGATGGCACTTTTGTGCCTCGTGTCCGCAAAAAAACTGGGATCTTAAAAACAATATTTGAAGACACGTATGCATCGGATGTAGAACTATATGAACTTCACGTAGACAGCACCGGTGCTACCGGAGGGACCACTTCGTTCTACTAATAATGAAGTTGACGTGGACCCGGACAATCGTCTCAAACATCTTAAGAAGCCAAAATTACGATGAGCGACACACCCAACGAATTTCCACCATAATTGCTCAAAATTTTGGTCTGACTCTCTGCGCACCGTTGTCGTTGACTTTCGCTCCAAAGCTGAGCCCGTAACAAGAAGCCTGTATTATTTATGGCGGTAGCCTGTAAAATACTTGACAGCGACAACGCAAATGCTATATATAAGAACGCACTAACAGAGACTTATCTGTGAAGTTCAGTTTGCGTACAGACCTAATTATAATGCCATATTGCGACTGCCGGGCACGCAAGCCAACTGGGCTCAAATGGTAAACAAGTCTGAATGTCTCGACGCCATTTCTTTTAAACTCAAAGCGGAATTCGAACACGTAGCCCATAAAAAGCTCATCCTTCATTAGAACGGCGTCGGTATACATGTCAACAACCACTACTTGTCAGAGGCATCAGCAACATCAGCAACCTATTGTACATAAACTTATTGATGTATATATTACCTCCATTGGTATCTGCAAACATATATGCTGATGATGTGAAGATATGCTCTAAATTGGTTATATTACATATTTCACGGTATTGCAAAATACAATAACTAAGCATACTCTATGACGTATGCCAATGCCCTAAACTTGAGAATGTCAAAGATAAAAGTGCCGTTATGCACTTCAGCCATGGCAACCCGAACCAAGAATATAGCACTGAGGGCCATTTTCTTAAACCCGAGACTATCATTAAGGATCTTTTAAATGTATTAGACGTACTAAACACACTTAATAATTGTAAACTTCGTACACCTGTTGCATCTTTAACGATCTCAATCGAAAATGACATTAATATTTTTTTGTAGCAGAGAGACATTAATGAGATCACAAAGAAATCTACTGCCAACTTGTATTGTAAAAAAAGTCAGTGTCAATGCGCTACTTCCTTGGGGAACCCCAGAACTCCATGGAAACCACTCATACATATAATTGCAAACAGCATTTTTATTAAAGCAATTTTATGAAAACACATGTATGTCCCGTATTAAACGATATTGAACTCTTCCCACTATACAGATTGAAGTAATACAAGAACAAATAAGTAATGGCAAAAACATGTAACCTCTCAACTTCCAGATTGCGCCGTACGCGAAACTGGAGGCAGATGGAGCAGTGTGGGGAGACGCTGCATCGAAGCTCGGAAACATCTCTCACGCAATCGGCATTCAGTTTGTTCTCAATTTATCAACTTACCTAGTATACATTGTACTATTAATATAATTATCCTTGGAACGGATATGTAGAATACCTCATATTTTTGGGCATACTTCAGAATAAGGCTCTCCGATATGAAACGTGCTAGTTCAATCATAATATTCTAACTCCTTTAGAGAAAAAAAAAACCTGGTAACGTGCGAATTGTGCGAAACTTCAACGCGCTGGCAACGGGTTTAAATTTCAATATGCTTCATTTAACATCGGTTAATACAGCGTCTGTTTTTTGCGGTATTTCTTGTGCTGTGCCTAACTTGCTCAACTGTTGGCTGGAATTGGTACACTGGAAATATTTCAACAACTCGTCGCACTATACATATTATATCGTTATCGTGATCCTCGGCCAATGCCACGCCAGCCTAAATAGCACAGCAGCCTAAACATAGCCTTTAAATATGATAAAGAGCGCGCGGCGCAAATTCTGCGACTAAACGCCTGAGGCCAAATTATTTTTTTGCAAATTAAAATCAGCCATAGAAGTTTACCTATGCTAAAAATAAACGTAATACAGCTAAGGCTCGTGCATCTCCGGGAAGGCTCGGTATCCTTATTGAATTAAAACGTTGTGGATTATTATGCACAGTATTTTCGATACACTTAGTTGGAGATTTCCTAAGATACCTTTCGAACACTGTATGCCAGATACGACTATATAATAATAATAACAATTCCATCATAGGCGCCATGAATTGACCAGAGCAGGATGAACCTGGCATAAACGTTCATACCCCACAATTGTAATAACTAAATGATAATAATAATAATAATAATAATATATTTTTTTTTGAAACGGGGTTTTATTATTATTATTATTATTATTATTATTATTATTATTATTATTATTATTATTATTATTATTATTATTATTATTATGTACATGTATCACAACACTAATATATTAATTATATAACATCATTGTTATTGCTCGAGTGTCGCTGACCACTCAACATCATCTTGGCGTTGCCTCTCTGGAGCTCCAATGACACCCTCTGTCGGAAGAACGCGGTTGATCTTGGCTCCGCTGTAGCCTCAAAGAGCTTCTTCCCAAGTTCTTTCGTCAGTTTGAGTGCATTCTTGTTCCAAACGCCAGATGACTGGAGACCAAACGCCATTACCACATGGTCCTCAAGAAGATGCGCGTATAGGCGTCGTTTGTGCATCTCCCGTTGGTGAATGATGTGGCAGACGCCCGCGCTGGCTAGTGCACGATATCCGAGGGCGTACGTGTCAGAGACAGTGACGTCCCCCGCCAGCGGCCGAATACGGTCCCAGTCCCGGCTGGTAAGGCCATCCGGCTCCAGCGTGACGCGGTAGCTGGCTTGCCTAAAAGCGCGTCCGAGGACGTCATTGATGGCATCGTGGCGGCCCTGCGTAAGCCCCGCCAGCTTAGTGCAGCTAAGCCGGTGCAGGCCGAGCTCATCCACTGTTCCACCGCATGGACATTCCTCTTCCTCAAACATGGCAATGCCAAGTCTAAGACCACTAGCGGCACGGAACTGGTCGTCGGCCAGCTTACTGCCTACGAGCTCGGAGGGAAACACTTCGAGCCACGCTCCAGCGGCGTCGGATGAGACCGCTTTCAGTCTAATATTATCTACATCTAACTCGCAGGCCGACAAAAAAAGTTAAGTGGGTAGCCTGAGTGGCGATTTGGTCCCACCCCTTCTGTCTAGTGACCTGTTCCTCAGAAGAACGACCAGACTGACGCGCGTCTCACAGCCGAACGGCGTCTTGTTGGGGGCTGATTAATCCGCCTGGCCACTGCGGAGACGCAGCTATGTGACGAGGCCAGGAAGGCGGGCAAAGCAAGGTCCGTGGCCGAGCGAATGCCTATTTCACCCCCCCAGACCGGTAGGCTTGCCTGCGTCCATGCCTTAGCATCGAGTCTCAGGTCAAAGATGTTTTCCAAGGCTTTTCTCACCTGGTCGTCAAGATCCAAAGTTTCTGACGGCAGAAGGAAGGCAGGTGAAGTCCGTAGTACGTACAAGACCTTTTGCACTCCCATTGCGTGCCGGAGCAGAAAGTAGGCTTGGTGTCTCCCTAGATATCCCAGCCGCTGGTAAAGCCGGGAGAGTTGTTCTCCCTTCTCAGCCAGTACCGGTCCAATCATGTCGGGGAACACCGCCGTAGCCAGCAGGTTCAGCTCACACCGGTCCTTTACAAGAATGCCCAGGAGCTTGCTGTTGAACTTCGCGATTACCTGCTGTCTTTCTTCGTCTTCGAAACCCTAAAGGAAAAGCTCGCATTTAGAGAGGTTGAGCTGCAGCCCGCTCCATTGCTGAAACGCTCTAAGATCTTTGATATCTCTGAGTAACACCGACGGATCGTTGTCAAGGAGGGTCTCATCGTCGAGGTAGAACAGAGGGACCCTGCATTTCACCTGGTAGACGTACTGATGCAAAAGCAGGCTAAACGCAAGTGGAGCCGCTACGTCCCCCTGCTGACAACCGGCTGATGACGTGATTTCAGTCTCACCGAACATCAGTGGAGTCGGCCTGCTACATCATTGGATAGAGTGCTAGGGCGTGCTTGGAAACTTCTGTCAATAGGTGCCCCCGTTTGTTTAAGTTGAAAGCATTCTTAAAATCTAATTTTAAGAGGCAACATTTCTCGTTGTTTTCGAGAAAGCTGCGAGCTGTATGAACAATTATTTCCGCCCCATTATCAGTGGCGTACCCCATCTGCCTTGGCTGCAGGTAGTTTTTCACTTTAACCTGGGTAAGCAGGGTCTTTGTGGCCGATCTCCACAGAGTGCAACTAACGGCAATGGGTCGGTATCGCCCGGTTTTCTTTTTCAGACCAATGAGGCACGCCATATATGACGCTTCCCACAGCCTCCGGAACTTGCCCGTTACGTATGATGTCGCATACCTTGGCAAGTGTGTCCAGCACATCGTTGTGGTCTCCGTTGGCAGAAAGAAGGCATTTTAGATGGTCGGGTGTGAGGCCGTCGAGTCCTCCCGCCGTACCAGATGGAAAAGTCCGAAGTGCCTTGGCGACATCTTCGCTCGAGCACGACCCGACCGCAGGCAAGCCGATGGGGGACGGTGGAACCACGTCCCTTGCAGGAGCAGAAGGTTGCCATCATCTCACAAATCGACTCCTTAGTTACGGATGCAATCGTGTCGTCAGAAGACAAGATTCTAATAGCGCTTCGCACATTAAAATCCATGGAGAGCTTGTGAGCAGCAATCTGAGCACGGACTTTATCCGTCATTGCACGCTTGCCTCGGCCCTCGGCTTCTACGCGATTGAGATCTGCACCTCCGAAGAGATCCACCTTTTCCTTGACCACGCTGGCCAGGCTATGGTCTCTTTGAGTTTCTTTGTCGACGTGGAGGACTTTTGGGGCGAGAGTGAGCAGCGCGGTCCAGCTCGATTCGTCATTATATTTCACAACATCTTTAAGCAGACGGTGGAAGAGCTTGCGTAAAGGGATTCTGGCTTCCTTTGGAATACTGCGCAGCATCTTGCGTGTCATCTTAGCTTTGGCAAGTAACCGGTGAAGAGGAGAGGGAGAAGAGGGAGGCAGCTGTTGGCTAGGTGACGGTCCTACATTCGCTGGCGGTTGGCTGGTGGAGTGAGAAGAAGGTTCTACTAGCGGAGCACGAGAAGAAACCAGCGGCTGTGAGATGCTGCTATTAGTGGCGGTGGCCTGTTGAAGCGCTGTTAATCCACTAAACTCGGCTATTTTCTTCTTATGAGTCCTTCCTGCGTGAACTTGGATACCCCTCTTCGTAGGGAAGCACTTGGAACACCACGGGCATTGGAACTTAATAATAATAATAATATTAATAATAAATTATATTATATATATAATTTATATTATTTGTATATATAATAAATTATACAACAACAACAACAACAACAACAACAACAACAACAAGGAGCAGTCTTTGTTTTTTCAGGAAGGTTTCAAGAATGCTTAATGCATATGCGTCACAGCAGCCTGCGTGACTAGTGTGGGGCTCACAAACCCCTTAAACCCTAGCTTTAGTTATGTCTCCTTAAACCCTAGATTTAGCTATGTCTCCGTCTATCTTTCTGCATTATTACATGTATCCAGATAGGATGGTTTATGCCAGTGGTGCCAGGGGTGCATGAAGGCACTGAGGGCCTGGTTGCCTTTCCCACCTTCCTCGGTTTCACTCGAGTTGACCACTCGGGAGACTGGTCTCCCAAATGTTCAAGGCCGCCGCGTGAACCTCTCTCACTTAGCGGTCTTCTTGGCTGTCTTGAGCTACAAAGTAGTGTCGGAAAGGCTTTCTACACGCTTTTGTCGAGGTCATTATGTAGTTAAGCACTTCGTTGATGGGGCAGCCCCTTATAGCCGTACAGCCCGTGCACCTTGCTTTCCAAAGAGACTCGCAGCGTACCACAGTGCGTTCCACGCCGTCCTCCTCCCTAGACTCGCCTAGCACACAGGTGCCACTGGTGACCTTCCCTATCTCAACTATGTAGTTTTGGAACTGAGCGTGACCAGTCCGAACCTGAGCTGTACACCGTGTCAACTCTTCGTGTCGGCACTCATATCGTGTTCTGAGCTACGGTATCAGACCCTAGATCCAGCTCCCCCTGGACACCCGGGTTATAACCTTTTTAGTGCTCTCCTAGAGTGTAGAAAGCGATGACTTAACAACCGACGTTAGTAGTCTTCGATTCCCCCTGATACCTTCCCCCACTCTTGGCGCCAGGTTTAAGGTGGTCCGCTGAGACCGCGACTTTGCCACGACGTGCTTTACATGTGCCGCTTCGGTTAACCCCATGTCGAGGATCACTATCACAAAGTACTTCCCCTCTTTTCTAATTTCGATTGGAAGGCCCGCCACCACAAGGCGGACTCAATTTGACCTCCTCAGGTTATAAATTGTCATATTGTCGTGGGTCACTGTTAAGGCAAACCACGTGTACACTAGCGGACCTGCAGGAGCTACTTAAAGACGTCACAATGTCGGCGCGGGCCAGCTTAGAGCCGCTAGTTATCTTTACCGGTGACTTTAACGCTGCTTCGCCTGTGTGGGGCTCTAGGGAAACTAATAGCAGCGGGCAAGCTGTTATAGAATGGTTAGCCAGAGAGGACATGGTGACCTTGAACAATGGTGAAGCTACGTACTGCTCCTCAAGGGGAAGAGAATCATGGATTGACCTCACAATCTGCAAGGCATCGCAGGCGCAAAATATTGTTGGTTGGCGAGTGCTAAACGAGGAAGAGAACCTCAGCGATCACTACTGCATCGAGTTTAAGGTGAAGGGAGCTAGCAGCAGGGAGGCGACACAACCTCAAGTCAGGCGACATGTGTGGCGCATAAAAAGTAATGAACTGTTAAAGGAATCGTGGGAAGGATTGCTGGAGAGCGACGGAATGCCGGAAACAGCAGACGACATATACAGTCTACTAAAGAGGGCGTGCCAAAAAGCATCTACTCCTCCAGCTCGACCTAGCATAAAATTGAGGCCAGTGTTCTGGTGGAACAACGCTATTGCCTCGGCTTGTACAGAGTGCATGCGGTATAGACGTATCTACAGCCGCGCGCGTAGAAGTGAAGGGGACGCCGAGCGAACTCGCCACTTGGGCATTGAGTACAAAAGGGCGAAGGGCTGCCTGCGAAGAGAGATTAGCAAAAGCAAGGAAGCCTGTTCGCGCGATTTGGTCGAGAAGCTAAGGTCGGATCCTTGGGGCAAGCCATACAAAATCGTCAGGGGCAAGATAGGTGGAGCAAAGCGTGAGCACCTGGAGAAGGACGAGAAGCTTCGGGTGATTAATACTCTTTTCCCACAGTACCCGCATTTCGATCGAACAGAATTTGAGACTTTACCGGATGGCGACGTCCCCGAGGTCACCACGGGCGAAATTTTAGCTGCGGCAGACAGGATTAAGCTTGGAAAGGCGCCTGGCTTAGATGAAATACCGCTAGAAGCAGTGAACTTCCTCTTCAGAGAGTATTCGTCACTTGTGGCGAAGATCATCACAAAGATCTTTCGTACGGGTAAGCTTCCAGAGAGCTGAAAGGCCGCCGAGGTAGTACCCAAAGGCAAAGGGACACACCGCCCGATCTGCCTGTTCGGCACTTTAGCCAAGGGTGTAGAAGCCATTATGGAGGATCGGCTGAGGGCCTTTGCCGAGGAATATGGACTATTGTCAACAATGCAGTTCGGATTCCGAAAGCATAGGTCTGTTCTGTCGGCCATCCACAAAGTGGTGGCAAAGGCCGAACTTATCAAGAAATCTACTCGGAAAACCAGGGACTTGTTCCTAGTGGTGTTGCTGGATGTAAAAATGCGTTTAACAGTATCCCATGGAAAGTGGTTCTCGAGACGCTCCGGCGAAAGAATGTCCCACCATATCTGGTGCGGTTGGTTTCCGACTACCTGAGCAATAGACAGGTAGTGAACGGGCGTACCAAGGTGGAGATGACTGCCGGAGTGCCGCAGGGTTCAATCATTAGACCTCTTCTCTGGAATCTGGCATACGATGACATCCTGAACATCCAGCATCTTCCACCGGGAGTGGAATTGGTTGCGTACGCGGATGATCTGGCTGTGACAATCAGGGCCAGAACTAAGGTAGAGCTGGAGACATACGCCAACATTGCGCTGGCGGATGTCGATAAGTGGAAGAGAGGTGCCGGCCTAACACTCGCACCACAGAAGAGTGAAGCTATTCTACTCATCGGGAAGAAGAAATGTGCTCCTCTAAAGCTTACGCTGTCGGGCGTAAAAATTGAGCTAAAGGACACGGCAAGATACCCTTAGACAGAGGATTGCGAGGAACTCCTCATGTAAAAAGGATTGCGGCTGGGAAGGCGCAAAAGGCGGCTAATGACTTCGCCCGTCTATTGCTCAACACGTGCTGCCCGAGAGATAGCGTCCGGAGACTTCTGATGTTCGTATCCGAGTTGATCATCCTTTTTGGCTCGCCTGTTTGGATGTCGCCTACAATGGACACAGGCGCTACTAAAAAGATCCTGAGGAAGGTCCAGCGGATCGGAGACCTACGTATCACTCGGGGGTATCGCACCATCAGCACGGCGGCCTCGCTCGTGCTGGCGGAAACAGTGCCCTGGGACCTAAAGGCAGCCGAACGTCGGCGCTTGTGGGTTAACCCAGATAGGGAGCTCGTACAAGAACGCGAGGTGACACTCGATCGGTGGCAGAAGGAGTGGGATAGCATCCCGAACGGGCAACCAGGGGCGCTCGTGAGGAACCTCATTCCGAACATCCGCCAATGGACGAGTCGTCCCTGGCCGTCTCACATACCACCTGACCCAAGCCCTCACGGGTCACGGCGATTTCCAGGTGTATTTAAATCGGATAGGGAAGGCTGAGACAACGCAATGCTTGTACTGTGACGAGATGGACACTCCGGAACATAGAGGTGTCTGCGCACTGATGCCGGACCGAATAACACCCCGGATCCAGTCAGCCTAGGGATACCGGTTGGAATGCCTGCCAGTTTGACTTAACAGGCATAATGGCACGAGAACCTTGGGAGCAACTATGACTCTCTTTCAGCGTGATTTCTGCGATGCGCGCTGCAGGCGTCTTCCTTGCAACTAGAAAGTTGGTTAGATGCGAAAACTCCCTAAAGTAACACTCCTTAGGCCCGTTGGCCATGGGAGGTAAGACATACGATATAAACTATATGGCCACAAATGCATATTGGCATATTGCTACGGTCCACCCGAGGTCTATCAAGATTAATAAGATTACGGATATGTGACTGCCCACCAATTCCGGACCGCTTGACATCTCCGGCCTAGTCAACCAGGGGTAGCGATAGGAATGCCTGCTGTCTTGGCTTAATAGGCATAGTAAGATGAGATACTACCACATAAAGCAGACCTCCCCATGAGAACATCATCCGCGTCTGTTACTATCCTTTGCAGCAGTGGGTCCAACCCGTCTAATGCGACCTGTCTTGGTGTGGGTTTTCCAAAAAGGAGGGTGACCAATATGCTGGGATGTAACGCGGAATCGCGTAATTAATCGTAATTAACTGTGAAAGACACTGTGGAAAAAGTAGTATAGTAGCCTCCTCCCAAGCCATGATAGCGAGGAGGGAGGGGTCTCTGCCGATCTGTCTGTTCTGTCTATTTAGATGATTGTGGTCCATCCACTTCGTCAATATCAATACAGCTTTGTTGGCTGTATCCTGTAAGGCCGACCCCTTCTAGCTAGTTGTTGATGTAGTTGTACCCCGTCATAGACTAAGTTCCAAGGGCCTCGGAGCCGAACCCTGCGGGACCCCCAGTCACTCTGGAGTTCTCTCAGAACTTTCATTTAAGTAGGATGAAATAATTCGGCCCCTTAAAGGCGTTCTTAACACTTAAGAGGATTAGAAGCACTAATTTCATCGTTTTGGATATTTTCGCGGTCTCCCAACCTGCTTGTTTCAAGACCATATCAACAGCTGCGATGGTAAATCTGCCTTTCCTAAAACCATTTGATGAAGCTTCTCTGATATTGGTTTCCTTGTTCAATCTATTGACCAGAACAATTTTTACTTTTACAGAACTATTCCACTTCCCCAAGGTGTTGAGGAAGCAGATGGGCCTATAGGCCAAGAGACCTGCCCTATTTCCGGGTTTGGGAATACGGGCAAAGCTTGCCTTCTTCCATAGTATCGCAAAGCTCCCCTTCTCTAAGCAGGTTGTTGGCCAACATTTAGAAGACCTTCGGCTATCGCTTAACGAATAGTTTGGCCACCCCAGGGGCTATGCCATCCGACACATGCCAGGGGCCTTTTCCAGACGCCAGCCGTTCTTAAGCCTGTTTGATTTATTTTAGTGTTACCTCCGGAATATGCTCCAGGACATCCGGGAACTCCTCAATGCCCCGCCCTCAGAGCTGTGCCAGAAGGAGAGCATATATTGTTTCAAGCAGCGTATCCGGCAGAAATTTCAAGGGAGCTTTTTAGAGCTTAGCCATGGCGATCTGGTAGAGCATGTCCTATGTGTCACTGTCCACTCCATCTTTTAACTCTTTTCACACTCGCATCTTGCTTTTAGCGATGAGTCCTCGCAGTCTCGCTCGGGTGGTCTTGTACCAGGTCAGCTGGAAGTCGGTTTGTCCCACGTCTGCTTAGCAATCTCCGCGTCCTTGTGTAGATCCTTTAAAGCCTAAAACATGGTATTCTTGCCTCGGCGATCTTTTCATTCCATTAACACTTGGATGGGCAGCGGCTGTACCAATGCAAAGCCTGCCTTTTCGCATGCCGCATGGCAGAGACCTGATGCTCCTTCACTTGTTTTTTCATAAGCCGGCTACAACCCCTATCTTAGTCAGTCTTCAGGCTCTCTATGTTAAGCCTATGCATTTTTTAGCGCAGTGTATTAAACACGTACGGACATTAAAGACATTTCATGGCTATGTTTACGCCTGCTCTATGAAAATATTTCGTTTGTGCGATTAGTTATTTGAACCGTGCCCACTACAATACAATCATCGAATTATTAATCGTTGTAAATTTATTTTAATTGGGCAGATTGTCTAACATATGATTTCGATCGTGCTAATTAACAGGCTAAAGTGGATTCTGCCACCTGAGCCGCAATGGGGAGGCGCGTTGCCGAACGGCACGTGGATTGGAATGCTGGGTATGGGAGTTAACAAGGTAAGTTGCCAAACCTTGGCAGCGAGAATGATGTAGCATGAGACTTACAACTTACGCCTAATGAAATTGAGCACTAAACGACCTTGTGCCACAAAAGGGTAATTTTTTCTCAAGTGGTTAGTGTTAGCCCTATTACTAAAAGCAAGAAATCCAAGGGGGGTGAATAATAATACATCATCAATTTTATTGAGACATCTGTGCTCCCCGTTTTTATGCGATCAGGATTCATGATAGTCCACTCCGGCATTTAGCTTATGCTAATTGGAAACTATGAGAACTAATTAAAGAGTGACCAGTCCAGGTTTTGAACACACTACGCTACCTTGCTCGGAAGACTCACGATCTTCTTCCGGTAAGTCTGTTCTTAAGCTACTAGTAACAGTTTTCATCCATCTGAACAATTATCCGTGACACAATTGCATGCAAAACGTCTTCAAAAATGAGACTTTTAGTAAGTATAAGGTTACCTAAGCAAAAAATCGGATTGCCACCGTGCACAAATTCTAGAATTATTGTTTACCCGTTAAAGTATAGAATGGCTTTGTTAGGTCATATGCATGCAATTTGCAATCGATTGCAATATTTGTTACTTAGCTGTATTTATTTAAAAGTGTGGAAACTATTATTATTATTATTATTATTATATAGATCACTTATTAGGCAACTCAAGCCTTTTATATAGATCACTTATTTGGCAACTCCAGCCTTTTATATAGATCACTTATTGGGCAACTCAAGCTTTCCAAAACGCTCTAAATGGTTAATTCCAATAACAATCTTCCTATAGCTGGATGGCCATTTAGCCATAGCTACGGCATGGCTAAAGGCGTCTAAAAGTTTTGATTAGTAATAATTTTAAAAGAGAACAGAAGGTAGGCAATTCGAGAGCACCGGATTAGACCTCTTAAAATGTGAAAAAAAAAGTTCCGTGGACGTTAAATCTTGGCTGAGGGTCAGCCCGAAAACTTTACCTTAGGCTTTTTAAAAAAACAATAGAGGTACGACTACGTGACAGCGGTACAGCAACGTACAATTTGCTGACCGGCAGTGCTTTGTTGTCTGATTTATTTGTGTATATTTTCAGAACAACATACCTAATGATAGTAATGATACTAATCACAGTGAAGAAATCACAGTGAAGTTTTGGTACCCTGCATCACATGACCACTAAAATAGAGATCTGCTATGGCCTAACCCACCAGAGTACGTGAAAGACATGCGGGGCCATTAGTTCACTTCAAATATGTAGATGCCATATGACAGTTATAGCCTCATTTAGCCGCAACAGTCCGTACTTGTGATTTGACGCGTAACGATGAGCAACGACGCACGTCTTTAGTAGAGACATCCGCGTCTTGAATTCACATGGTATATCAAGGAATTGATTCCGTCGTAAAATTCAAGAAAACTATATTAAAATACTACAAGGAAATACGTATAGTAATCATAGTAATAACAACAAGAATAGTTATAATATATGTCTATTTAATAAACACATTCTTACAATGCTCATTCTAACCATAACACGTTCTGACAAAACGACATATATGGCCCTAGAGTCATACAATGAGGGACAGGAACGTCACAATACGATTGCAGAAGTAAAATATTTGTCGTCAATATTGACTGACCTGCTCTAACAGCAATCACGATTAAAGAGCCTAATTTCATTAAACAAGGAGCTCCTGTAGGCAATTGTCATATCTAGTGAGTTACGTCGGTAGTCATACGTTGGTCAAAATGCATTTACGTACGACTGAGTAATTGCATTACAGGAATTACCTGGACCCTTAACATGCTCACGCTCTGACAGTGCGGGACTCAGCTACCGAACTGCAAGAATTGCAGGCACTAGCACTAGCGCTTAGCAAGAGTCGAGCCGTATGCCAAATGCAATACCCACCAAATCCCTACATATGCATGAAAGTGCAACGTGAATATGTATCCTCCTTAAGATGACCCTCCGACCTAAACGCAGAAGAGAAACTACGCACAGGCGGCATGAAAGTCTAAAAAGCTTGAAATCGTCAGACCCTTCTTGTCGAGTCGCGTGTGCGCAGCGAGTCTCGTACTCTCGCTGTTTGCCGCTTTTCTTCTTCGTGCTTCTTCTTCTACATTTAGTATAGGCTGAATGCTCTTGGCAGTCGCGCCTCAGTTTTTGACCAATGTGAGCATGTGCGTGACTACCTATTGCAGCGTCTTTTTTTCTGAGCAGGCCTCGTCTGGTCTCAGCTCATGCGGCGCATTTCAGAACTGTGTGCTCCAAAGGGTTCAGCTCATCGCAGTACAAGCACTGCGTTAAATTGACCTTTTCCATCTGATCTGAATACACCTGGAAATCGCCATAACCAGTGAAAATCTTGGTCACGTTGTATGTGAGGCCACCCCCGGGGACGATTCATCATCGGGATGTTTGGAATGAGGCACCTCACGAGCGCTCTTAGGAGCCCGTCCGGGATACTGTCCCACCTCTGAAAGTAAAGTTTATTTGATGCAGGTCTGATTTAATAAGTACAATACGTCTGTCAAGTGAGTCAAATGCCTCTTCAACATCAAGGCAAATAGCAGCCATGACTTGTTTGTCCTCTCAGCATTTACCAATGAATCGTTGAGCATGGGCCAGGGCTAAGCTTGTATTAAGTGTTTCCTAAGCCCACATTGCCTATAGCGGAACAGCAGTTCGCGACAGGTAAGACTGAATTTTTTTTTTTTTATAGACTCGAACGCTTTAGCGAGCTAAGGTATGAAGGAAATAATCCTACATAAAACTATCAGATGCCACAAGCATTTATTACGCTAGGCGGGAAAAAATCCGACTGCTCAAAACAGCAGAACGGAAGCTCTCAGCCTACAATTTGCGACCCCGTAAAGGGGCCAATCACCTGCTCAGCGACGAACAAGTACCGAGTCACCTAACCGGTCTTCTATAGACTTCGACACGGCACGCCTGGCTCAAATTATTGAGCGCCCGCTCATGTGTAAACAGGGTATCCTGAATTTGCCACTTAAGGTTAAATGAAGTAAGTTAGGTCCTGCGCTCCCATCCGAGAGAAAAATTGCAGGGCGCTGAACATGAACTTTGCTTCTATGTTGGTCAATCCGGGTGCTCTTAAGCCTGTACGATGTATTATGCTTACTTCATACTTAATATGCATGAAGTATTTGTGATGATAATAATAGCTATTCCAACACCATCAAATAACACCTCGTCCGCCACTAGCTCTCGGAATTCAATTTTGTCCTTCGCATTTGCCAGACCAAGGAGGGTGTTGAGCAGTTTCCAATTGCCAAATGATCTAAAGCTGTCAAACTTGTTTTATAAAAACTCTGTTGTTTTGTTTTTACCAGTTTTCTATTCTGTTCGCAACTTTATCGTAAAATACTCGCAAAAGTAACATTTTTAAATAACCTATAAATCGTTATAGTTTTTATTGATTGACTTATTTTAGACCTAAGGAGAAAACAGTGTTTGTAGTGTGCACGCATTGTGCTGGTGAAAGTAAAGAATTTAATTTGCGGGTCTTCCGATTGTAATATTTCAATTTATTCAATCTCGCTTATAGCACAATAATAGTTTGCATGATTCGGTCTTGAAAAGCCTCGTTGTTGTTTAATTTCTGGATCATCAGTGACCGTTGGACAAGAACAACCAGAAACTCCAGTAAAATATGCAAAGTAGGCTTATTATCAGGGCAGGAATGGTCGAGGACTCCAATTAATCTAATCTCTTCACAATTACAATTTTTTTTTATAATTACCGGCTTTATGACTGAGTATATAGGTGGTAAAACCATACGAGGCTACGAAGTTGTTACATCCGAATTTTAAAGTTCTTGAAAAAAGAGAAGAAATGACACATAGAACATCAGTAATTTTTCATAAACGCCGCAGGTCACCAGAGCAATAAAGAACAAGGCAGGAGTTCACGATGTCCGACTTGTTACCTTTCTCTTATATCGACGTGGCTATGCTTAGCCTAATGAGCTCGAAAACACGTTCATCGTTATAGCATTGTGAGCAGTTCTGCGAAAAAAAGTTGCCAACATATTATACTTAGCTTTTTTAACCGATGGCTAGTTTACAATATTGCGCGTACAGAGAATGCACACATTTGCGTAGACAATATTCATCACGGTTCCACAAGTCGAGTCAACGGAACTGCTCTATTTCATTGCTGGGAGTGATCTCAAGCAGACTGTCGCCCGCAGAGTTTGCACAAGCATACTGAAGAACTATTTTGGAACTTCTCTCGAATACAGATCTTCATGTGAAAGCCATTTGCAATAAATCGTGCGATTAATTGTCTATTCTCATAATTGTAGCACTTCCACAAACTACACGTCATTGCCTGAGTTTGATAGAAGAGCGGGTCAATGTCTGCCACCGTCAGGACGCGGAAACGTCTTGTTCAGGAGAGAGAGTGAAGTTTATAAAAGAAGTTATTCTGCCTTTTTCTCCTACATAGATGTGCGAAATCTACGTTTGCGGGAGAAGCAGTCAACGCATGAAGGAACCGATTATAATGGCGTTCGGAGGAACATTCTGCACAACGGAAGACACTTCACTAGCTTGCGTAGCGAAAAGCGAATGACCTGATTAAGGAAGGTCATAAAAACTTGATATGTTACGTTAACGCTTTTTCATGAAGAATCGTAAAATGTTTCCATTACGATAAAAAATGTACGTCCAAAAGAGCACTCTCATGCAATAGCAAATTTAATGACCACTATTTTTGTACCAAAGTTATGGTGCTGCGTTACGTAGTTGTCAAGTAACTATGCTTTTTCGACAGTGATAGTTGTTATGTTTTACGTGCAAGTTTTTACGCTCAGAACCGTAAAATGTTGCTAAGACGTTTCTCGATTTCTCTCGTTTCGAGTTCTACCAAACCTCAATTTATGTACCTAACTTTCTCATACACCCTATGCAAGTATGCATGCCTTCGCTTGCTATCGAAAAAGCTTAGTTACTTGACAACTACGTAACGCAGCACCATCACTTTGGTATGAAAATTGTGGGCATTAAATGTGCTCTCGCATGAGACTGGTCTTTTGGACATACATTTTTGGTCGTAATGGAAAAACTTTACGATTTTTCACGAAAACGCGTTAACGGAAGACATAACAACATATCGGCTTTTTATGACTTTCCTCAATCTGGCTATTCGTTTTTGGCTACGCAAGCTAGTAAAGTGTGGTGCAGAATTTTCCTCCGAACACGCTGGTATAATCGTTTCTTCATGCGTTAAATGGTTCTCCCGCAAACATAGATTTCGCACAACTATGTAGGAGAAAAAATGGCAGAATAACTACTTTTATCAATTTCACTCTCTCTCCTAAACAAGACGTTTCCGCGTCCACCTTCCATTGGGAAAAATTATTTTCTTGCCGAGTTCTACCAAACCTTAAAAAGTACATAACGATATGAATGACCCTGTATATATAAAGACGACGACTGTGTGGAGTGGTAGCAGTGTTTTTTAGAAAAAGTGCGTGAACAAAACAACGAGTCGCGGTTAACTATCGTGACCGACCAGTTCAGTTCAGCATTAACTTCAAAGAAGCAAACAACAACCTAATCCCGAGCAAAGAAAATCTGAAAATCGATATCATTCTAACGCAGCATGTGCACCTCCCTATAGTCCATCGGAAAGTTTATTCGTATAAAAGTGAAATCAGAGGTAACTGACGCCGTTGCAAAGGCGATCTGTCGAAAGGAAAACGGTTTTTAGCATTGAAAATCACGCCCAAGAAGAGGACCGAGGTAGAGGAGACCGGAAGCGAGCTGAAAAACGTGATCCCGCCGAAAAACAATGATGGCGTCCAGCAAATTACCACTGACGGGACTAAGATCTGCCAACAACAAACCCCGCCGACAAAAATGGACATACGTACCTGCGCACAATGCCCGCAAAAATATCAATGTCAGGCACAAAAACATTCGCAACCCCTCTTTGGAGGGGCGTTGGGTCAACAGACTAACCACGGCGAGCCACAAACTACGCCAGTGAAACCGGCCAACGCAGAAGCCAAAACTATATGGTGGCCGACTCGTCGAACTTAGTAGGTCTCCAATGTACACACTGAGAATTATTCGGTGGAATTACGAGACCCTTATACCCACCTTAGCGCTGTACGGCATCGACGTTCTAGTGCTCATTGAGACGTGGTCTGACACTACTTCCCCCCAAAGTACAAGGACTACGCAGCGCACTGTCCCACTACCCGATCTAGCTTCCTGGGCCGTCCCAGTAGAGGTGTGTCAGTCTTCTACAATAGCCGGCTAGGGGACATGGAAGTACTCCTATCAGAATCAACTGCGTGGCTATCGAAGACTAAGTCGGATTGCCGTTTATGTGAAGCCAGCACCAGTTGAGAACACGTTCACACTTATAAAGTAAGTTTCAAAACATGCATAAAAGCTGCACCGTGCTTACCCCATTGTAACTGTGGGAGATATGAACGCAGGACTCGCCGAGCCCACGGACGCCTAGACGAAAGCATTCACCGAAACACTGTCGGATCTGGGCTTCTGGGTGGCAAGTGACCCGAGTTTGTCAACATTTGAAGGTGCAATGGGTAAATCGACTATAGATTTGTTCGCTATAAATATACCGAGAATAAATGTGTGGTTTCGTGGGTCCAGATCTCCAATTAAGAGAAGAAGCGGAGCGACGTCTCTTCGCAGCGACGAGATCCATCTTTCGACAAACGAACCCGACTACTCCAGAAGACCGAACGAGCTTCATATCTTGGCTTCATAGCACTTTGCGTGAAGGATCTGCATGTCCAATTGGAAGTGATCGACACTATGACCAGTTTAGATCGATCAGAAGGGGATCTGCAATGGAGAACCCAACTGGGCAAATACCTCAGAGTTTAAGAGGTGGCGGAGCGTCAACGCTGCGTCAACTCCCAAGAAACAAAGCACCGGGGCCAAATAGCATCTGTAATGAGCATATGTAGCAGATAGCCTCAATGAGCGCACAATGGACCGCGCTCTTGAATTGGTGCATTTGCAATGGTCGACTACCCGCAGCGTAGAGACAGTGCGTTATGGCATTTCCTCCAAAGGGCAAGGTACCGCGGACAGGACTCTCTTCTTGGCGGAGCATCGCCAAGAAAGCCTGCGCTTACAAAGTGCTTGCAAACCTACTGACCGCCGGTCTAACGTCGTTCGTCGAGCACAAAAATTACCAGATGAACGACATAGCTTTCGTACGCAGAGGTCAAGGCTAACTGCATGTACAATCCTGCCTGGCAGTATTTTTACAGCGTATTTGTGTATTTCCCGCGTTTGATTCAGGGCAAAGAGCGTGAGTCCTGTTTAAACTCGCCGAAATCGGGGTCCCAACACAAGTGATGACGCTGATGATGGACGTGCTACAGTACAACTAAATCATCCCGGATGACAGTATAGCGGAGTTACCAAGCATTAAACAAACGACAGGCTTTACTCACGGCTATAATATCAGCCCTTTGCGTTTCTCTCCTGGTAGCCAAGTTACCAACACGTATACAGAGCCGACACCCAGATGTTAAGATAATCATGTATTCCGACGATCTAGTGATCTACAGTAGCAGAAGATGCATGTAGTATGATAGTATGTTCACATATGTCGGTATCACAGTGACCCCCTCAGCCACCTTCAGTGCACACATAGAGGAGAGGTCTCGAAAAGCCTTGATCGCGACAGCTCTTAAGAAGCCCCAGATGCTCTCGATTAAGACAGCGTTAGCTCTATTCGATATGACAATATTGCCAATTCCATCATCCAGCTTGCGTGGACAGTGCTATGCTGGGCTCATCTGGGTGCACTCGATCGGGAGATACCAGCTTCCTGAAACGGGTACTGGGTTCACATACGACATCATACAACTGCCTTACGTATTCGCTGTGCAATTCTCCACTATTCGTGGAAGAGGTAAAAAAAAAAGTTTAAACTCCCTGACACCCCCGCATACAGCGAGAACATAGGGCGATATGAAGAGAAGATGGCAGAGATCGACCCACATTCTTATACGAAAGATGCAACGGTCAGGTCAAATTGTAAATGCACGGGAAAATAGGCACATAATCATCCGTTTTGCTGAGCACGGCTCTCACCACCTCCTATGGCAGAAAGACGCCTATCATGAACCCTGTGGCACATGTGTTTGTAAATATTTTTATGGTCTATATGTAGGATATCGTGGTAGTGAGTGCAATACAGTCTCCTTGTTAACAAGGCTGGCACTGAGCCATTTTTAATATAAATATCATTTCGAGGCTAGTGATATTGATCATACTATTGTACATTTTCTCTTTATACAATTTGGTGTGGATATATATATATATATATATATATATATATATATATACCAAATAAAATTAACCGGATTTAGGGGTGGTGTACATGTCTTTAACACAATATTTTTCCCTATGGAATGGGGGAAGGTGCCGAAATGTAGTAATTAGGATAGTAAAATTAATAATTTAGGTTATACCGATGTGGCTAATATAATATTACTTCACAAAAGATAAAATTGCAACACAACAAGTTGTTCCGATTTTGCTTTGCTTGGAAGACGTTGGTTATCGAAATGTTTTTCAAACATCCCGATCCGGTGATGTTTAAGTTTTTACTTTCACGCTCACTACTCTTCCGCTCTGGTTCGCCCGTTTTCCATTCAATAACTCGTTCTTTTGCAATTGCACATTTTGTGAAGTAATGTAATAGTCGCATCGGTTTAACAAAAATCAGTAATTTCATTATCACTCCTAGAAAAAACATTTTCGCCACGCAAACGATATTGAAAAAAGAAGATTTTTATTAACAGAATCTGCCATACCCTGAAGCCTGGCTATCTGGATTGACCCACGCTACGTGATAAATATTCTGAAAATGTATTTTTGCTTTGTTTACTGGTTTTGCTTAGCTTGCAGATATCGTTCACGGGCCTAGTCCTCGAACTCCGTATATGGATGTTCATTATGAAGCATCCGAGGTTTTCGCATTTGAAGATCTTACAGTGGTGGCAAGCATCCCAACTGAATACTTGCCGCAGAGTGTCAGTTTCAACATCTTTGATATCGAAACGGGATTGGCTCTCCTGCTCACGTTGATCCTGTCGACGCTTTTTGGAATGACAGCGCGCAAGCTTGAGCGTAGGTTGATAATACATATATGTATATATATATATATTGATCTACATAAATCATAAACTTTAATTCAATTTCTAAGAAAGGTTACATCGAAAGAGCAATTAATCTCTCTCTCTCTCTCTCTATATATATGTATATATATATATATATATACATCTGTGTGACGTATGAATGTAAACAATTCTGGCTCGGGTCCATAATACGGGGACACACCTCTAAAAGCCTTGCGAAAGCCACACCTCTAAAAACCGACAACACCTAGCAATTGAGTGTGTTGAGTTAATTGCTGTTTGTGGGTACTCTACGATGATAACTTTACATACGTACTTAGTGACAGGGCTCGGGGAATACTTAAGAATAAGATATTTTATAACGTAGTGTTACTCATGAATCGACAAGCTAGCGACAAAGTGACATCTTTGCGGGGCCGCCTTCCATCCATAGATAACCTCTTGTGGCCATTTGCTCGCCTTTTCTGATTTCCACTGCCTCCATCTTCTTCTAATTGTCAGGCCGACCTACTTAACATGATAAGAACGATCGTTTACTCTCCGTGAAAAGGTGGTTTGCACATTTGTGTTCAAGCTTGTTTCAACAATATGAGCCCTTAGTTCTTACTATGTGATGGCTGGTGATCCAAAAACCGATCTCTACTAATTTCCCCTTAAGGGCAATTAATCGGCTAGTAGAACTAAAACTTGTTCCAATGATTGCTCTACACCGGCTGCAAACATCACAATCACTTTTCTACCAAGTCCGTGGACGATCCAATGGTTTGTGCTAGTACGTACATGGCCACAGGTCATGTTTGCAGGTCTATACTGCTGTGGCGGTCCGTCGACTCAGCCACCTCTAGCCTTTATGCGTCAGATTTTGGGCGCGTACGAATAACTGCGGAGCTTTTTCCTTTGGGAGCAGTAAGAGTGTTGCACCCCTCGAGTTGCCTTGTTATCTGGTAGCCGCTGACTAGGATACACCTACCCGAACCACGGTTGACACCTGGCACTGTATGAACTGCGCGCCTTATCAGCTGCTAGGGGAGCCCCAACTACAAGTGGGAGACGTCCCTCAAGCTGGCGAATTCTTTCTCCAGCTGGCTGGGCCGGCACATAAGACGAATGACGCAGTTCATGACCTTGTTATCAAGTGGCTGTTTGGCCAGTATGGTGATAAAGTAGATGCTATCTTCACAACAGGTTGTTTTCTTGCGAGCCGGGCATTATCGGTTAACAGCAGGTGATCGATCCTACTGAATCTATTTAGTGAAACGAGTGGGACCGAGTGGGGAACAGCCAACCATGGAACAACTAAGGTGAAATGAGAGGTGCAAAGAAAGCCCGCAGGCTTACAAACGGCATTATTTATCTGCTATTTTCGAAATTACTGCAAGCCAATTACAGCAAGCCATTTGGTGCTGCTATATTACATATGTATAGCAAGAGACTGGATGGAAATTCACAATCGAACGCGATGCTTACAATTCCATGTACCATCAGTGATATGCATATATATGTATATATATACGTAGGTCGTTCATTCAGTAACCAGCTATGATGATGTTTGCAGTATATGCCTAGGAAGTAATACTCTCACAGTGAAAAGCGACGCTTAGGTAACGCGATGTTCGTATTAAGTTTATTTCAAGTAGACGGATGCACAAATCGAAGCGGAGACAAAGCTTATGGGGACTCTGCGCCAGTGCTGATGATCCTTTATTTCTAGATTAGTAAAATGTGACGCGATATTAGCTAAAAATAAGGCAGACCCGGGAATCCAGCTGGGGCCTATTCCAGTTGAACGGTTGAAAACAACCATCAAGTCGTCACGAAAATTGCCGAATGAGTGTGTCTAAACTAACTGGGATCGTAAGCATCTCAGATGTGGGATGCCTAGTAGACTACATAAAAGATAAGAATTGAAAAATGTATATGGATGCTGCAATTACTGACCATCGATCAAAAATACATCAAACGAAAGTTTTCTTCTCCCAAGCCACACGTTAAGAATAGAGAGACGTCACAAAGACCCTAAGTTAGATGGATGATAGACAACAATGGGACTCTAAATCATGCAATGTTGTCACTGCGACTATGAAGGTGTGAATGCTGTAATGGCGACTGAGGAGTTTTTGCGCACCACTGTTTGCCGTTTTGCAGCTCTTTGTACGAACAGTTGGAAAATGTAGTGTTTTTTTTTTGTGGAAACTACAAAAAGTTCACCTTCATTCGGGATCTCCCATATTAATTCGATCAATGTTGTCAACCATTTCTGATGTATTAGTCTTAACTAAGCGTCCGGTAAGACGCGTTTTGTCATTGAGTGGTGTGTTGGCTGGGCTCGAATAAGCTGCCCATTTATAAATGCTTTATTGAAGTGTGGAATTCGTGGTTTGCCAAGTTGACGACAAATGCTGTCAGGCTTAGTTCAGATGTCTTCCCGTAACGTAAGTTAAGCGTCGCCTGTACCTAAAACGTTTAATACAGCAATGTAGAGTTATAATATTTCCTCAACATTATTACTTAGTCTCATGCTACACTAGATCTCTCTGCTACATTAGATCATTTTGGCCACACCTCGTAGAGTTTCTGGTTAATATGATGGCGACGGTGGTGATAATGATAGTAATGGTATTGACGAAATAGCGCGAACTGAGAACCAGAAAGATATTTGTAAAAAGGTTAGCCGTAGGAGTTAAACGCAATAATAGCGACAGATAATAGGATCTAGTAATCGTTTACACACAGTAAGAACCATACCACACAAGTCATCCGATCAACTAGTCATATATCAAATACCATTTTTTGTTGTTTTAAACTAATTGATTACATTTTTTGCACAAGGCTTTATAATGGTTTGCCTGTACCTAAGTTTATCCAATGTTGTGAGGTTCGGCGGCCTTATTTAGGCAAACACATTGAAGCAATGGAAAGTGTACAGAGGAAATTCTTTCGTCATGTCTATCCGAGAACTGCAGTTCAGAGCAAATTATCGCATGTACAATCGTATTATAAACTCAATTATTATCTTAAACTAGCATTCGTTGAAACAAACTTAGAAGCGATAACACCATCTCGTCAAAACGAATTGCCAAGACAGATTGTGTAAATAACATGTTTTCATTACGTATGGTCAGGACACTGAGAACTTGAAACGCTAACGGCGCAATTGTCGGCACACAAGAATTGACTATTGTATGAATCTAGGTCACGGTTTGTGAAATGTGAATATTGCAAATAATGTCCCCATTTGACCAAATAAAGGTACATTTGAATTGAACAATAGCCTGGCCGATTACCGTAACACCTGGAAACACGCCGCCCCATTCTTCAACTAATAGTGCAAATGACTTGTTTGCTCTCATTTCATGCTTACCTAATTAACAGGTTACTTTGAAGGAAAAAGCGTATCCTTCTGGTCTGCGGAGGTAATTATGGGCTACGGTAAGACGATTACGCAGGAGGGCACTCGAGTTATTGGCGGAGGCTGGGCGAACCGAATCACGTTCGGCACGTGGATGATAGCATCGTTTTTCATTATGAACCTCGTGTCAGGCTCGCTAAAGACGGGCCTACTAGTTCAGCAACCATACCCGCGACTGAGGTCGATTGGCGATATTGTTGCCAGGCCCTACATGAAGCCACTCATGTCACGCATCGTTGAGGCGATTTTTGCGGTAGGTTTCGGCGACACGGAATAGCATACCCACACCGACACGTGACCTACATAAATCAATATGAAAGTCAGCCATTCTTTTGCCTACCACACGAATTCGCTTGCTTAAAACCGAACACTTTAATTGTACTGCTGTATGCTATGCTCTTTGATTAAGTAGGCTCTTTAATGCTCTCATAAAAGCTGACCTAAAATAGAATCCGCTCCTACCTATTTTAATTAATGCACTACCCTATAACAAGACGAACACTACTTCTCCAATAACATTATGTATGCATATTTAATCGAATGCGAACGAAATTATCACGCAAAATTTTTGTTTCCTGTATACTCTCTGTACTAACGAACTCCATTATATAGGGAATTCCGACTGAGACCCACCAGAAACTGGTCGAACAGTTAAGATACCACCAGTGTTGGACCAGCCCGACAGAAATGTACACTCCAAGAATCTGGGCGATTCTTAAACGTGGTGAAGGTGCAATCTTCGGCACCGAGAAGATGACGGAGTCATCAATTCCTGCTCTGTGCCCAACGTTAAACGCATTTGCGTACACGTACGTCCGAACAACGACAAATATATATGTATATATATATTTTTTAGTTGATCCGTAAGGCTAATGCCCGTGTACAGGTTTTTCATGTCATGGCCATTTTTTAATCCACTCTGGCATTTACCTTGGGAACCATAAAAACCAATTTGGGAGTGGCCGATCTCGAACCCAAGCCTTCCGAATGCAAGGCAAACGCTGTTGCCACTAAGCCATCTTGCTCGGTGATGTATATATATATATATACATATATAAAGAGAGAGAGAGATGTATATACATGATAATACGGTGATGTATATAAATATATATATAATATATATATATATAGAGAGAGAGAGATAGAGAGAGGGGGGAGAGAGAGAGGCGAGAAAGGAGTAGAGATTGCATCCAGTTCCGGTTACCTACGTTTGCGCTGATGATCTTACATTTTTCACCAATACAAATTTTACAAATGAGTGTGAGACCCTACAAGAGGCAACCATTCAACTTTTTGAGTGGTGCATTAATAATTATGTGATCATAGTTCCAAAGTGTGCTGTTTTTTGTTCTAATGGAAGCACGAGTAACAAGTTAAACAAAGTTTAATCGTGATCCCATTCTAATGGTCAAATCTATTGTGACTATCAAACCCGATTTGCACTTTAATTTATACATCACATAAATGGTTCGATCAACGGCCGCTTTCGACAATATGGGTCACTCTCAGTCAGAGAAGTCATTTAGCTCACAGTCGATTACTAACCGTTACCATTTATAGAAGAGCGTGTGACCCAACAAAGAACTTTGAATTAGTAATTTCAATATGTACTACGAACCTCACGAAGGACGTCCACGTCCAATGGGCTCGTGTGATGGCTCCGGCTGACAAAAACTCAAACATAACACACAGATGTTTGAAGTCGTCGCAATAGAGCTGGAACAAATAGAAAAACGCGATTTAAAGATGTGCATCTACGCATAGATCCATTGTCTTAAGAAGTGTTCAGAAATTAGTGCACCTGACTTGAAATTTAGATAATAATTCTAACAAATTAAATCACATATAACTCTCCCAGTGTCTAAAATGCCAGCGGGCAAAAGTCGTGGGGATAGACTAGACTACTTTCTACATTTATTGGCCTCCGCTAAAATAGACGCGCGACCACCATGTTTCGCTCCCGCACTGGCAATTGAAAGGGCTAATGAGTCAGTAAAGGTTGCATCCTATACCAGCAAGCGACCCATCTTGAAGAACGTAAGGGTCAGTTTGTCCGGTCTCTTTCCATCATCCCTGCAGAGGCCGGGAGGCTCGAAAATGTAAGGAAAACGAGCTGAACTTAAGTCTCGGTTAAGTGTGCCGTTAGGTGCTGTGTGCCGGGCTAGGCCGACGACCTAGGCTCGAGGCGCAAGAGAGGCCATGGTGTGCCTGTGGCCCGACTTGATCGTCGCATTTACCTTCATGGGGGAATACGAGTTATGTTGCCAGGCGTAGCCCGCACAAACAGTGTCGTCATCTATTAGAGTACCTAAGTGAGTACGGGGGATAGCTTGTAACCAGGCGCCGGCGTTTTTTTGTGGAGACCTTTTGTGGTCTAGCCTTGTCAACCGTAATACGGACTGGCTCAAGAAGATGTGCGAGTGCCTTCTCTTGTAGTGGGGTCGACGAGCCTTTCTAGCAAGGGGTTTCAGTAGGTATGACACTACGCCGGGAGACTAATCTCTCGAATAAGGCTACCAAAATGAGATTGTAAACGTTTTCGCCTCTGGCGTCCAACAATCATGTGGCCTTCTTCAATGCTTGAGACATAGAGGAGACTACGGCAGAACCAGCCAACGCGACAGCATCAGGTTTTCCCAGTCCATCTAAGAATATGCGAAGCAGATCCTCCAGGCCTGCGTCGGATTAGAGGCGTACGTTGAGAAGCACCTCCAGTGTCATCAATTTCCACTCGTTAAAGGCTCAAATATCTTTTGTCAAGTAAAATCAAATGGCCCCTCTAAGCAAGTGAGTCATCCAGACCAAAAAGCACGATTTCAGCAAGTATATTCCACGACGAGAGCATGGAAGCGATGGAATACGGCTGGCGGCTACCTCAAGCTTCTCTTTTCACGCGTTTAAAGTCCCAAATATCCTCCTGGGCAGTGCGGAGTCCCGATGAACTCAATGTCACTCTTCTCAAAGACTTTACAACAGGGAAGGAGATAGGACAACAACGATATATTCGAGGAGATCATATTCTCGGGGTCCGTGACGTAGACCTCGTATTTCCCGGGGTTGGGGATGGGCCACTCACCTTCTCGTAGTTTCGGACTCTACGAATATCACCGATGACCGTGGCTGGGTCACCCCTAAGCACACCGTGATCCATGCACTAGACGATTAGAGGACATTGTAACGAGTCGATCATCTCCTTCACATACAAGCGTTCTAAACGGGTTTTCTCTGACAGTCTTAAAGGCCTTATTTTTAAAGCTAACCTCCGGAATGTAGACGAACATGCTTTTGAGCGAAGTGAGCCTTCTTAAAAGTTCTTCTTAAAAGCAAATAGTCGTAATATAATAGGTTGGAGGGCTACATGCCACCGAAGAATGTATCTGCCAGCCTGTTTTAATACACATTACATATTCTCGTACTGTAGCTTCTTGAAAGTCTGTAATGGGGAATTGCTCGAGCGTACCAGTACAAAAATTGTAATGTCCACATCAGCACGCCGACGTGATGTCGTGAAAGCGTGAAAAACCAAATGGTTGTATCAGTTCTTCCCCAACAATCGTATTGACTGTCAGTGAGTACGCTAGTCGGTTTCCGATGCTTTTAGCACTTTTAAAAAGGCAGCTAAAACCAAACCATGGTCATTTAGATTTGCTCTCATAAGGTGCAATAAACCATAATACCGGCGCGTGCCATCGAGCTATCAAACTGTTGGATTAAATATTTTGTTAAGGATCGTAGGCGTAATTCGTCTTTAATTACCAATCTTTGTCCTGATCAAAATGTTCGCTTTGTATTTCAAGTATTTTACAGTGCATAAAATGTTGCAGCAGTTTGGACCGCCTCCTCAACTGCTGCGCAAGTATTCTAAAATTTATTTAGATCCTTTAGTTGCACATAAGTTATTATGACGCCGGCTCGATTCAACTACGGCAAAAAGGGCCGTCTCTTGCCCGTGGTCAATTAAACAATTATCGATGCAGCGTTTCCGCGTTGATTTTCAACCAATGTAGCAAAAACTGTCATGCCTTTCAATCGCGGGTTGACGCAGCGACTCTGCTCCGACCTCCCGGCTGGTGGCGAGCATACGAAGCATGCCAACGTGCAAGACACGGTGACATAGTACACGAGGCAGCGACCTTCATTCCATGAAAGTCCGGACGAAGTTGGCTCTTAGCTGACAGACCGTCCGGCTCTTTGACTGCAGGTATGTGGGCTGACTGCCTTGCCCAGTGTATTACGTCGCTCAAAGCCGAATGCCTTGAGAACGTACCGGTGCTCCTCTTGCAAGCCAGAGTTGGTTAGATCAGAAAGTTAGCCAGATCTGTAAACTCTCTATAATAACATTCCCTAGGTCCGTTGACCGTGGAAGGCAAGGCATACGATATAGATTATGTGGCAACAAATTCACATAGTCGTGTTACACTCGAGGACTGTTAAGGCTTATGATTGTATAGATAGGTGACTGCTACCGATTCCAGACCGACTGGTTTACGCCCCGCCCTATGCAGTCAGAGGTTCTTCTTGCGATGCCTTTTGCCTTGGCTTAATAGGCATAACTAAAAACTTACTTCTACAATAAGGAGAGCCTCGAAGCGAGAGGATCTGTCACTCTGTTGTCGATGAGGAGTTTCTCTGTCGCGAAACCTCCGAACAGCCACCGAACCTTATCACCGAACAAATTGCTTAGTGACAAAGCTGTTGTCTTGCATAAGAAGTCTTTGATTCAATTCCAGTACCGGTCACTCATAAAAAGGTGTTTAGGATTTTTAATGTTGATAAAATTAGTACCGGAGTGGAATTAAGTCGGGAAAAATAAAAATAGGGAAAGACCGCCATATTTATAAGGTGGTGGTTTATGCCTGTTAGGCAGGCTTTCTCTGCATTGATTTCGTTAAATCAATTAAATTAGTTTTAAATATCTATAGAGTATATTTAACCAATGTAGGGCTAGTATTATTACGCGGTTGTCGAAAACGTGCCAAAAATGTGTGATTTTTATTGAAAATACAGTGTTGTGATCGGCACTAAGTGTCTACAAGGATCCTCTAGACTACGTGATCGCAACTAAGCGTGTGAATTGGACAACAGCCGTTGTGGAGGGGTCTTCGAAATGTGAATGCGACGATCGCAATGAAGATAATGTAGAAGGAAGGCTGCCCGCACCACAGATGCATCACATTTAGGATCTGCGTTATCTCCGTGTATCAGCTCGGAACTGACGACTTATATCAGGTGTCTCCCTATACGCTTCGCCAAGATTCGCCTTTTACCAATTTGACGGATTGTTGACCGCAGTGCGGATCATTCTCTGCAGTTATCCCGCGCGTCATCGCCTCGATTATGTTGCAAAGCCGGCAGGCGAACAGATGAGGAGAATCGTAACTGCACTGCTAGGTGTTACAGGTCGACGACGTTATCAAGGGAAACGGCAGCAGCAGTAGCAAGAGAAAGCCTGCGCCAAAAAGCCAGACTATCAGAGAGGATGGAAAACGCGACGGGGATTTGTGGAGAGAGGCAAGTGCGACGATGAGCCTCCTAAAACAATTGGCGATACGTCTGACGGCACTGGAGATGGCGAGGGATGAAGCCAAGTTCCATTCGGCAAAAGAACGGCCGCAAAGAAAGTAGCCAAACGGACTGCGACTACAATTATTAAAAGCCCCGAATGGGTACTCCCAAGGAAACCTAGCCGGAACTCTTGTTCCCATGCCCAGCTGATCCCGAAGCACTAAGATCTCCTAGTGTTTTAAGATAGTTATAGAGCTTAGTAAGCCTCGTTCGGGTGCCAACGCCCGAATTACGTTTTAAGGGAAATTGGCGATTCGTCTAAAATACCCATTCCGTAGACGCTAACGGCGAAAAGGTTGGACAACGTGCGTGGTATGAGTATATCGCAGTGCCCAATCGTATCTGCCTTCTGGGAACAAATCAACGGAGTTGACACTCAGTTCACCGAGGATGATATTTTAGGCTGCCTTAAAGGTCAAGTCGTCAATGCATATAATCGAGAAGTACGTATCATTGCGACACGAAGTAATAACGGGAACGCAACAAAAGCGTGGAAAAATTCAGCCAGAGTCCGGCTCTGTTTTGCCACAATGTCGATCCCGATTGTGCGCATGATCGGTGAGATCATTAAGGTCACATTATGTGCAAGGTTCCCGCTGCAGTGCTTACGATTTTATAAATATGTACACAAACAGATGAGGGAATATTAAAAGAAGGACCACTGCGTCAACTGCGGTGCCCACGCATCCAATGACAACGGTTGCAAAGTTAAAAAGTATACAGAGAAGCGAAACGAGCCAAACGCAAAGGTCTCCGCGGTGTTCCTGTCTGAAATGAATTTCGCTGATTTAGGAGCCACACAATGTCCGCTCTGAGGCTCTCGAGAGACAGATAATTTTTAGGAGGATATCGCTTGAGCACAAAACAGTAGGGAAGCAGGTATTGCACAAAGATGACGAGACGGTGCTGTGCAATCTGCCGCCGCCCATTGTACGAAAAAACCGGCTGCTGAGACAAAAATAACAGATTTTGCAGAAGGTGCCTGCAAACGCGCAGACAGATAATAAGAATAGATCGTCAAACAATCCTTGCATATGATCACTGCTATTCTAAGAATATGCAAGAAGATGATTACCACGCTATTGGCATGGCTACATTGAAGGCGTCTTATCCTATCTCAATGTCAAGATTATGATCACCCACATGGAGGCTATTGTAGACGGTTCTAAAGATCCAAAGCTCGCAGTACCTTTTAGGGCTGCTTATCGCAGTTTTACATAAAAAAAAAAACAAAAAAAAAGTTTTAAATTACCAGCCAACAATGACACAATATCAGCAGAATCCACCAATAACAACCTAACAACGGGTTCTGCTCTCTCTTAGATATCATATGTTTGCACGCTGTGTAGCCTTTATCTAAACACTTCTAGCGGACAGAAAGCCCACACCACTGCCTCCACTCGGCGATTCCTCCTTGAGGTCTACCTGTCAGTAGTAGTTCGGCTAATCACATAACTTTCACCTTAGACTCTGCCCTCTCACGATACTCCCGTCGCTAATGGTGGCATTACCTCGTCAAAAAGTTCAAGGAGTAACGCGAATCAAAACAATATTTAAAAGTAATGTAGCTGAAATTGATCTCAGAACACTTCAAGGCGTCGTTGACTCGACTGCCCTCAGCACAATTAACAAGATACGTCACGTAGGTAGAGATGAACATAGTGTACGACAAGAGGAGATAAAATTGTCAGAGGGCAACAATATTCGTTCTGCCGCCCGAGCCCTGCTATCTTCAGATATAATCGCGCCACACGATGCGCAGACGGGGTCTGAACTGCGGACCAAACACCCGTGTTTCCCACCCGGTTGCCAAGAGCTCCTTCAACAACCGGCCGCCTTACACCTCAATAATATTAACGCATTTGAGATCCGTGAGTTAAGCTTCCCCATTCATAAGTTGAGCCTGTTTGGATGGTCTGCGTTCTCGAGATCTGCGTGACATGCTCGAGCAGACGATTCTCTTTTCAGACCGTCTACTGAACGAACTCATGATAACTCAATTGGACTCACTGCATACAGACTGACCTCACAAAAAATGGCTTTCAAGGTTACTACGGCCGTGAATAAAAAAAAACATTGTGATAGAGATCTCTCATCATCAAGTTCGGGTCGCTATAAGAGGAGGAGTATGCCATGCGCGTCTTTTTGCAAGCAGAAGGCACGGCTAGTAAAAAAGTAGCTATTCGAAATGCATTTACTAGAATCAGAAGAGACAACATTTTCGGCAAAGAACAAAAAAGGGCTCCATGACATCTACCAATGATGCTGCAGGGCTATTGAGATCCGTCAATCTTTGCTTGGACCATGTCTGGTATCTGCATGTTACAATCCTCGGTGGTCCCGCTCAAGGGACCACCCGGGTTAGAGGACCGGGGAAGCCTAAAACCCAACTTTTAAGTATAAAGTGTTAGCCATAGAAGGGACTCTACAATGACAAAAGAAAGCTATTCAAACTATTATGAAGGCACTTCCAGGAATAATTCACACGACACGACATCGCCTAGATGTTCTGGGTGCTTTCGTCTTGTGTGAAGGAATTCCGCGAGTTTCGCACACAACAAGAAGCCCTTGTAAGAATCGGCTTACTTTTGGCCACTATGCACCCGCTGGCGGCCCTTTGTCTATGGAGGCACAATCTTGGTTCACCAAGATTGAGCTACATCTTGCAAGCATTCCCGACTTCCAAATACACCGGAAACCTTGCTGCTTATGAGTCTACTGGGGTTATTCTAGGCGAGGCGTTGAACATTAGGTTGAAAAAAAGCTTATGAAAAAGAGCTAGCCTTCCAATAGCATTTGGGGTCATGGTATTAGAAAGGCTACAGACATCGCCGTTAAATCAATTTCATACTCTGGCAGACTCACGTTTTAATAAAGCTGCAAAAATAGATTTCGAGAAAATAATCATGTTGGCACGGGACGATTAGGAGCCAACTTGATCCCGAACCTTTGAAAAAATCCCTAAACCAATATTTTTTCGACGCGTGTAAGTGAGGAATCAACAACGAATATCATAGATGACTTCATGTCACTAAAAAACGGGCCGTTTTTGAGCACTTCATCCTGCCTTCTTTTTTTAAGCAGGGGATTGTTTCAAGCCCTGCCCTCCAGCCTGATTGGTAATAACGTAGGTACCGTACAAGTACCGGCTATTAGAATAGGCGCCCCCGTTTATAAGCCGTTCTTATGCATAGCATGTGGTGGAATTGTCTCATGCAGGGCGGCGTTATCTTATCCTCTTCACAACTCTGTCAAGTAAATAGGTCACGGGACACACAGATTCGAAAAAGCGAAAAAAGTATCTCGAGTTGTCAAGGAACTACATGCGCATTGCTTTGGAGACAGTGGGTCCTGTCGTTAACATTAACAATAACAGCAACAACAGCAGTGACAACAACATTAACAATAACAGCAGCAACAGCAGTGACAACAACATTAACAATAACAGCAACAACAGCAGCGCCAACAACATTAACAATAACAGCAACAACAACAGCAGTGACAACAACATTAACAATAACAGCAACACCAACATTAACAATAACAGCAACAACAGCAGCGACAACAACATTAACAATAACAGCAACAACAACAGTGACAACAACAATAATCACAACAACAGCAGTGGCAACAGTGTCGACAACGCGAAGTGTTTAAGGTGTATCGCAAAACGTGCGTAGGATGTAACGGACAACCGGCGCAAACGCAGCGACGTTTCTGAGACAGAATATTTGATTGGATGCTTGTAGAGCGAGCGTGGCTTTTATTATAGACGCCATGGGCTGTCATGAAATTAAATAATAACAATAGAAACGTTCATTCAACACAATTGTAAGAATTATAAGGGTTTACCTATATTTGGAAAAGTTGGTAACTCAAAAATTGTACAATTAGTGGAAGTTGTTGATTCAAGTAATATTAGTTACTGCTGCTAAACTTTCTGCAGGTTGGCTGAGCGACCGTATCAGATGCAGCTGATGTGGTACCTGTCGAGAGACATCGACGTAGAGATTCGCCACGCGATTGACACGAGGTACCTCAATACGTTTTATCATTAACTTTACACATTTTGATATATTGTTTGTATATACATAGTAGGTCTTTCAGAGAGTTCTGTCGCACTTCACTGCAAATTCAGAAATACACTGCATATATACGGTGTTAGTTGGTTCAATCATAAGTATACCTCTTTCTCCATTACAAACACGATTGAAGCAACGCATTGGAACACTGCCGCTGGTATCGTACGTACCAATATGAATGACGAAATTTGTTCGTAGAAGGCTGTCAGTGTGGTTTGACGCTGATGGTGTCATTATGTTGTTATGGAGTTTGGTAGCGGTTTCCGCCTCGGAAACATTCAAGCTTTGCTGGACAGTAAAGTTCAAACCTTGTGCCCAAAAACTAAGATTTGCGTAGCCCCCTGATGTTTTGTTTTTCTGAAAAAAATGCGACGGAAGCGCATAAAATGTTAAATGAAGCTCATAAACACAATGTCCTTGGTTGTATCCTGTGTTTTGCATGGTTCGAAAAGTTCAAAAACGGTGATTCTGAAACCCAGAACGGACCACGCGGACAACCCCCAAGAGTTTTCGAAGATCACGAACTGATAGCCTTGTTGGATGAGGAGGGTCTTGATGGATGAAATTGGAGGCCAGCTAAATGCAACAGCAGCTTACGAATTAACTCGAAGCCTCCAAACAATGCATTTCCACGCGCCTTAAAACCATGAAATTAATCCTGAGGTCAGGGAAATGGGTTTCTCATGAGCTGGTCGAACGATAACCACAGCCCTGCTATTTTCTACCAATATGTTACTGTCTTCCGTTCATGATTGTGATTTTATTGTGACACCTCCTATGATCTGTTCGTAATATCGCTCTTGCCTGAGCTTAGTCGATAGCAGATTCAGCTTTCCGGCATTCAAAAACTCCTACCGTCTTTTGCGGAGTAGTTACTCATTTGTTTTCTGTCGAGTTTATTGCCTGACCATTTTGCAACAGAACGATTGCAACTGTGGGCAAAACGAACTATTTGTCCACAGTTACAATCGTTCATATACGGACAGAGACTTACGACGGATCATGTGGTGGGGTGGTCGGTATCGGTGTCTTCTTCCTTTTCGAGGTAGAGTCATCTGGCTGAACGAGCATCCAACGCGATGGAACGTCGACTATAAGCTCGCCGCGCAGAACCGCGGCTTCTGCTACCTAAAAAGAGTGGGTCGCGCTCAGGTCAGCGGCTATGAGCCGCTCAACGTGGGTCAGTTCATGCCGTTCATTCTCATCTATTGCGTTTGTTGCGGAGGCAGCGTCGTTGCGTTTGCTGGGGAACGACTCGCCTATCGAATCTACTCCGGCAAGATGTCGCTGGAACACGTCAAGAGTGGCAACCGCAGACCTCATCGTACTCGCGTACAAGTTTACGTAGAGTAAGGCAGCCATGCATGGGCTATATTTTCTGATCTGGCCAGCCATAGGGCGGTTCTTGGCAACACAATAGATCTTGCGACTTGGCCATGCGGCGAACTCAAACAAAAAGAGCCCAAATGCAGTAGCGAACAACCGGCAAAGGTATTTGTCACCGCGTGAGTATTGCAAAAGCCACCCGAGTCGAGAAAACAAATAAATGCATATACATAATTTGGCCTTACGTCACTTCAATAGCAAAAAAAAAGAGAAATAAATCTGCACAAATTTCATCCTTATGAGTCGGATTCATATTGTGACGTCTCACCTTCTCAGCTTCTAGATTTAGTTGGTAGGTACATGTTCAGAATTTTTCAACTGACTCTCACACGCACACTTCTTGGTAAATATTTCGGAGAAAAATAATGCATTCCTATGCATGTTTAAGAAAGCCATGAGCAGCGGTCGGTAATTGTCTATTCGCAGCGTAAGATGACGCAAGTCGTTTTCGCCGTAACTTACGACAGCAAGACGAGCTCTGCAAAAAGCAGCAAGACGAGCCCTTGTCTACTACTATATGTCCTGTAGACTGTCAAAACTGCGTTCAATGCCTTCTTAAAAACCTCATCGGACAAGTTCAATTTCCTATATCCCCGTCAAGTCAAATATTCGTCCCTATGTCAAGGTGACGCATCAAACAGGCTTGCCGACGTTCTGACCCGAGTGGTCGATATTCTGGTATAGGAAAGCCATTCCAAAATTGCGCCGATTGGCGCGCGACTAAGAAAGAATGAACACTCATTCCGACCAATCGGATTAAGTTAACAGCAATCTTTTAACAAAACAGATCGTTGAAGCGCTGGTTAGCCACCAAGTTACATATAGCAGGTTCAAAGGCTACACAGCGCCGTACACGCGGCTTTCCTCAAAGGCAGTACTGAATCTAATTTCATAGTTAGGCTTGCCAGCGGTTCTCTAAGTCGCAACTTTAATATCGACCGTCTGAACGTTACTTCTCGAAGTGCGAGTATATAAGCTGTGTGACAACTGTGATCAATGTGGAATCTCACGGTTCCATCATTCGGGTGTGCCTTCCCGTGTATGCCACTAGAAAACGAATAAAGGAATTTTTTCACCAAACCATTTGCATTATTTATTTCAACGAGCAATAAATGCGACTTTAGACCTTTCACGAGGGACCTTAAAGCTCCGAGGGCAAAGTCTCTCCAGAAAGCCTGATCTGAAATTGCTCGTGCAGGACATCAACTATTCGTGACATAAAGCGCACCAAACGCCACCGAAAAGTCTGAATTCAGTGCTCTAACACGGACAGACGGCAAGTCATGACTGAAAGCAATTCCCTTGTCGACAAATTGCGCCCTAATATATGTGTACAATAACTCTCTTTAAATGTGCATGGAGCTCCGTCTTGAAGCTTCAAAGTGAAGTCTTTCCAGACAGCCTGATCTGAGATTACCCGTGCAGAGCATCAATTATTCGTGACAGAAAGCGCACCAAACGCTACAAAGACGCCTAAGTCCAATGCTCTAACACAGGCAGACGTCAAAGCATGATTGAAAACAATTCCGTCGTCGGCAATTGACACCCTAATATAAGTGTAAAATAACTTCCTTTTCTTTGAATGTGCATGGGGCCCGTGAAGCACGCCTTGACCTACAAATACTACCTTAAACAGCCGTAGCACTCACTACGCTTTGACACGTCCCATGAATACGTTCTCTCCGGGATCAACTCACAAGACGGCCTCTTACCCGAAAGCTTTATATTAATCACTTTTACGGGAAGCAATGTCCTACTTTCACACGGCATATTGGCGAATACTCTGGCTTCTCTTACCTCTCCTGAAGGGGTGATAACGATTGCTTTTGCGGAATGGTCGAAAAGACTAATAGTAAAACGAATGACAGCACAGAACACATAGTATTTAGATCTCAATTAAGCAACACAGGAAGACATAGCTACATAGTCATTTAAAAAGGAAGGAGTTAATTTAATTTAATTTAGAAGGGGCCACATTATGGCGTTTACTAGGTCTCAGAAATTAAGTCTCCTTTAAACAACAGCTTTCGCTGGACGCTCAGGAAGGACACATCGGGGCAGTTATGGGCACTATGTCCATCGCCGCCTTATTAATTTCAGTATATATATATATATATATATATATATTTATATATAATCAGAATATGTAACAAAACATGCACGTGATATTTAGTATTATTAATTCTGTGCATATTCATCACGGCACCAATATTCGGATAAACGAAGCTGTCCTATCGTATCGTTGAAGGTGATATAAATCACACTGTCGCCCGCAGCGTTTGCGCAAGCGCAGCAAAGATATCACAAAAGTTCTCTCAAAGTCAGATTTTCATGTAGAAGCCATGTACAGCGGGTCTGACGTCTACTTCTCCCATTCAAACATGCGTTCGTTGAAAGCTACTGTCGTCGGTAGAGTGTGCATCTTCTGCAGGTTTTTTCTCAACAAATAGTGGAAACAACACCAGTAATTAGACCGTAATTACCAGTAGACCCTTATGCCCTATTCAGTAAACCGGCCTTAATTAGGCCAAGCGGCCTATAGTTTAGCTTCGATAGGTGATGCCATATTACCTGGATACCGTAGGAGACGGTGAATGCGATCTTCATGTTGACGAGACTTACGACAAGCTCTATTGGTAGTTTATGCGGTTCTTATTAGGAAATGCGGTACGCACTCGCGGTCATCACGGCAGGATTGTTCTTTTTCCCCCCTCAACAGGAAAGTGTTGTTAGCATGACTACAAACTACAAAGGAGGCGGGGTGTAATAGTCCAGTTTACGGGTCGCACTGCCTCCGATAGCCAGAGAGGGCGTCGACCTTCACATTCGGATAACTCGCTCATTTTTATTTTTAATGTAGCGTCAGACGAGCGAGGTTGTTAGCCACATTAAAAGCTTTGCCGCACGCGTACCGTAGGAGAGAATGCCAGTTAAGGCTTCGCTTCGAAACGACTCCGAGGTATCGGGCGGAGTTGGCCACGCTGCTGGCTTGTCCCTTAAGTACGATCCGCAAATGCCTGCATAGCTTGCATATCAAAAGTATTGTCTTACTTTTTGCCGGCGCAAGGCTTACCCCTTCTGACTTCATCTAAAAGGCCACATCCTTGAGATTTTCCTTTGTACGCCGCTTGAGTCCGTCAGCCGAACTAGCCTGGATAAGAAAAAGAAGGTCGCCCGCAAATGCATGAAGCTCGGCTCCGCGTAGGAGGCCGTGTAGTCGGAATAAAGTAAGGTTTTCGGACTGAGCCTCAGCCAAGATTTAACGTCCACGGGACTGCTTTTCGCATTGCTTCATAGACCGATTCCTAAAAATACAAATGTGCAACGGTGGGGCTCGAACCCGCGCACCTATGTGTCTCCTACTTTGCGCGTTGCATGCACCGCGCCACCGGGCTCGACGTCGGAGTACCTCGTCGTATGACACGTTCCAAAACAGCGGTCCTATGACGGAGCCCTGCGGCACTCCAGCCGACATGCTGAACTCAAAGCCTTGGCACTGAAAGGTCCGTTAATCTAAGTAGTTGAAGATGATGGATAACGGTGAATGACGCGCTTCTTACATGGGACAACTGCGAGCAAAAGCCCGCGAGCCCTGGGCGCCACCTTCTGTAGGAGCCCGGCTGTTGATTGCACTTTGTTTATGGCTCTAAAAGCCATGCGGCCGCGTCGGAATTCGTACTGAGAGTCTGAATAGATCCCATGTTCTTTTACAAAATCTCGAAGACGCTGCTCTAAAATAGCCTCGAATGCCTCTACCTAAGCGTGCCCAGTAGGGATATCGATTTGTACGACCAATTTCCTTTGTGGATCAAGATGACACGGGCCGATTTATGCGGGAGAAAGAGCCCCCTCCTGCAGAATTCGGGCGAAAATCGTAGCAACCAGAAGTTTTATTAGGACAGCCCTCATGGCAGCTGCCGGGACCCCGTCAGGTCCAAGGGTGTTCACCTTCTTGATCCGTGACGTGGCACTAATTATCTTCCGTCGTCTGTCGTATAAGACTTCGTCTACGGCGTCGCCCAGAAAACGAGGCCGATCGAACGGGGGTAGCTGAGCAACAACTCGGAAGTGGTTCTCGCCCGCTCTATGATGAAGCCTTCCTCTTAGCAATCTTCTTCTTCTTCAAAGGAGGCCCTTTCTGAAGCCATGTCATAACAGCTTTCCAGTATGTTCAAAAACCTTTTGTAATCAACGGGCTAGGATGACTGACATTTTTTTATAGATTGCGATCTTCTTCGCAATACCTCGGTAAGTTGAAGGAGCCAAGAGATCAACTTTTCCTTTAGGGATAATGCTAGATAGACTTGTCTTCTATTTATTTTCCTTTAGGGATAAAGCTAAGGGTAATGGGAATAATACTAACGGGTAGCTGGATCTTCTCATATCCTCGTTAAAAATGTAGTGATGTCGGCTTCAAAAATAATCGCTTTTCCTAAGTGTTTATTTGTGACCGAAACGGGCCTTGAAGCCTTCCCGGATGATGCTTTGATTATCGCGTCGACTACTTCGTAGTCGCTACTTTCATCACGGCTTAAGGGCGCGGCAGGGCTTGACGGGCTTAAGTGACACGCTCGTCCAATACTGATATAGATATTCTTTTAAACACCAACTAGAGATGATTGTGGGTTCGACGGTTCATGTACCAATAAGGACCAACACGTCACACGACTCAGATAAAGGAAGTAGGACTTGATTTAATGTATCCACAGTTACATTAATCGCTAATCTTGGTTGCGATGGCAATGCTGTGTCTTGTTTTAGGTCATATCTAGCGGAAAGGCAGCAGTCTTAGGCAGCGTCTTTAGAAAGTGTAAACATCGGGACACCGCAAGGGTCAATCTTAGGATTGTTTATGTTTATCAGTTTGATCCACTTCATTATTGAAGAGATTGCATCAGGAGGGTCATGTTAGTCCATCGTCTATGAAATCGTACGATCTTACTTTTTGTATTCAACCATCTGCAATACAGGCTGATGTACAGAAGGCTATGCAAGTAGTGGAGTATGCTCTTCTTGTGCTTGAAAAATTCGGTCTGGTGATAAATGCAGCTAAGACTAGACTCATGTTGTTTTGCCCTGCCGAAAAGGCTACGCAGGTGCAAATGCTGAAGCTCAGTGAAACGGAGGTAACACTCTCCCCTACTTTCAAATGTCTGGGCTTAACTTTACATAAGAAGCTTAGATAGCATGATCACTTAGATGTTATTACGCCTAAATGCTATGCGGTATGTTTCATCTGTTCGTCTCTACGAGAACTAGGAGTGCCTCTCAAGAGTCTTCTTATGGTGTATAAAATGCTATTTGTGCCAATTCTTTGTTATGGTATCTCTATTTGGGGAATTCATAATGTTTATTTAATATTACATCGCATTTCGGCATTGTCTATATATCGCAACCACCAACAAATCGTTTGCATGCCTAAGCAAACCGAAAGCAAACCTGCCGCCTTTACTCGGCACTGCCAATCACTTCTCACAAATAGTTCCCATCAACTACAGGTTGAACTAAACTTCTCGCGCCTCAGCCAACACGCACAATAGAGATTAAAACTCCGTGGTAGTCGGTCAGCTAACAAACGTCTGATTTACGTTATATAAATGGTAGAACGCCTGTTTGCCGTTATTTTTGATGAAGCAGTTGTTGTCATCGTCGTCACTGTTGTTGTTGCTGTTTTTCGGACGTTACACTCCCTTCGTAATAACTCTATAGGTGTTGTTTTTACTCGGTTTGCGTTAATATTTTCTACTGCTGCAGCTACTGTTGCTATTGTTGTTATCACACAGAAACGGGTTTGCCATCACGCTGTTCCACGCCTCCCCCCCCCAAATTCTCCTCGTTGGCGGCTAGACCAAGCTGGAGTTTCTGCAGATGCAGAAGTAACCAGTGTGCAAACAATCGGGTGGCGGCCATCCAAAACGTTATTCTTAGTCTTGCCTTATCGCTTGCGCCCGTATCCGTTGAGAACAGTTGCTTTGGCCAGCTACATTTAAGAACCGGCGCGTCACCGTTAGGAAAAGTCAAGCAAGAACATTGCGGGCATCGGATGAAAGATCTACAAGATTCTGAAATCGAGTCGAAGAAGAGAATCTGCTTCTGGACAAGAACTTTCAGACATCGTAGCCGCTTGTAGTAGATGCTCTTGCACTGAGTACTGACAGCAACCAGAGCGACAGCATCTGATCCACTGTTAGTCTCGATCCGATCAGTGAAGCTTCCTGCGCCAGCGACGCCGACGATAATGGTAAAGGAACACTACAGCACCGATTTGTGTTCAAACAGTGCTATGCCATGAAAGAAGGGCGTCGTTACGGTTAGTCGTTACGGTTAGTCGTTACGGCGTCGTTACTTATATGTATAGTTGGGTTTAATAAGGGCAAACACGGTTGACGTTCACGTCGTTTTCACGAGTGTCTCAAAGTGGACATACAATGACCACTATGATAGAGCACTAAGTATATTACGTTAATTGCTTACTAAGTTTAAATATTTAAACTGCTGTCAATATAGTACAGTGTCGGGTTTTCTCACCATTCCCTGTATATACTCTCATCAAGTGAGGCTTCTGGTATGACGTGTCGTGGTATCGCTAAGGGACTAGGACACTTACGTAAAGACAAATGAACAAGAGTTTGATCTAGGATAGCTTGAGAATATATTATAGTTCAATCTGAACCGCGTAAATTTCTTATAGAGTTATGCCGGCACACATATATATATATATATATATATATATTTGTTGCGGCATAGCCGAGCAACTGATGATTTGCAGACATAATGCTGACCAGTCGATTGCGCCTAAATGTACAATGAAATTTGATTAATAATTTGATTGCTTTTTGGACTACGGTTATGTGCATATGTATTTGTACCGAGAAATGAACTAAATTAAATTTTCGAGCTACAATGATATAAATATATATATATATATATATATATATATAATTTAATTAGACATTTGGGCGCATTTAGCTAATCAGCACTCTGTCCGCAAACCATTTGCTGCTCGGCCACTCCATTGCCTGACCAACCCTCATTCTCCAATGATGCCTCTAAGCTCTGAACATGACGCGATTTTTTTAAACTAAAAACCACGTTGGGCGATCAAGATCATTTGCGTAAACAATGTTCCACGTAATGAAGGCAGCTGCTAGAGATCTCTAATTAAACCTATCAACAATTGTACCACCGTGATATATATATATATATATATATATATATATATATATATATATATACATGACATTACGGTTTTACTTAGAGGCATTCTTATCCTGAAAGGCCACTCATAAGGATCAGTTGCGAAGAGTGTCGGCTAGAAAATGCCCAACTTTAATACAACACTACGCGTAGGCTACTTACCAGTAAGTGTGTGCTCTTATTATTTATTATTATAACTGCTGTCATTATTAGGGTTATTGGTGTCAAACATTTAAGCAGCGATTACAAAGTTCAGAATGGCAGAATGTCGACACTGTCGGTTAGATTAGTCGCAGATCACATTCGTTTTCTGTGCTGTATTTTCTATTGGAACAAAAGCAAAGCTGCAAATTATTTATTATACCGATTTTAAAAAAATAATTATTTAGTTGTTTGCACAGAAATACATAAACGCGATACAGAATTGTTGCATTTTACTTTATATAAGAACGACCGAAGATCTGCATAATATACTATGCAGCTATGCAGCCCTTAAGCAAGTTCGAGTAAAATGCAATGTTATAGTTCTCGTTGTTCTACATTGTGGGCTCTTGATTCTTCCGTGTTGTTTTACGTACATGTCTACTTCTTGCCTCAGTACACAATAATAGTAAGCACTTACCAATTGTTGTAAAATAGTAGAACAGCAATATTGCAGAAAGTTTTCCCAGAAGCTAGTGATTTGCAAGTGGGAACCGTTCACAAGTTCACAAGCTTTCCGCAGGAACGCCATATCTATATAATGGATAGAAAAATGCTGCAGTCACTTATAAAATGGCCGCACATCAGTGTTGCCCGATATAGAAGCACAACAGGTACAATTGCGAGACAGCCAGCCTTTCGTGCACTGACTGGAGGATGCGTTCTTCCATAACTGTTCTTGCTACCGAATCTGCCGAATAGTTCGTGGAGGCACTTCCGAGCAGCCACCTTAAAATAAGAAATAGTTGTGTGTGGTTCTAGAGCTAGAACAAGTGATGTATCTAATGGAGTAATGCTTTTCATTTATGCTTGTACTCAATCTTGACATGCCCTCCGAAAAACCTTAGTTGTAACAAAATAACTACGCAACCGAAGAAGTAGAATTTCCTCACACGACGGTGTGTTTAGTTTCTTTATAGGAAGACTCCTTGTCTCGCAGTCTCACATGTTATGTTTCTACGTCGGGCAATAACTACACAGTCACAAATGTGAATAATTTCACTCTCGCTCCGAAACAAGACATTCTCAGAGATCGTGTTACATTATAAAAAAATACTTTCTTTAAAGGTAAGCGGAGACTGCAATATTGGCTGATGTGCAGCCTTTCGGGGTGTCCGAAGCAATCAGGGTGAAAACTAAAGATGCGAGGACAATTATTATATCGACCACCAAACAAGTTATTCTGACTTTCGCAGGTGGAAATTTCCTAGCAGAGGGGTTAGGGTTGAAACGTTGTAGCGGCGGCAGTTATGGTTGAAACGGCACGGCGTAGTCCTATATCGGGAAACCATGCAATGTTTTAAGTGTTACAGCATGGATCACTTTGCAGCAAACGGCACACTTCCTACACCAAGATGCAGAAGGAGTGGCTCTACGGAACACCTGAGGAAGGATTGCAAAGCCCATGCTCGATGCAGTCTGTGTTTTGACGAACATGAAACGAACTTGGGTTCGTCTCCACATAGACCGAAGCGCATGAAATTGTTACAAAGAGCGTCCCATAATAGCATTAACAGGAGTTCAGATGCTCCGCTGCTACCAACTCACACACCCGTAGGCTACATAGAAACCTCTGACAACTTCTCAAGGCGCATTTAATCTTTCGTAGAGGAACGGAGTTAAGATAAACGAGGCGACACTCAAACCTCAACAGCCTGAACTAAAACGGGATCCAGCAGTAACAAGTGCCCCACTTATATGCCCGGACAGAAATTGAGTGACCTGCAGGTGCCGCTGCCAGGAGTAAAGAATATAGTACAACAGGTGACTGCGACGATTATTCCGAGGTTAAAATCATTGTGCGGACGGCTAGGGCCATTCAAGAAGTTATCCTGAGTATTCTGGGAGGATTGATGGGTGCCCCGTTAGCCTCCTCACCTATGCTGCAACCCACGACCAATGACGCTAAACAGAGCGCGGATCCTGTACTGACATCTTCATCACATTCCAAGTCGACTGACATCTGAAGACAACAGAGAGCAGACTGCACGCATGCGAGGACCAGCAGATCTAGCAAAATAATATTAAGTTTGGAGATTTAGTAGATGCAGGTGTTTAGATAGTGATGTAGAACTGCAAGGGGAGGGGGGTGTTTGATCTACTCGAGGACAATGCGTACAAATGCGTACAAAGGAGGTAGACGTTGTCATTATGACGGAGATCTGGGCACGAAAGCAGTTTGATATACAGGGATTCTATGAGTACAATGCACTGGCATCGTGCAGGTCCAGGTAGGCCAAGCGAGGGGCATCAATTTTGGTGATAAATTTTGCACCCGTAATGTACCATGCGTTAGACCCTCTTGCAACCCAACCGGCATTAGTGGCTGTTTTGAGCTATATTTACCAACGTATGGCCTTTCTAGAACAGCGCGTAGAATGCCAAGAGAAGCAGCCCAAGACGCCACACGAGTCTATGGACTCTGATCAAGACCACTACCACCTAAGAAAAAGGTACTTCTATTCGGGGACTCGTCTGCCAGGCAGCTTCAGCAGACAATGAGAAGAGTGCTGCCAAAAAAGGTTAAGGTATATGTCGTTTCTTTTTACGAGAAGTCGGGGCCAGATATCCTAAATGATATGCGTGCACGTCTTCTAGAAAAGAAAGGCAAATTCACATACCAGTTGACCCTGGCTATGGGACCTGCTTTAACTTTAAAAGCGAAAAATTAATCTCCGCTGTTAACTCATTTGCAGTGTGGCTAAGCCAAGACATTCCTAATGCAACGTTGGCTGTGCTGTCAGTGCCTGTACTTTAAAGAGAGTCTAAGGAAGCAAATGACGAGCTGAAGCGTCTACATACGCTCGGTTTAATTAAGTACAACCCCGTCTCTCAAATGACTACGTACATCCCCGTCTCTTAAATGACTACGACTAAGACACAGCCTTGCGTATTGGAAATGTATTGGCAAAGCACGCTGCGGGGTTTCTCGACAATCCAGAGATGCAGCTCCGAGCGGCTGTTCAAGCGCCTCTGGTCAACCTCAAAATATCACAAGCAGTAGGCGCTGGCCAGAAAGCAAGCGAAGTCAAGGAGAAAATAAAAGAGAAACTGAAGAAGGAAGGTACAGCGACAGTGGCAACGGCAAGAACAACAACAACGGCAACAACGATAACAACAGCGACAATAACTACCACTGGAAACCTCGCAACCCGGTCAGCAATTCCAAGCTCCGCAGGTCCAGCGGAGTAAACACGAAGCGGAAGGAGCTCCACGAACGCGAGGAAATAGGACCATCTCCAGTTCGGGAAACTATGATGGAGTATATAGAAGCCGCTTTGCAACACTACGAGTCATCTCAAGCTAAGCGCCCTCGCGTTCCACCAGTAATAGGACGACGCTTCGCATCACACAATGGAACATCGAGGGCGTAGGTTCGGTGATGGACTTTATATCTAGCGGCAGTTTTCACAATCTAGATGTAATAGTACTGACGGAAACATTTGCTACATAACATTTTGATGTTCAGAGGTTTTATGGCTACCACTGTCCAGCCACTGCCCACGAAGCCGGAAGGCCAACGGGTGGTGTTTCTGTATTGCTGAGCCGGCATTTTAAAAACGTTAAGCTGGTATTAGCAGAGGATGATACTGTGGTCATAGACACGCGTCCGTTTATAATCGTGGCAATGTATAGTAGTAACAGTAGAAGCAGTACCGCAGACTCGACCGAAGACCTTGTAGAGAAAATGTGTTCTACGTTCTCAAGAGTGCCAAGTAATCAACCAGTCATACTTGCTGCCGACCTGAATTGCCGCCTTGATGTATCGTCTTCGATAACATCTGCACTCATCGATGTTCTCCATCAGTACGGTCTTTGGATATGTAGTGACCCACACACTCCCACCTTCTTTGTGGACTCGCGTGGACCAACACCCAACAGCTCGCAAGCTCGTCCCGGGACGTCGACAATTGACATATTTGCGACTTTATTTTCGAAAGATAATGTGGTATTCAAAGGGTATGAATATCTGACGGTTACAGGTCTAAAGAAACATTGCCCGTCTCTATTGATGTTTCGTTAACTATGCCAGCTACAACTTCTAGCAGGCAAGGTGTCCCTAGGAAAATCAATATTAAGTTGCTCCTAGAGAGCCTCGCGAGGTGGGATCCTCAATCCATTAAGTCCAAACCGCTATCTTATGTCGTTGACTTCGTTTCAACGGTAGTGGTGGAGTCAGCCAGCGCAATAAATTATACTTGCGCAAAAAATATCAATCCCTTACGTTAACAAAAAAAAAAGATTTCTTCATAAAACAGGAACAACGGTTAGTGATGAAGGCACAGGAACGACCCTACCTCGCCGCTCAGACAGCGCGAGTGTGCCACATTTGCACAATTCCTGGAGATGTGCTTCGTGAACATTTCGAGGGCATGTTTGCCTCTACCAATACAGTGCTCTGGGAAATCCCAGTTGCAGCAGAACCTGACGAGGAATTTGAGAAGGCTCTAGTAGCTTCTCTAGAAGCACCCGTCAGCTACAGCTAGGTTCTAGAGGCTATTGGCCAAGCTAAAAGGAATAAAGCTTTCGGTACCGACCTTGTTTGAAACGAACACCTTAAATACAGCCCTTATATTTGACCTATTCTCCTTGCAATGTTCAATAGATGTTTAGATCAATAGATAGATGCTCTCATCATAAGATGAGAGCTATGTCCCGGAAGCATGGCGCGAGTGCATTCTCAGGGTCATCTCAAAAAGAAAGGATGATCCTACTGATGTCCGATCCTGGCGGGGCATTGCCAAGAAGAGTTGTATTTATAAGATTTTGGCATCGGTGCTCACAAAACGCCTTTCTATATTCTTTCATCACCGTAACATAATACCACAAAAACAACATGAATTCCGTCAAGGAAAGTCGGTCATAACAGCATGCACGAAGTGATTATTCGAAGTGAAAAGAAGCCTGGAACTTTATAAGTCAAGGGGAAGGTTTCGATATGCCTTATTTGTCGATCAGAAGGCCGCTTTTGACACTGCTCCGCAAAATGTTGTACTTCAGAAGCTCGCCAATGCAGGTGTTGGCCCCAAGGCACTAACCCTAATCGCCAGCATTCTTCAAGCAAACCCGATAATCCTTGACGATTCGATCTGTGAGCATGAGCCCGTTATCCAGACCACAGGTTATGCTCAAGGTGATAATCTTAGCCCTCTGCTTTTTTCAACCCTTCTCAGCGATCTGCCGCCAATAATTCACAAAGAACACGACACGGTCGGCATCATACTATATGCTAACGATATCGTCATGTACAGTCGTGACAAGTTGGAGTTGTAGCGAAGCATACGCACCTTGGAGGGGTACTGCAAGAACAACGGCCTTAAGATTAACGCCGAGAAAACAAAAGCTCGGTCCGATCGCTTGAAACTCAGTACTGGTGCAGTCGAATTCGTTAACACCTTCTGTTACCTTGGGGTTAACTTTTCGATGAAGGGCACAACCTTTGGACAACACCAAGAAACAGAAAAAGTCTACTCAATCACTTGTAGAAGATCTAGTAACTAGATTCCTTCCTCCTAGTCTGCAAAAGTAGAGTGACTGTGTTGACTGTTTTTTACTTTTCAGGGTCAATATATAGGAATTTTGCTATTTCGCTCGTAAAAACACATTCAGGGAAATGCGCAATTCGTGGAGATAATTTGGAATTCAAATTAATAATGGCTGAATTCGTGATATGATTATCGTAAGCCATTTTACCCTGTCGCCGATGTCGGAATCCCACAGAGTCTAATGTTAACGGAAGCAAACACCTTAGCGGTCACCAGAACATGGAACACTATGGGGAAAAAAAACATTGTCAGTAGAGGCATTTCTTGTGCATTTCCGTGCCGATTACTCCTCTGCGGGCGTGATCCTTTGTAATGATGACTCGCGATCGGAATTTAGGTTATTGTAAATCTGTTCTTTCCATTAGCGGCAGTGGAACCCAAGCAATGATCAAACTCCACAGTTAAACAGTATGAAATCTGATTATTTTAAGTCCCAGAACGTACATACAGACTTTAATAATTAGATATTTCTTTATTATCTACATACTGATATGGCAACATTGAAGACACGTTTCTATCAGATGTGGAACTATATGAATTTCACGTAGACAGCACCGGTGCTACCGGAGGGACTACTTCGTTCTACTAAGAATTAAGTTGACGTGAACCCGGACAATCGTCTCAAATATCTAAAGAAGCCGAAATTACGATGGGTGACAGCCAACGGATTGCCGTCATATTTGTTCAAACATTTTGATCGTTCTCTCTGCACACCGTTGTCGTTAACTTTCGCAAGATCACTAAAAGGCCCAGAAATTTCAGCCATCTTTTGAAGGGCTATTTTTTGCGCAATACATAAAAAGGCTTCAAAGCTGATCCCGTAACAAGAAGCGTGTATCATTTATGGTGGTAGCCTGTAAAATACTTGACAGCGTCATCGCAAATGCTATATATAAAAACGCACTCAGTTTGCGTACAGACCTAATTATAATGCCATAATGCGACTGCCGGGCACGCAAGCCGACTGGGCTCAAATGGTAAACAAGTCTGAATGTCTCGACGCCATTTCTTTTAAACTCAAAGCGGAATTCGAACACGTAGCCCAGCAAAAGCTCATCCTTCATTAGAACGGCGTCGGTAATCGCCTGGCTGCTTGGTCTTTGTATACATGTCAACAACCACTACTCGTCAGAGGCATCAGCAACGTCCGGATAGCACTATATTATACCGCGGTACCTATTGTACATACACTCATTGAGGTATATATTACCTCCATTGGTATCTGCAATATATGCTGATGATGTGAAGATATGCTCTAAATTGGTACATATCTCATGGTATTGCAAAGTACAATAACTAAGCATACTCTATGACGTATGCCAATGCCGTAAACTTGAGAATGTCAATGATAAATGTGCCGTTATGCACTTCAGCCATGGCAACCCAAACCAGGAATATAGCACTAAGGGCCATTTTCTAAAACCCGAGACTATCATTAAGGATCTTTGGGAAATTACATTCACAAATCCTAATTATTTTGAACATGTATTAGACATTGTCACCAGAAGTAACCAAAGAACAACGGGTCCTTCAAACCTAAGTCTCTTATTTTTTATGTTAAAAATGGGTGCTATAAATAAATGTATTAAATGTACTAAACACACTTAATAATTGTAAACTTTGTACACCTGTTGCATCTCTAACGATCTCAACCGACAAATATATTAATATTTTTTTGTAGCAGGGAGACATTATTAAGATCACAAAGAAATCTACTGTTAACTTGTATTGTAAAAAAAGTCCGTGTCAATGCGCTACGTCCTTGGGGAACCCTAGAACTCCATGGAAACCACTCATACATATATTTGCAAACAGCATTTTTAATAAAGCGATTTCATGATAATACATGTATGTCCCGTATTAAACGATGTTGAACTCTTCCTACTATACAGATAGAAGTAACACAATAACAAATAAGTGATGGAAAAAAAACATTTAACCTCTCAACTTCCAGATTGTGCCGTACGCGAAACTGGAGGCAGATGGAGCAGTGTGGGGAGACGTTGCATCGAAACTCGGAAACATCTCTCAAGCAATCGGCATTCAGTTTGTTCTCAATTTATCAACTTATTTAGTATACATTGTATTATTAATATAATTATCCTTGAAACGGATATGTAGAATACCTCATATTTTGGGGCATACTTCAGAATATGGCTCTTTAATATGAAACGTGCTAGTTCAATTATAATATGCTAACTCCTTTGGCGCAAATAGATAAAACCCGGCAACTTGCGAATTGTGCGAAACAACGCGTTCAAATTGCAATATGCTATATTTGACGTCGGTTAATACAACGTCTGTTTTTAGAAGTATTTCTTGTGCTGTGCCTAACTTGCTTAAACGTTGGCTGGAATTAGTACATTGGAAATATTTTAACAACTCGTCGCACTATACATATTATATTGTTATCGTGATTCTCGGCCAATGCCACGCCAGACTAAATATAGCCTTTATATATGATAAAGAGCGCGCGACGCGTGCAAATTCTGCGACTAAACGCCTGGGGCCAAACTATTTTTTTTAATTTTAAATCACCCATAGAAGTTTACCTATGTTAAAAATAAACGTAATACAGCTACGGCTCGTGCATCTCCGGGAGAGCTCGGCAAGCCTATCATTCTTATTGAATTAAAACGTTGTGAATTGGTACGCACAGTATTTTCGGTACACTTAGTTGGAGCATTCCTAAGATACCTTTTGAACACAGTATTCCAAAGTAGACAAAATAATAATAACCACTTTTGATATAATATTTTACTTTTGTCTACACCAATTTATTTAACTAAGACGATTAACAATCAACGTGTCCGCGAACTTCAGCGTGACCAGTCCGAACCTGAGCTGTACAGTAAGTCAACTCTTCGTGTCGGCACTCATATCGTGTTCTGAGTTACGGTATCAGACCCTAGATCCAGCTCCCCCTGGACACCCGCGTTATAATCTTTTTAGTGCTCTCCTATAGTGTAGAAAGCGATGACTTTACATCCGACGCTAGTAGTCTTCGGTTCCCCCTGAAACCTTCCACCACTCTTTTACATAATCCCTGCCAGGTTTAAGGTAGTCCGCTGAGACCGCGACTTTGTCCTGACATGCTTTACATGTGCCGCTTCGGTTAAGCCCATATCGATGATCATCTCAAAAGTATTTCTCCTCTTTTATAATTTTAATCGGAAGGCCCGCCATCATAAGTCGGACCTAATTTGACCTCCTCAGGTTGTAAATTGTCATATTGTCGTGGGTCACTTGAGGACTGTTAAGGCAAACCACGTAATGGATAGGTGTCTGCGCACTGATGCCGGCCCGAATTGTTAACGACCCCGATCCAGTCAGCCTAGGGATACCGGTTAGAATACCTGCCAGTTTGACTTAAAAGGCATAATGGCCCGAGAACCTTGGGAGCAACTATCACTCTCTTTCAGCGTGACTTCTGCAATGCGCGCAAATTATGCGCGCTGCGGACACCTTCCTTGCCAATAAAAAGTTAGTCAGATGTGTAAACTCCCTGAAGCAACACTCCTTAGGCCCGTTGGCCATAGGAGGCAAGACATACATATAGACTATATGGCCACAAAAGCATATTGCCACGGTTTACTCAAGGTCTATCAAGGTTATGAGATTACGGATATGTGACTGCTTATTGATTCCGTACCGCTTGACATCTCCGGCCTAGTCAACCAGGGGTAGCGATCGGAATCCCTGCTGTCTTCAAGTAGGATGAAATAATTCGGCCCCTTGAAGGCATTTTTAACATTCAAGAGGATCAAACTCACACATTTCCTCGTTTTGGGAGTCTTTGCGGTCACCCAACCTGCTCGTTTCAGGACCCTATCAAGGGCTGCAATGATAGATCTGTCTTTATGAGACGCCCAGAATAGTTATAGGAATATAACTATTCTGGGCGTCTGATAAAGCTTCTCTGATTTCGACTTCCTCGTTCAATCTATTGACCAAAATTATTTCTAGGAACTTCTTGAAGGTGTTGAGGAAGCAGATGGGCCCATAGGCCAAGGGATCTGTCCTATTTCCGAGTTTGGAAATACGGACAAAGCTTGCCTTCTTCCATAGCAACGCAAAGCCTCCATTCTCTAAGCAGGTCGTTGGCCAAAGTTTGGAAGACCTTCGGCCACCGCTTAACGAATAGTTTGGCCACCCCAGGGGCTATGCCGTCCGGGCCAGGGGCCTTTTGCAGACGCCAGCCGTCTGCAAGTCTGTTTGGTTCCTTTTAGTGTTACCTCCGGGATATGCTCCAGGACATCCGGGAACTCCTTAATGACCCGCCCTCAGAGCTGTGTCGGAAAGAGAGCATATATTGTCTCCAGCAGCGTATCCGGCAGACATTTCAAGGGAGCTTTTTAGAGCTTAGCCATGGCGATCTGGTATAGCAGGTCCTATATGTCACTGTCACCGCTTTTGTACCGATGCAAAGCCCGAGTTTTCGCATGGCAGAGACCTGATGCTCCTTCACTTGGTTTTTCAAAAGCCGGCTACAAGCCCTATCTTAGTCAGTCTTCAGGCTCTCTATGTTTTTTTTTTAGAGTGTGTTACGAGGAGTACCTATATATATATATATATATATATATATTTATATATATATATATATATATATATATATATATATATAGTTACAGTTTTATTTGCTTATATGCAAGAGGCAACAATTGTATTCTCATGAACGTGTACACCAGATAAATCAAGTGGAAACGTCACATATCCTCCAGGTTCGGACGTGTCCAGTCTAGCAGAGTTCCACGCACAGAGGCAACGTTACCCCGCTGAATGTCCAGCGATAGTCTCTGGTGCAAGTACTCGACAGCTCTATGGTCCCCTGTCGAACGATTGAGCGCCTTGCCGATACGTTGAATAAGTTTGTGCGTCTTCGGGCCAGGTCCCCCTAATGTCTCGAATGCCAGTGGAAGAAAGTCGTGGGGGTAAGTGATACTGGCATACTTTCTGCACTTGTTCGCTTCCGCCAACATAGACGCGTGTCCAGCATGTTCCGCTCCCGCACTGACCATTGAGGGGGCTAATGAGTCAGTAACGGTTGCATCCCATACCAGCATGCGACCCATCTCGAAAGACGTTAGTGTCAGCCCGTCCGGTCGCTTCCCACCATTCCTGCAGAGGCCAGGAGGCTCGAGAATGCAAGGAAAGGCTCTCTATGTTAAGCCTATGCTATTTTTAGCGCAGTGTATCAAACGCGTACGGACACTAAAGACGCTTCCTGGCTATGTTTACGTCTGCTCAATGAAAATATTTCGTTCATGCGACTAGTTATTCGAACCGTGTCCACTACAATACAATCATCGATTTTATAATTGTTATAATTTTATTTTAATTAGGCAGATTGTCTAACATATGATTTCGATCGTGCTAATTAACAGGCTAAAGTGGATTCTGCCACCTGACCCGCAATGGGGAGGCGCGTTGCCGAACGGCACGTGGTTTGGAATGTTGGGTATGGGAGTTAACAAGGTAAGTTGCCAAACCTTGGCAGTGAGAATGATGCAGCATGAGAATTATAACTTACGCGTAATGAAATTGAGCACTAAACGACCTTTTGCCCCAAAAGGGTAATTTTTTCTCAAGTGGTTAGTGTTAGCCCTATTACTAAAACAAGAAATGAAAGGGGGATGAATAATAATACATCATCAATTTTATTGAGACATCTGTGCTCCCCGTTTTTTATGCGATCAGGATTCATGATAGTCCACTTTGACATTCAGCTTATATTAACTGGAAACTATGAGAACCAATACAAGAGTGACCAGTCCAGGTCTTAAACACACTAAGCCACCTTGCTCGGAAAACTCACGATCTTCTTTCGGTAAGTCTGTTCTAAGGCTACTAGTAATAATTTTTATCCATCTAAACAAATACCCGTGACACAATTACATGCAAAAATTCTTTGAGAACGAGACTTCTGGTAAATATAAGGTTATCTAATCCAACAAATCTGATTGTCGCCGTGCACAAATCCTAGAGTTATTGTTTACCCTTTAAAATATAGAATGATTTGCTCTGTCATATGCATTAAATTTGAAATCGATTGCAATATTTGTTACTTAGATATATTTATTTAAATGTGTAAAAACTATTATTATTATTATTATTATTATTATTATTATATAGATCACTTATTGGGCGATTCAAGCCTTCCAAAACGCCCTAAATGGATCATTATAATGGCAATTTGAGAGCACCGGATAAGACCTCTTAAAATAGAGCTACGACTACTAGCGGTACAACAACGTACAATTTGCTGACCACCAGTGCTTTGCAGTCTGATTTATTCGCGTATAGGCTTAGAACAAGATGCCTAATAATAGAAATGATACAAATCACAGTGAAGGAAGTTTTGTCATAACATGACCACTAAAATAGAAATATGCTATGACCTAACCAGAGAACGTGCACCACATTATTCAGCATTGCAAAACACATGCGGGGACATTAGTTGAATTAAAAAGTGTGGATGCCATATGATAGTTTTAGCCATAACAGTCCGTGTTTGTGATTATACGTGTAACGATGATCAACGACGCACGTCTCTAGTAGAGATACGCGCCTCGAATTTACATGGTTTATCATTAAATGTATTCCGTTGTAAAATTCAAGAAAACTATCTTAAAATACAAAAAGGAAATACGTATAGTAATCATAGTATTAACACAAAAAATAGTATTAATATTTGTCTATTTAGTAAACATACTTTTTACAATGCTCATTCGAAGTATAACACGCTCCGACAAAACGACATATATAGCCCTAGGGTCTTACAATGGGGGACAGGAACGTCACAACACGATAGCGAAAATAAAACATTTATCGTTAATATTGGTTAACCTGCTCTAACAGCAACCACGCTTAAAGAGCCTAATTTCATTAGACAAGGAGCTCCGGTAAGCAATTGCCATATCTAGTGAGTAACGTTGGTAGTCATACGTGGTTGAAGGTCCATTTACGTACGACGGAGTAAATGCATTACAGTAATTAGCTAGTCCCTTAACATGCCCACGCTCTGACAGCGCGGGACTTAGCCACCAAACTGCAGGTATCGTAGGCAAGCATTAGCGCTTAGCAAGAGTCGAGTCATATGTCAAAGGCAATACCCACTAAATCCCTACATATGCACGGAAGTGTTAACGTGAATATGTATTCTGCTTAAGATGACCCGCCGATCTAAACGCAGAGATCCTAAACGCAGAAGAGAAACTACGCCCAGGCGGCATGAAAGTCTAAAAAGCTTTAAATCGTCAGTTCCTGCTTGTCTAGTCGCGTGTGGGCAGCTAGTCTCGTACTCTCGCTGTTCGCTTGTTTTCTTTGCATTCAGCATAGGCTGCATATTTATGCCAGCCGTGCCCCAGTTTTTGACCGGCGTGAGCATGTGCGTGACTGGCTCTCCCGGCATCTTTTTCTGAGCATGCCTCGTCTGGTCTCGGCATATACGGCGCATTTTAGGACTGTGTGTTCCAAAAAGTTCAGCTCATCGCAGTACAAGCACTGCGTTGAATTGACCTTTTCCATCCGATCTGGATACACCTGGAAATTGCCATAACCCATAAAACAATCTTGGTCAGGTTGTATGTGCCTCACGAGCGCTTCTGTGTGCCCATTCGGGATACTGTTCCACCTCTTCTGCCACCGATCGAGTGTCACCGTGCGTTGTTCTAAGAACTTCTGAGTTGGGCCATCTCAAGGGCGCCCTGCGAGCCCGACGTTCGGCTGCCTTTAGGTCCCAGGATCACAACTTACTTCGCCAGCACGAGCGAGGCCGTCCTACTGTGGTTGCAGTATGTTGGGCCTCGATCCGCTGGACCTGCTCAGGAGCTTTGTCGTAGAGTTCGTATCCATTGTAGACAATATGTAAGCGGGCGAGACAAAATAGATGGTCGACTCGGAATGGACATTAGAGCAATTATACCCCTGATAGAAGAGGCTGGATGTTCTGGACGTACTCGTATGTCAGAATTCAGAGAAAAGGTCCAATGATTAAACCACGCCGCACTCCGGCAGTCATCTCTTACTTGGCGCGCCATTTCTCGACATCCCTATTGTTCAAGTAACCAAAAACCAACCGCAGCAATTATGGTGAGACGAAGCTTACTTAGTATTCTTCTTAAAAAAAGGTATAAAACATTATATTATGTTAACTACGTCTCTGTATGTCGCTTGAACAACGCGTGTGTAGCTTGCGGAACAAATGAGAGAAAGTAGTCTCACTTGCAGAAGAGAGTTTATAAAGGTTTAAAACAGCGACGAGGACAAACTTGTACGATGCGGTGCGCCCAAAAAAGTATAATGTGCATCAGAGATATATTGTCATCTTTCAATAGCTTTGTGTAAAGTTTATTTGATGCAGTTCTGACTTAATAAGAAAAACTCGTCTGTCAACTGAGTCAAGTTTATTTGATGCAGTTCTGACTTAATAAGAAAAACTCGTCTGTCAACTGAGTCAAATGCCTCTTCAACATCAAGGGAAATAGCAGCAGCCACGACTTGTTTGTCCTCCCACCATTTACCAACAATTTGTTGAGCTTGAGCTAGCTTGTATTAAGTGTATTTTTAGCCTACATTGCCTAGAGCGGAACAGCAGCTTTCGACAGGTAAGAATGGATTTGGTCATCACTCAAAAATTTTAGCGAGGTATAGTATGGAGCCAATAATCCTACTATGATATGGCCACAATAATTTATTACTCTAGGCGGAAGATAATCCGACTGCTCGAGAAAACTGAACGGAAGCCCTCAGCCTACGTTTGGCGACTTCATAGGCCAGCGAAGAACAAGTAGCGAGTCACCTAACCGGTCGTCTATACAACTTCGACACGGCACGTCTGGCTCCAATGATTGAGCGCCCGCTCATATGTAAACAGGATACTTTGAAACTGCCATTTAAAGCTAAGTGAAGTAACTTAGGTCCTACGTTCCCTTCCGAGAGAAAAGTGCGGGGCTCTGAACATGAAGCGAGTACTTTGCTTCTTTTTTTGCTAATGCGGGTGCTCTCAAGCGTGTACAAGGCATCATGCTTACTTCATACTTATTTAAACATATATATATATATATATATATGTAATATGCGATTGTAATATGCTGCCGCTCTAAGCGTCCCTGATATAAAAGGGTGACATGTGTTTTAGGTATACATGCCAAGCGAACAATAAATCAATCAATATATATATATATATATATATATATATTGAGTCTACAAAATAGTCTTTTCGGATTGGCGCTTGCGCGGCTTTCACAGCGCCCGCCCCGGCGCCTAGGCATAGATCATTGGCTCACTCTTTGTTGTTTTAATGTGAAAAAGAGAATCTGCGGGGAATCTGCTGGTCTCAACCATTTTGAAATCTGTTTAGCCATTTGTTCGTGAAAGTGCTGCAAAATGGAAGTAGAAAAATGCCAAATTCGGGCGATTCTACTCCATGAGTTTAAAAATGGACTGAGTGCAACGCAGGCTCACAAAAAGTTGTTAAAATCGTTTGGAGATGCCTGTTGTACAGACAGAATGTGCCAACAGTGGTTTGAGAAGTTCCGAAAGGAAAATTTTAACCTTGAAGATAAGCCTAGATCAGGAAGGCCAAGTGTTGTCAGTGAGGCGGTTTTTCGAATGAAAATCCAGGAAAATCCCATTATAACTACTGTGGAACTTGCCGAGGAGCTTCATATTGCCCAACAAGCTGTTAGCACAGCTTTAAAACGCCTCGGAATAACTTCCAGGCTGTGCAAATGGGTACCTCACGAGCTCAGCGACTTCAACAAGATGACGCGCATGCGCGTCTGCACTTCTTTGCTCAGCAGGCATCAAAATTTGCCTTTTTTCGATCGTTTTGTGACCTGTGATGAAAAATGGGTTTTCTACGACTCTCCTGTCAGAAAAAGGTTCTGGTCAAGTGAACCTGGCACCTCCGTCACTCCGTCAGCCCAAAAAGGACATACACGCAAACAAGGTTTTATTGTGTTTTTGGTGGAATGTGGTCGGAATAGTGCACTATGAACTTTTACCGCGTAACCAGACGATAAATACGGCCGTGTACTGTCAACAACTCGAAAAGGTTCACGAAAAATTAAAGCAGTCGTATCCTGCACTAATTTCAAGGAAGAGTGTCCTGTTTCACCAAGACAACGCGAGGCGCCACGTCAGTAGGGAGACTCTTTCGAAAATTTCCCAGCTAAAATGGGAACTTTTGGAACATCCACCGTATTCCCCCGACTTAGCACCATCTGATTACCACCTACTCAGATCGATGCAAAATTGTTTAATTGGTAAAAAATTCACTTCTATCTAACGACGAACTACACCAGCCCTAAGTCCAGGCCTGGTGTCGACCACCTGGACAAGGTACCAAGCACCGCCGTGGCGTTACCACGTGTATATCCAATGAGAGCCTTTGCTGGAAAAATTCACTCGCGCGCAGGTCCCCCGTGGCCAATCTTAGACACTTGCATACCTTAGTAATAACTTCCTCAGTAATTTTACCTAAGGTCTTAAAGGCAAAAGGTCGAAAATCCATAGAGTCTCCGATAGATGCATACTTCCGACACTTTTTCTTTCCGCCTGCGAAACAGCATAACCAGCCTTTTTTTTTTTTTTTTTTTTGTTCTGGGAGGTTTCGGTAATGCATGATGCACATGCGCCACTAGCAGCCTGCGTGACTAGTGTGAGACTCGCAAACCCACTAAACCCGGATTCCTCCCCACCCCCCCAGGCTCGGTATTACTTTGGCATTACATCGAAACCGTGGGAGAGGCGTCCCTGCCGTTCTCCTTCAATCAGCTCTATCCCTTACTATCATCCCGCATGTCTACCTGCGGTTGGATAGGGGGATGCCATTTTGTAATCCGTCCTGTGAGGGTGCGTCGAGACCATGAGGGCCTGGCTGCTCCCCACCCCCTCCCCCCTCCCTCGGCTCCTCGTCTCGACCACTCTCCCGAGAGACCCGCTCAAACCTCTCCCGCCTGGCCGTTTCCTTGGCTGTCTTGAGTGTCAAAACAGCGTCGAACAAGTTCGTCGCCTCCCTCCATGCCTCCGCCGAAGTCAACATATGGGAGACCACCTCCTTGATGGGTCGGCCCCTCACAGCGGTTGGTGCTGCGTCCCGTGCTTCCCTGAGAGCATCACACCGCAGAACAGTATGCTCTACGTTGTCCGTTTCTCCAGAGTCGCACAGTACGCAGATATCGCTGATGGCCTTCTTGATCCTTGACAGGTAGCTCTGGAACTGGCCGTGTCCGGTCAGAACCTGAGTCGTCCAGTAGGAAAGCTCCCCGTGTCGGCGGTCATACCATACCCTGAGGTCCGGTATCAGACTCTTGGTCCAGCTCCCTGTGGTCACACCGGGTCTTACCTGCGCCCATTCCTCATGACAGGCCGATATGGTGGCACTCCTGGCCCTGGTGAGATCCAGACCTTCGTCTAGATACATTTTACTTCGTTCAGCCACTAGGAGGTCCCATGGCAGCATTTTGGCTAGGACCAGGAGAGCTTCGGTCGAGACTGTTCGATACGCCCGGCTTACCCTGATTGCCAGCGTTCGTTGGGTCGACCTTAGTGCCCCCCTATTTTTCGCCGTCCGCATTGCCATGTCCCCCCAGACTGGGGCTGCGTATAGCGCCGTTGATTCGGCCACCGAGGCCAGGAGCCTTCTTTTCACCTCAGCCACCCCACCGACCCTAGGCATGATCCGCGCCAGGTTCAGGGAGACCCTTTGGGCCTTTTCGGCCACGTACTTAACGTGTGCCGATCCGGTCAGTCCGGTGTCTAGCATGACCCCAAGGTACTTTACCTTCTTTCTGATTTCTATCGGGTGGCCCGCCATCACGAGGTTAATGCCGGTCGTCCTCTTTCTGCCTGTTAGGTACATCGCCTCCGTCTTGTCGGGTGCCAGTTTCAAGTGATGGGACTCCATCCACTCGGACACCATTGACAAGGCCTCATTGGCGGCGCTCTCCAGGGCTCTTTCGGTCCTGGCCGTTATCATGAGTGCAAGGTCATCGGCGTACGCCAACGTCTCCACCCCATACGGGAGACCTGGGATCTCGAGCACCCCGTCGTAAGCTATGTTCCAGAGCACGGGTCCTAGAATCGAGCCCTGTGGGACTCCGGCAGTAACCTCGTACTCCTGCCCCCCTGCAACCAAGCCTCTGTCATCCAGGTAGGATGAAATCATTCGACGGAGGTAGAGGGAAAAGCCCTTTCTCTTCATCGCCTCCACAATTACTTTCCAATTCATTGTGTTGAAGGCATTTTTGACATCCAGGAGGATCAGGAGCACGAATCCCCTTGTTTTAGGGGTCTTCATAGTCTCCTCACCCGCCCGTTTCAGAACCTTCTTTAGAGCCCCTAATGCGGATCTGCCCTTCCGGAAGCCGTACTGGGCATCTGATAGGGCGTTCTTTTCCTGAATCTCGTCGTTTAGTCTCTTGACTATAACGTTCTCCAGGAGCTTACCCATGGCGTCAATGAGGCATATGGGCCGGTAAGCCGAAGGCCCCGTCTTCCTCCCGGGTTTGGGGATTAGAACCAGGCTTGCCCTTTTCCACAGCCTCGGGAATCTCCCCTCTCTCAAAAGCTTGTTGGCAAGGTCTTGGAAGACCTTAGGCCACCTTTTGACCAGTAGCCTCGCTACCTCTGGGGGAATTCCGTCTAGGCCGGGCGCTTTACCGGTTGCCAACCGATTCCGGGCTTGTTCGACCTCCTCCAGCGTCACCTCCGGAATGTTTTCCGGGGTGACCGAGAACTCCTCGTTTTCTCTCCGCGGCTGTGCCGGAAAAAGACCGGTTACAGTCTCCCGCAGCACATCCGGGGGGAGTTTCGGGGGAGGTCTCCGGAGTTTGGCCATAACTATTCGGTACGGCAGGCCCCATACGTCGCTCTCCACCGCGTCTATCAGCTCTTTCTCCGCTCGGGCTTTACTTTTGGCGATGAGTCCTCGGAGTCTCAATCGAGCAGCCTTGTACTCCGTCAATTGGGATTCAGCTCTTGCGGTCTCTCGCTCCCCGTAAAATCCCACCCGTCGTTTTCTTTGCGTTAACCAGCTGCGTGTTCTCGTGAAAATCCTATTTAGCCTAATGCAAGCCCTGCGGGCAGCTGCGATCCCTTTGTTCCACCAGTAATTAGGAGGGTGGCGGCTCCCATGGTGTTGTGAGGGAGCAGCTTTCTCGCATGCTGTAGAGAGTATGCTAATTATTTGATATTCATCCCCCACCGTGTCTCCCAGTTGTTTGCAACCCTCGTCTATTTCAGCCACTAGAATCTTGGCGTCAAGTTTCCGCATCTGCCATCTCTTACTAGGGGGCGGGGCGAGGGCCACCTCGGGGGTACTGATGGTGAAACAGATGTATCTGTGGTCACTCATGGTCTCCTCCGTCTCCCTCACCCTCCACTCTACCACCAGTGGAAAGGCCGCCTCATTGACCATTGTTAGGTCAATGAAGGCCGTCTGGCTCCCTCTGGAAAAGGTGGGGACCCTTCCGTCATTAAGAACCATTAGACTTTTTTCAGCCATCCACTCCTGTAAAGTTTGGGCCCGTCTATTTGTGGTTCGGCTACCCCATGCTATGCTGGCTGCGTTAAAATCCCCGGTGATCACTACCCTCTTACCTGCATGTGCCCCCGCGCTCTGGGCAAGTTCCTCGAGGAATTCCTCGAATTCCTCCTCCTCCCTGTTGGGAGAGAAGTAGCAGCTATAGATGACCCCTACCTGGTCAATCTCCAGCCAGGAGAACCCCCTCCCCGACCCCCCCGCCCCTAATCGCGAGGTTTCTCTCGGAACCCGTCCACCAGATTGCGGTATCCGCCTCTGCGTCAGATACCCAGTCTGCCTTCCGCTTGGTGATCGCTATGTTTGGCTCGGAAAGCAGGCAGAGGCCTATAGACTCTCTGCGTACTATCTCATCGAGCATGTCAAGCATAACCAGCCTGGGTAATTCATACTTAATATACTTCATACTTTATATAAATGAAATAATTGTAATAATTTTGTTTTGTGATAATATTAATAGCCTTATTTGCTATTCCAGCACTATCAAATAACACCTCGGTCATTTATTACTAGCTTTCGTAATTCAAATTTGTCTTTCGCATTTGCCAGAGAAAGAGGGTGTTGAGCAGTTTCCATTTCCCGAATGATCTAAAGCTGTCAAACTTGTTTTATAAAAACTCTGTTCCTTTGTTTATACCAGTTTTCTATCTTTTTAAAATTATTTTTTAGCCGTTGCTTGTAAACGCAAATGCTAATTATTTACACTTATCGAAACTTTGTCGTAAAATACTCGCAAAAGTCACTTTTTTTAAAATCAAACTATGAACAGTTATGGCTTTTATCGAGCTATTAAAACTTATTTTAGACCTAGGGTGAAAGCAGTGTTTGTAGTGTGCACGCATTGTGCTAGTGAAAGTAAATAATTTAATTTGCGGGTCTTTCGATTGTAATATTTCGATTCATTCAATCTCGCTTATAGCACCATGATAGTTTGCATGATTTGGTGTTGGAACGTTTCGTTGTTGTTTAATATCTGGATCATCAGTGACCGTTAGACAGGTCCAACCAAAAAGTCCATTAAAATCTGCAAAATAGGGTACTGATCAGGGCAGTAATGGTCAAGGACTCCAATTGATCTAATCTCTTCACAATTACGAACTAAAATTGAGACTGTCGTCGATGCATATGCTTCGCGAACCGTCCTTATGACTGAGTTTATAAGTGGTAAAAACCTTACGAGGCTACGAAGGTTTGACATCCGAAGATCTTTTCGCGCAAGATCAAAGCTGTTGAAAAAAGAGCAGAAATGAGACATATAACACCAGTAATTTTTCAAAAACGCCGCAGGCCACCAGAACATCAAAGAACAAGGCAGGAGTTTACGATGTTTGACTTGTTACTTTTTTCTTATATCTGCCTCACTATGCTTTGTCTAATGAGCTCAAAAACACGTTTAACGTTATGGCATTGTCAGCGGTTCTGCCAAAAAAGTGGCCAACATATTGTACTTAGCTTTATTAACCGATGGTTAATTTACAATAATGCGCGTACACAGAAAGCATACATTTACATATACATATATTCATTACGGTTCCAAAAGTCGAGTCAACGGAACTGCTCTATTGCATTGCTGTAGGTGATCAAAGTCACACTGTCACCCGCAGAGTTTGCACAAGCATATCGTGGAACTTTCATGGAATTTCTCTCGAATACAGATCTTTATGTAGAAGCCATGTGCAGTAAATTGTGCTATTAAGTGTCTATTCTCATTATTGCAACACTTCCACGAACTACACGCCATTGCCTGGTTTTCATAAAAGAGTGGGTTAATGTCTGCCATCTTATTCTGCCTTTCAGACATGTGCTCGTTGAAAGCCGCCGTTTTCGGACCACCATATTGTAAACTATAGATACCTCCCTCCCGTCCGGTGTAAAATTGCACATAAGTTTTAGGCTGCTGAGTATCTGGAAAAACGATTCTTCAAGAAAAGAAGGTCTACTTATCTCCAGTTAGAAGCGAAACTAACGTACGAGGGGTGCAGCTCGGTTTCCTGGATCATCACTCGTTCTCTCTCTCTCTCTCTCTTATATATATATATATATATATATATATATATAAAGACGACCGTGTTAAGTTTGGAAAAGATGAAATTATCATAGAGGTGGCAGTGTTTTCAGCAAAAGTGCGTGAACAGAGCAACGAGTCGTGATTAACTATCGTCACCGACTCTCAGTTAAGCATCAACTGTAAAGACGGCAACCTAATCGCCAGCAAAGAGAATCAGAATATCGATATAATTCTAATGCAAGATGTGCACTGTCCTATAGTTCATTGGAACGTTTATTCGTACAAAGGTAAATTCAGAGGTGACTGACGCCGTTGTAAAAGCGATCTGTAAAAAGGTAACTGATTTTTAGCATTGAAATTCGCGCTCAAAAAGAGGACCGAGGTGGAGCCGATCGGAGGCGTGCTGAACAAACGTGACCCCACCGAATAAAACTAATGACGGCGTCCAGTAAATGGCCACAGACGGAACTGGGATCTGTCGCTAGCGGTAGGTCGCCAACGGACACACTGAAAATTATTCAATGGAACTGCGAAGGTCTTATGCCCACCTCAGAGCTGTACAGGATCGACGCTCTAGTCCTCATGGAGACGTGTTCTGACATCACATCCTCTTAAAGTACAGGGATATTTCGCAGCGCACTGTCTCGATACCCGAGCTAGCTCCTTGGGCCGTCCTAGTAGAGGTGTGTCAGTCTTCTTCAGAAGTTCACACTTAGAGAGAAAGTTACAGAGTGTGCATAAACGGTGGACCGTGCTTACCTCATAGTAATTGTGGGAGATATGAACGCAAGACTCGACGAGCCCACGGATGCGTAGACGGAAGCACTCACCGAAACACTGTCGGATCTGGGCTTCTGGGTGGCAGCGACGAAATCTATCTTCCGACGAACGAACCCGACTGTTCCAGAAGACCGAACGAAATCATATTCTGGCTTCATAGCACTTTGCGTGAAGGATCTGCATGTCCAATTAGAAGTGATCGACACTGTGACCACGTTAGATCGATCAGAAGGGGATCCGCAATGGGGAACCCAACTGGGCAAATACCTCACACTCCAAGAGGTGGCGGAGGCACTGCGTCAACTCCCGAGAAACAAAGCACCGGGGCCAGATAGCATCTGTAAGGAGCATTTGTAGCAGATAGCCACAATGAGCGCACAATGGACCGCGCTCTTCAATTGGTGCATTTACAATGGTCGACTACTTGCAGAGTGGAGACAGCGCGTCACGGCACTTCCTCCAAAGGACAAGGTACCGCACACAGAACTCTCTTCTTGGCGGAGCATCGCCTCCGCCAAGAAGAGAGTTCTGTTTGCGGTACCTTGAGAAACCTCCGCATACAAAGTGTTTGCAAACCTACTGGCCGCCAGTCTATCGTCGTTCGTCAAGTATAAAAAGGCATTTCCAGATGAACGACATAGCTTTTGTGCGCAGAGGTCAACACTAACTGCATGTAAAATCCTCCTCGCATACATAGAGCAAACCCTGGCACGAAAGGGGCAGTTTTTTTAGAGCGTGCTTGTGGATTTCCCGCGTTTCATTTAGTGTAAAAGACGTGAGTCCTGCTTAAATTCGCCGAAATCGGGGTCCCAACACAAATGATGACGCTACAATTAAATAATCCCAGATGACGGTATAGCGGAGTACCCAAGCATAAAACAAACAACAGACTTTACTCACGGCGATAATATCAACCCTTTGCTTTTTCTCTCCTGATAGCCAAGTTACCAACACGTATACAGAGCCTACACCCAGCTGTTAAGATAATCATGTATTCCGACGATCTAGTGATCTACAGTAGCAGAAGATATACAGGTAGTTCAACAGGCTTTTAAAATGACCTTTTCAGAATTCGAATTTTGGCGCGCTTTCACCGCTATGTACGACAACTTTTCGACTGCTAGCAGTCAAAATATTATGATGATTGGCCGTTGCGATTTCGTTTGATCGCTTTTCCCGTGCAACGTATCGGCGTGATTTTGAAAAATTGAGAAAAAAGCGTTTCAAGTGGTTATCAAGCATTCTTATTTCAAAGGTTGGAATGCGAGCCAAGTGAAAACTGAGTTAGACGAGGTGTACGGTTACTCTGCGCCATGTTTTGCCACTGTTTCCAACTGGATTAATGAGTTAAAAGAGGTCGCAGGAGCACCGAGGATGAACTACGTTCAGGACGCCCAAAAACGGCAACTGATGAGGAAAAGTGGAAAAAGTGCGGAAAATCGTTGCCGCAGATAAGCGAGTGAACATTAGGAAGATAATTTCACTCATATTGAGTATGCATATAACAAAAACAATTATACAGATTATACAATACAGTCAGCTGCTCGCGGCATGTTATTCGAGAGAGGCTGTGCAGTGATATCTTCGCAAGGGCCAGACAGGCAGACGCATGAAACTTCGTACACACCTGAGAGCAAAGTGTGCATTTCATCCTGCGCGAGAACCTGAAGATGAAAAAGCTCAGAGCAAAATGAGTGTCGCATTTGCTCAACCAAGGCCAAAAAGACGCGCGTGTTTCCGCTTCACAGCGAAATTTGGCCAAGATGTCGAAAAACCCGTCGGATTTTTGGCGCAGATTCGTGACCGTCGATGAAAGCTTGGTCCATCACTACACTCCCGAGACCCAAGAAGCATCTCGCCAATGGTGTGCACCTGGTGAAGGACCTCCGAAGAGAGTGCGGACAACGGCATCGGTCGGAAAGATGATGGCTACGGTTTTTTGGGACCAACGTGGAATAATTCTGGTCGACTATCTTGACAGCGGTAAAACGATCACGGGAGAATATTATGCAAGACGGTTGGACTGCCTCAAGCAAGAACTCATCGTGAAACGGCCCGCTTTGCAGAAGAAGGTTGTCTGCTCCTGCACACAAGTCGCGGCAAGCATCGGAAAAACTGGCCCAACTGAGGTTCGAACTTATTGAACAACCTTCCTATTCTTCAGACCTGGTCCCCTCTGATTATTTCCTCTTCGGACATTTGAAAAATAGTCTCGGTGGAAAGCGTTTTTCCAGAAATGAAGAGGTTGAGGCTGCTGTCAATGCCTATTTTCAGTCTAAAGACGCGGAATTCTACTCAAGAGGTATAAATGCTCTGAAATCTCAGTGGAAAAAGTGTATTGAGCTTTTCGGGGAGTATATCGAATAAGAAAAATTTAAAAACAAGATTTGGAAAATTCTTGGTTTTCATTTTAAGAACTTGTTGAACTACCTGTATGTAGTACGATAGTATGTAGGTATCACAGTGACCCCCTCAGCCAGCTTCGGTGCACACCTAGAGGAGAGGTCTCGAAAAGCCTTGATCGCGACAGCTCTTAAGAAGCCCCAGATGCTCTCGATTAAGACAGCGCTAGCTCTATTCGATATGAAAATATTGCCAATTGCATCATCCAGCTTGCGTGGACAGTGCTAAGCTTGGCTCACCTGGGTGCACTCGATCGGGAGATACCAACTTTCCTGAAACGGGTACTGGGTTCACATACGACATCAAACAACTGCCTGACGTATTCGCTGTGCAATTCTCCACTACTCGTGAAAGAGGTAAAAAAAAGTTTAAACTCCCTGACATCCCCGCATACAGCGAGAACATAGGGCGATTTGAAGAGAAGATGGCAGAGATCGACCCACATTCTTATACGACAGATGCAACGGTCAGGTCAAATTGTAAAGGCACGGGAAGGTCAAATAGACACATAATCGCCCGTTTTGCTGCGCACGTCTTTCACCACCCCCTATGAGAGAAAGACGCCTGTCGTGAACCCTGTGACACATGTGTTTGTAAATATTTTTATGGTTTATGTGTAAGATATCGTGGTAGTGAGTGCAATGCAGTCTCCTCACTAACAAGGCTGGCACTGAGCCATTTTTAATATAAATATTATTACGAGACTAGTGATATTGATCATACTATTGTACATTTTCTCGTTATACAATTTGGTATATATATATATATATATATACATACTAAATAAAATTAACCGGATTTGGGGGCGGTGTACATCTCTTTAAAACAATATTTTTGTCTATGAAATGGGGGAAGGTGCCGAAATGTATTAATAATAATGTAATATATTAATTAGGATAGTAAAATTAATAATTTTAGTTATACCGATATGGCTTATATTATATTACTTCACAAAAGGTACAATTGCAACACAACGAGTTGTTCCAATTTTGCTTTGCCTGGAAGACGTTGTTCATCGAAATATTTTTCAAACATCCCATTCCGGTGATGTTTAAGGTTTTACTTTCACGCTCACTACTCTTCCGCTCTGGTTCGTCCATTTTCCATCCAATAACTCGTTCTTTTGCAATTGCACATTTTGTAAAGTAATGTAATAGCCACATCGGTTTAACAAAGATTAGTACACTCCTAAAAAAACTATATTTTCGCGACGCAAACAATATTGAAAAAAGTAGCTCTTTATTAACAAAATCTGCCATACCCTGAAGCCTGGCTATCTGGATTAGGACACGCTACGTGATAAATATTCTGAAAATGTTTTTTTTGCTTTGTTTACTGGTTTTGCTTAGCTTGCAGATATCATTCACGGGCCTAGTCCTCGAACTCCGTATATGGATGCTCATTATGAAGCATCCGAGGTTTTCGCATTTGAAGATCTTACAGTGGTGGCAAGCATCCCAACTGAATACTTGCCGCAGAGTGTCAGTTTCAACATCTTTGATATCGAAACGGGATTGGCTCTCCTGCTCACGTTGATCCTGTCGACGCTTTTTGGAATGACAGCGCGCAAGCTTGAGCGTAGGTTGATAATACATATATATATATATATATATATATATATATATATATATATCGAATTTCTAAAAAAAGGTTACATCGAAAGGGCAATAAACATATCTCACTCGCTCTCTCTCTCTCTCTATATATATACATGTGTGTGACGTATGAATGTAAAAAATTCTGGCCCGGGTCCATAAAACGGGGACACACCTCTAAAGGCCTTGCGATGCCGATAATACCTCGCAATTGAGAGTGTGAGCTATTTGCTGTTTGTGGGTGCTCTACGATGCTAAATTTACATACGCACTTAGTGACAGGGCTCGGGGAATACCTAAGAGTAAGATACTTTATAACGTAGTGCTAATCATATATCGACAAGCTAGCGACAAAGTGACATCTTTGACGGGACCGCCTTCCATCCTTAGATAATCTCTTGTGGCTATTCGTTCTCTTTTTCTGATTTCCACTGTTTCCGTCTTCTTCTAATTGTCAGGCCGACATACTTAACATGATAAGAAGGATCAGACCTGCGTCTGAGGATCGCTTTCGAAACCGGGTGCTTGTTCTTATTTTGCCTAGAAGGTTGCTTAGCAAAATTGAGAAGAAAGAGGCCATTGTTCCGGCTTGGACCTGAGATTGTTTTTATTTCAGCCCTGTTAGCTGGAGCCCATTGTCTTTTTTTGTTATAAATCTAATGCGATCCAAATGACCTGCTCCTTTGTAGTACTGCTTTAACTTCGTAAACTTTGGGTTTGTTTAGGAGCGGTCTATGTGTGATTCTAACAACTTACTTAATTCGTGACCGGAAATCGTGATGGTGATGAGCGCTTTGCTCATTTGCTGCTTATCTCAGTGAAATGCAACAGACGGCCCAGTAGTACGTACCGAGCCAGCCGTTTACCCTCCGTGAAAAAGTAGTTTGCACATTTGTCTACAAGCTTGTTTCAACAATATGAGCTTTTACCTCTTACTATATGATGGCTGGTGATCCAAAAACCGATCTCTACTAAGGTCCTCTTGAGGGCGATTGATCGGCTAGTAGATCTAAGACTTGTTCCAATGATTGCTCTACACCGGCTGCAAACATCACAATCACTTTTCTACCAGGTTGATGGACGACCTAATGTTTTGTGCTAGTACGTACATGGCCACAACATTGAATGATGCTTGCAGGTCTATACTGCTGTGGCCCAGTATAAAATTCTACTCTGTTTTGTACTGATAGCCCAGTATAAAATTCTACTCTATTTTGCACTAACTCTGTGTAACTCTGGATCCCATTGATCATTTTGGTAATCATCACATAAGCAGAATTCCCCCTGAGGAATGTATCTGCCACCTCTAGCCTTTATGTGTCAGATTTTGGGCTCGTCCGGATAACTGCCGAGCTTTTTCCTTTGGGAGCAGTTAGAGTGTTGCACCCCTCGAGTCGCCTTACTATTTGGTAGCCGATGACTAGGATGCACCTACCCGAACCACAGTTGACACCTGGCACTGTATAAACTGCGCGCCTGATCAGCTGCTAGGGGAGCCCCAACTACAAGTGGGAGACGTTCCTCAAGCTGGCGAATTCTTTCTCCAGCTGGCTGGGCCGGCACATAAGACGAATGACGCAGTTCATGACCTCGTTATCAAGTGGCTGTTTGGGACAGTATGGTCATAAAGTAGATGCTATTAGGTAAGTCAAAAAGTTCGTCGGCTTTCAGGGACCACATTTTTGAAATTCCCGCGCTCTGCAGCAGGGCCGCCTGAGAGTGCGACTGGGTGTTTACATTCAGGAGCAAACCCGTGGCGGCGCGACGGTAAACCGGTTCCAACTTTACCGTTTCGTTTGCGGAATTGGCAGCTGTTTGCAATGGAGGACAAAAATACGCATTTTCGACACATTATGTTGTTCTCCTACCGTGAAGGCATAAGTGCAGCGCAAACAACCCGGAGGATATGTGCAGTCTACGGCGAAAACTCAGTACACAAGTCCACAGTCGAAAAGCGATTCGCCCGTTTCAAAGCCGGAAACTGCAATCTCGAAGATGAACCGAGGTCAGGACGACCCAATGTTGTGGAGACCGACGAAGTCATAAGCCTGCTTGCTTCGAACCCAGGTTTGACCATAAAAGAAATTGAAGATGTAACGGGAGTCTCCCACGGAACCGTTTGGAATCGCCTCCATGATGCAGGTTTCTCGTGCAAGCGGAATATCTGGCTACCACACGACCTCAATGATAGGCAGCTTGAAGGGCGAGTCGATACCTGTCACGCACTCCTCCGGAAGAACTCGAATGAGCCATTTCTGAGGAGATTGATAACCGGCGATGAAAAATTGATACTCTACAGAAACGTAACACAGAAAATAAGTTGGGTCCCCAGAGGTTCTCAGGCCGCAGCTATCCCTAAACCCGAAATTCATCAGAAGAAGGTTATCCTGTGCTGCTGGTGGGACTATAAGTGCGTCGTGTATTTTGAGCTGCTTCCAATGGGTCAGACGATCAACTCCGTCGTCTACTGCAGACAACTCGAAGATTTGAAGGCTGCAGTAGCAACGAAGCGCCCGGAATTGTCAAACAGGTGGGGCGTCACTTTTCAACATGATAAGGCGACACCACACAAAAGTTTGGCCACCCGGCAAAAATTGGCGGAGTTTGACTGGGATGTGCTGCCGCACCCAGCTTATAGTCCCGACCTCGCACCATCTGATTATCAGTTGTTCAGGTCTCTCCAGAACTCCCTTGATGGCACAACATTTGAATCTTTGGAGGCTATAAAAAATCACCTCACTCAGTATTTCGACGAGAAGGACAAGACGTTCTGAGAGAAAGGAATCATGGATATACCGAGGCGATGGGCGAAGGTTATCGAACAAAACGGTCAATATATCATTGAATAAAAATACTGTTGTCTGCATAAATAAGGCTCTTTAAAATCCCGTAAAAAAGCCGACGAACTTTTTGACTTACCTAATATCTTCACAGCAGGTTGTTTTCTTGCGAGCCGGGCATTATCGGTTAACACCAGGTGATCGATCCTACTGATTCTATTTAGTGCAACGAGTGGGACCGAGTGGCGAACAGCCAACCATGGGACAACTAAGGTGAAATGAGAGGTGTAACAAAAGACCGCAGTTTTACGAGCGGCATTATTTCTCTGCTATTTTCTAATATACTGCAAGCCAATTACAGCAAGCTATTTGCTTTACTACATATGTATAGCAAGAGACTAGATGGAAAATCACAATTCAACACGATGCTTACAATTCCATCCACCAGATATATATAGAAAATATTGTGATGATTTATTAATCATTTACAATACGTTTGCACACTTGGCAGTGCTCGTCTTAATAAAAATGGTGGTAAAAAGATGTCACGTGAAGTTAAGAGTCAGTTGTCCGTGTCCTTGCTTGATGGTAGCCCCCGCTCTTATGGACCCGGTGCGAGCGATATATCCTCAAGGTTCCTTGCAAAGTTAAAACGGTGAGATCCATAAGATTCCTCTTCGTGACGCCGAGCCCCAAGAGCGTCCTCGCAGATTCGGAGTCCCATACACATATATATGTATATATATACGTAGGTGGTTCAGTCGGTAACCAGCCATAATTATGCTTGCAGTATATGCCCTCACTCAGTAATACTCTCACAGTGAAAAGCGACGCTTACATTACGTTATATTCGTATTAAGTTTATTGCAAGTGAGGGATGAACAAATTGAAGCGGAGACAGACTTATGGGGACTCTGCGCCAGCGCTGATGATGCTTTATTTCTAGATTAGTAAACTGTAACGCGATACCAACTAAAAATAAGCCAGTCCCGGCAGTCCAATTGAGGTCTACTCCAGGTTGAATAATTAAATACAACCATCAATTCGTCATTTAAATTGCCGAATGAATGCGTCTGAACTAACTGAGATAACGTAAGCATTTCAGATCTGGGGTGCATTGTATACTGCATGAAAGATGAGAATTGAAAAATGTATATGGGTCCTGCAATTACTGACTATCGCTTAAAAATACATCAAACAAACATTTCGCACCAGTATTTGTCTATGTTTAAGCATAGCTCTACACCAAGAAGTAAGTAAAGCGGCCTTTAGGTGCTAGTTTTTTTCTGGTTGCTTAATGAACGATATACCTAATTGTATGCATGCACACACACACACACAAATATATATATATATATATATATATATATATATATATATATATATATATATATATATATATATATATAATTTAAATAACTAAAAAATCAATGAAACCACCTTTGGACGAGTAGAAAGCCTTAAAGCTTAGAAAATACTGATTTACAGTGAGGATGACTTTTCGTCGAACAAAAGTTTTTTTCTTTCGAGCCACACGTTAAACTTTGAGAATAGAGGGACGTCACAAAGAGACTAAGTGGATGATGGGTAGCAGTGGGACCCTAATTCATGCAATGTCGTCACTGCGACTATAAGGGTGTGAATGCTGTAATGGTAAATGATGACTTTTTGCATCACTGATTGTCGTTTTGCAGCTCTTTGTACAAACAAGTGGGAATTGTAGTGTATTTTTTTGTGAAACCTACAAAAAGCTCATTTTCATTCGGGATCTCCCATATTGGTTCGATCAATTTTTTAACCATTTCTGATGTATTAGTCTCAACTAAGCGTCCGGTATAACGCGTTTTGTCTTGGGCTGGTGTGTTGAGTTGGCTGGGCTCGGATGAGCTGCCCATTTATAAATGCTTTGTGAAGTGCGGAATTCGTGGTTTGCCAAGTTGACGACAAATGCTGTCATGCTTAGTTCAGATGTCTTCCCAGCGTACGCTAAGCGTCGCCTGTGCCTAAAACGCTTAATACAGCAATGTAGAGGTATAATATTTCCTCTAATTTCCCCTATAATTTTCCTTTTGCCGTTAGACTTGGAAACACGTCGTTCATTCTTCAACTAATAGTACAAATGACTTGTTTGCTCTTATTTCATGCTTACCTAATTAACAGGTTACTTTGAAGGAAAAAGCGTATCCTTCTGGTCTGCGGAGATCATTATGGGCTACGGTAAGATGATTACGCAGGAGGGCACTCGAGTTATTGGCGGAGGCTGGGCGAACCGAATCACGTTCGGCACGTGGATGATAGCATCGTTTTTCATTATGAACCTCGTGTCAGGCTCGCTAAAGACGGGCCTACTAGTTCAGCAACCATACCCGCGACTAAGGTCAATTGGCGACATTGTTGCCAGGCCCTACATGAAGCCACTCATGTCACGCATCATTGAGGCGGTTTTTGCGGTATGTTTCGCCGACACCGAATAGCATACCCACACCCGACATGTGACCTACATAAATCGATATTAAAGTCAGCCATTCCATTGTCTACCAAAGGAATTCGCTTGCTTAAAACCGAACACCTTAATTGTACTGCTGTATGCTATGCTCTTTGATTAAGTAGGCTCTTTAATGCTCTCATAAAAGCTGATCTGTATTAGAAACTGTTCCTACCTATTTTAATTAATGCACCACCTATAACAAGACAAACACTACTTCTCCAATAAACATGATGCATATATCGATCGATGTAGAAATCGAATGCGAACAAAATTATCACGCAAAATTTTTACAAAGCAAACTCTTTTACAGGTTTTTGTTTTTCTAATTAATCGTTTAAATTATATTCCTCAAATAATTGTTTCCTGTATGATCTCTGTACTGACGAACTCCATTATATAGGGAATTCCGACTGAGACCCACCAGAAACTGGTCGAACAGTTAAGATACCACCAATGTTGGACCAACCCGACGGAAGTGTACACTCCAAGAATCTGGGAGATTCTTAAACGTGGTGAAGGTGCAATTTTTGTCACCGAGAAGATGACTGAGTCATCAATTCCTGCCCTGTGCCCAACGTTAAACGCATTTGCGTACACGTACGTACAACGAACAACGACAAATATATATATATATATTTTTTTTTTTCTTAGTTGATCCGTAAGGCCAGAAGCCTCTGTGCATGCCATGCGCGTCTTTTTGCAAGCAGAAGGCTCGGCTAGTAAGAAAGTAGCTATTTGAAATGCGTTTACTAGAATCAGAAGAGACAACATTTTCGACAAAGAACAAAATAGGGCTCCATGACTTCTACCAATGATGCTGCAGGGCTATTGAGATCCGTCATATTTGCTTGGACCATGTCGGGTGTCTGCATGTTACAATCCTCGGTGGTCTCGCGGACGTCGGGACCACCCAAGGGCGGTTAGAGGAACCAGGAAGCCTAAAACCCAACTTTTAAGTATAAAGCGTTAGAAGGGACTCCACAATGACAAGGGAAAGCTATTCAAACTATTATGAAGGCACTTCCAGGAATAATTCACACGACACGATATCGCCTAGATGTTCTGGGTGCTTTCGTCTTGTGTGAAGGAATTCCGCGACTTCTTCGCACAAAACGAGAAACACTTGTAAGAATCGGCTTACTTTTGGCCACTATGCACCCGCTGGCGGCCCTTTGTCTATGGAGGCACAGTCTTGGTTCACCAAGATTGAGCTACATCTTGCAAGCTTTCCCGACTTTCAAATGCACCGGAAACCTTGCTGCTTATGAGTCTGATGTGGTTATTCTAGACGAGACGTTGAACATTAGTTTAAAAAGTAGCTTATAAAAAAGAGCTAGCCTTCCAATAGCACTTGGGGTCATGGTATTAGAAAGACTACAGACCTCGCCGTTAAATCAATTTGGTAGTCTGGCAGAATCAATGGTTAATGGAGCTGCAAAAATAGATTTAGAGAGAAAACAATCATGTTGGCACGGGATGATTAAGAGCCAATTTGATCCCGAAGCTCTGAAAAAGTCCCTGAACCAATATTTTTTTCGACGCGAGAAATCGACAAAGACTATAGCTCGCTGACGATAGATGCAATTAGACGATATCGTGCCACAGGCAACTTAGCCCATTAAGAGCGTCTAAAATGTGATTGTTAAAGCGTTAAAACCCATGTCAATAAGAGAACGGGCCGTTTTTGAGCGGCTCATCCTGACTTCCTTTCTTGAGCACAGGATGGTGTCAAGCCCTGACTTGGAGCCTGATTGGCAACAACTTTGGCAGGGTACCGGCCATTAGGGTAGGCGCCCCCGTCTATAAGCCGTTCATATGCATAGCAGGTGGTGGAATTGTCTCATGCAGGGCGGCGTTATCATATTTTCTTCACAACTCTGTCAAGTAAATAGGTCACGGGACACACAGATTCGAAAAAATCGAAAAAAGTATCTCGAGTTGTCAAGGAGCTACCAGTTCATGCCCATTGCTTTGGAGACAGGGGGTTCTGTCGTTAACATTAACAATAACAGCAGCAACAACAACATTAACCATAACAGCAACAACAACAGTGACAACAACATTAAAAATAACAGCAGAAATAACAGTGACAACAACATGAACAACAGTGACAATAACATTAACAATAACAGCAACAACAGCAGTGACGACAACAATAATCACAACAACAGCAGTAACAACAGTGTCGACATCGCGAAGTGTTTAAGATATATTGCAAAACGTGCGTAGGATGTTACGGACAACCGGCGCAAACGCAGCGACATTTCTGAGACAGATTATTTCATTGACTGTTTGTAGAGCGAGCGTGGCTTCTATTATAGACGCCATGGAATGTCATATAATTAACTAATAACAATAGATACGTTCATTCAACACAACTGTAAGAATTATGAGGGTTTACTCAAATTGTGGAAAAGTTGGTAACTCAAAAATTGTACAATTGATGAAACTTGTTGATTCAAGAAATATAAGTTACTGCTGCTAAACTTTCTCTAGGCTGGCTGAGCGACCGTATCAGCTGCAGCTGATGTGGTACCTGTCGAGAGACATTGACGTAGAGATTCGCCACGCGATTGACACGAGGTACCTCAATACGTTTTATCATTAACTCTACATATTTTGATATATTGTTTGTATATACATAGTAGGTCTCAGAGAGTTCTGTCGCACTTCACTGCAAATTCAGAAATACACTGCATATATACGGTGTTAGTTGGTTCAATCATAAGTATACCTCTTTCTCCATTACAAACACGATTGAAACAACGCATTGGGGCACTGCCGCTGGTACCGTACGTACCAATATGAATGACGAAATTTGTTCGTAGAAGGCTGTCAGTGTCGTTTGACGCTGATGGTGTCATTATGTTGTTATGTGTTATGGAGTTTGGTAGCGGTTCCGCCTCGGAAACATTCAAACCGGATTTTGTCGGATAGTAAAGTTCAAGCGTTATGCCCAAAAACTAAGATTTGCGCAGCCCCTGATTTTTTGTTTTATTCCGAAAAAGTGCGAATAGAATAGAATATAATAGAATAGAAAACGCCTTTATTTACCGAATAAAGGGTAAGAAGAAAAGCTAGGTGGGCAAGAACGCCCCCAAAACCTCCTTGTTGTGCAATTCTCTGGCTACACGCCAGGCGAACATATTATTGACTGTTTCAAGTCTTGGAATACATTTTGGTAAAAACATTATTTGACTTCTGCGATTATTCATCGACGGAAGCGCATAAAATGTTAAATGAAGCGTATGAACACAACGCCCTTGGTTGTACCCAGTGTTTTTTATGGTTCAAAAAGTTCAAAAACGGTAATTCTGAAACCCAGAACGGACCACGCGGAAAACCCCCAAGAGCTTTCGAAGATCACGAACTGATAGCCTTCTTGGATGAGGATGGTCTTGCTGGATGAGGTTGGAGGCCAGCCAAATGCAACAGCAGCTTACGAATTAACTCGAAGCCTCCCAACAATGCATTTCCATGCGCCTTAAAACCATGAAATTAATCCTGAGGTCAGGGAAACGTGTTTCTCATGAGCTGGTCGAACGATAACCACAGCCCTGCTATTTTCTACCAATATGTTACTGTCTTCCGCTAATGATAGTGATCTTATTGTGACACCTCCTATGATCTGTTGGTAATACCTCTCTTGCCTGAGCATAGTTGATAGCTGATTCAGCTTTCCGGCATTAAAAAACTCCTACCATCTCTTGCAAAGTAAATACTCATTTGTTTCTTGTCGAGCATGAAAACTTGCAACAGAACGATTGCAACTGTGGGCAAAGCGAACTATTTTTTCACAGTTACAATCGTTCATATACGGACAGAGACTTACGACGGATCATGTGGTGGGGTGGTCGGTATCGGTGTCTTCTTCCTTTTCGAGGTAGAGTCATCTGGCTGAACGAGCATCCAACGCGATGGAACGTCGACTATAAGCTCGCCGCGCAGAACCGCGGCTTCTGCTACCTAAAAAAAGTGGGTCGCGCTCAGGTCAGCGGCTATGAGCCGCTCAACGTGGGTCAGTTCATGCCGTTCATTCTCATCTATTGCGTTTGTTGCGGAGGCAGCGTCGTTGCGTTTGCTGGGGAACGACTCGCCTATCGAATCTACTCCGGCAAGATGTCGCTGGAACACGTCAAGAGTGGCAACCGCAGACCTCATCGTACTCGCGTACAAGTTTACGTAGAGTAAAGCAGCCATGCATGGGCTATGTTTTCCGATCTGGCCAGTCATAGAGCTGTTCTTGGCAACACAATTCAAATTATAGATCTTGCGACTTGGTCATGCGGCGAACTCAAACAAAGAGCCAAAATGCAGTAGTGAACAACCGGCAAAGGTATTTGTCACCGCGTGAGTATTGCAAAAGCCACCCAAGTCGAGAAAACAAATACATTCATATAAATAATTTGGCCTTACGTCACTTCAATAGCAAAAAATGAGAAATAAATCTGCACAAATGTAATCCTTTTAAGTCGGATTCATATTGTGAAGTCTCACCCCTTCAGCCTCTGGATTTAGTTTGTAAATACATGTTCAGAATTTTTCAACTGACTCTCACACGCACACTTCTTGGTAAATATTTCGGAGAAAAATAATGCATTCCTATGCATGTTTAAGAAAGCCATGAGCAGCGGTCGGTAATTGTCTATTCGCAGCGTAAGATGACGCAAGTCGTTTTCACCGTAACTTACGACAGCAAGACGAGCTCTGCAAAAAGCAGCAAGACGAGCCCTTGTCTACTACTATATGTCCTGTAGACTGTCAAAACTGCGTTCAATGCCTTTTTAAAAACCTCATCGGACAAGTTAAATTTCCTATATCCCCGTCAAGTCAAATATTCGTCCCTATGTCAAGGTGACGCATCAAACAGGCTTGCCGACGTTCTGACCCGAGTGGTCGATATTCTGGTATAGGAAAGCCATTCCAAAATTGCGCCGATTGGCGCGCGACTAAGAAAGAATGAACACTCATTCCGACCAATCGGATTAAGTTAACAGCAATCTTTTAACAAAACAGATCGTTGAAGCGCTGGTTAGCTACCAAGTTACATATAGCAGGTTCAAAGGCTACACAGCGCCGTACACGCGGCTTTGCCCAAAGGCAGTACTGAATCTAATTTCATAGTTAGGCTTGCCAGCGGTTCTCTAAGTCGCAACTTTAATATCGACTGTCTGAACGTTACCTCTCGAAGTGCGAGTATATAAGCTGTGTGACAACTGTGATCAATGTGGAATCTCACGGTTCCATCATTCGAGGTGTGACTACTGGTGCCTTCCCGTGTATGCCACTAGAAAACGAATAAAGGAATTTTTTCACCAAACCATTTGCATTATTTATTTCAACGAGCAATAAATGCGAGTTTAGACCTTTCACGAGGGACCTTAAAGCTCCGAGGGCAAAGTCTCTCCAGAAAGCCTGATCTGAAATTGCTCGTGCAGGACATCAACTATTCGTGACAGAAAGCGCATCAAACGCTACCCAGAAGTTTGAATTCAGTGCTCTAACACAGGCAGACGTCAAAGCATGATTGAAAACTGTCAGATGATCTTTGAATGGTGCAAATATTATAAGCCTGTTCGACCTACACTGCGGTAGCGGTAGCTATAACTCCTACTCTCTCAGAAGCTTCTCTCAGTGAAGTCATGCTCTGTGAGGAGAGGGAGGCAGAGATTCAAACATGCTGCTCCTGCTGCCGGTCGTCTGCAACGAATGTAGGATATATGAAATAAACGGACTTCCTAGTCGTCGTGCATAACCGCCAAGAACGGCTTGTTCACTCCCTAAATAGCAAATAGAAATCCACTAATTCGCAATTGACAATCTAATATAAGTGTAAAATAACTTCCTTTGAATGTGCATGGGGCTCGTGCCCCAAAGTACGCCTTAGTAGCACGCCTAGACCTACAGGTACTACCTTAAACAGCCGTAGCCCTCACTGCGCTTTGGCATGTCCCATAAATACGTACTCTCCGGGATCAACTGACAAGTCGGCCTCTTACCCGAAAGCCTTATATTAATTACTTATACTGGAAGCAATGTCCTAGTTTCACACGGCATATTGGCAAATACTCTGGCTTCTCTAAATAAATTAAGTCTCCTTTAGACAACAGCTTTCGCTGAACGCTCAGAAAGGAAATATCGGGGCAGTTATGGGCACTATGTCCAACGCCGCCTTATTCATCGAAGACGCTGCTCTAAAATAGCCTGGAATGCCTCCACCTACGGCGTCGCCCAGAAAACGAGGCCGATCGAACGGGGGGTAGCTGAGCAACAACTCGGAAGTAGTTCTCGCCCGTTCCATGACGAAGATTTCCTCCTAGCAATCTTCTTTTTTAAAGGAGGCCCTTTCTGAAGCCATGTCATAGCTTAGACAGCTTTCCAGTATGTTCAAAAACCTTTTGTAATCGACGGGCTAGGATGGCTGAAAGATTTTTTCAGATTGCGATCTTCTTCGCAATACCTCAGTAAGTTGAAGGAGCCAAGAGATCCCCTTTTCCTTTAGGGATAATGCTAGATAGACTCGTCTTCTATTTTTTTTTAGGGATAAAGCTAAGGGTAATGGGGATAATACTAACGGGTAGCTGGATCTTCTCATACCCTCGTTAAAAATGTAGTGATGTCGGCTGCAAAAAGAATCGCATTTCTTAAGTGTTTATTTGTGACCAAAACGGGCCTTGGAACCTTCCCGGATGATGCTTTGATTCTCGCGTCGACTACTTCGTAGTCGCAACTTTTATCACGGCTCAAGGCCGCGGCAGGGCTTGACGGGCTTAAGTGACACGCTCGTCCAATACTGATATTACCACAAGAGCACAGCCTGGAATGGTTATGGCACAGAGATTTGACGAAATGAGCATCTAATTTATCATGTGGCATCGGACACGCAATAACGCATTATTTACGTGCAGCCATTATTTGAGGTAATCGTTGAGCTTCAAGGAGCAGCTTGTATTGTGAGGTACACACATTTGATTGATCTACCCACCTCTTCGTGAGCCTTAATTGTGTTTTTAGAACTTCTTCGTAGTCACAGTTTAATCTAATATAAAAATGCATCATCTCAGGATGGGGTTTTTTCTAGGATGTATGCTTAAATTATATGTTTACAAAGAGAGCATTGCTGAGAGTACCATGTGCGTACTTTCAGTTGGCTCGCTTTGGGAAGTGAAACTGAGAGTATACTTTGAGTTAGTGGTCATCATATTAGTGGTTACTTTTTCAAGTCCACCACATTGAGGCATAGTATTAATTTCTCCATCAGTGTTGCTATTGCTTCTGAAGAACTAGGTTTTTTAACAAAAATATTTATTGATTATATGCAAATTCACAACTGTATATAATTTATTTATAGAACATATTACAATGACGTGTATTGTTGTCTGCGAGGACTACGCAGTTATATTCTTTGTAGCAGGTTTTGCGTTGAGCTTGCTATTATACAACATAGCAGCTACCCCACTTGTTCTATCCGGCTCCTCTCTTTGTACACCTAGATATTCTTGTAAACACCAACTAGAGATGATTATGGGTTCGACGGTTCATGTCCCAATAAGGACCAACACGTCACACGACTCAGCTAAAGGAAGTAGTGGAAGACTTGATTTATTGCATTCACAGTTACATTGACAAAATCTAAGTAGTGACCTCTTTTCGATTTGAACTATTTGCTCAACGGATTAGCATTGCCTGCCGCAAATGCAGCGGACAACCTGGTGTTCTAATGTCGACGGATCTTACATTCGCTGTCTATACTAGAGATCTAGTCAAATCCACATCCGTACTTGCAAACATGCTATTCCGTTGTTTCATTATTAAAGACATAAATGTATGTATTCGTTTGTATAAATCAATTGCGTTATCTAGACGTTTATATGACTCGTCTGGAGATCATGTTTGTACAGACACATAGTTTATATTATGGCTGTTCAGAGAAGATTCCTAACAGACTCTGCAGAAGATGTGACATCAAGCAGAATGCTTTTAAATTTCCGTCGCTGTCAATTTTGTTTAAGAACGAGGTACGGGTACTACCACAGCTTGTAAGCTCAGACCGTTTCTTTGATGTGCCAACGATTAATTGCAAGAGTCAAAAAATGCATGTACCAAAATTCGTTGCCAGAAGTTAAATAATCTATCCCCCCTTTGACTAAATAAAGGTGCATTTGATTTGATTTTGATTTGATCTAAAACATATCAGTCTAGAGTGTAGACAGAGAATCGCTCAGCAAGGCGGCCAGATTCATTCCACTTTTATTTTCGGCGAATAAAAGCGTTTTTTATTACATTCTATTATTTTGTTTTGATGATGCTGCGCGTGTCTTAACTGGTGTATCGGTTGCTGCTGTGCAGAAGGCTGATCGCTTTTGTTCAGGTCTACACAAGTACATGTAAGCGTACAAATAGACCCCAGTTAAAGCATTGCAATCAGCAAAATCATTCACAATTCTACGATAAAATGCTGACTAGACGGCTTATATAAAAACATCACGAAAAACAAGTGCACGTAGAAGGTCAGCAATTGAGTTGGCAAGTCTAATGCGCATATTTCAATGCCTTTCATAGCATGTACGTCACAAATAGGCTATCTTTTAAAAATGCACACAGCACTGTGAAAAATACGAACACTTAAATTTGGAACGTAGATATGTCACAACTAAAGAAATAGGCAAGGCTTCAAGGTTGGTATTACACACGGCAGTCTGTAGAAGGCTGGAACTTAAACATTCTGATTTTAGTAAGACGTTGGAACACAGCACACATATTAAGCCAGCTCTAAACGCGAATTAAATAAGGCGCCCGTATTGGGCAAACAATTCAGTAGAGATGCTTCAATATTGTAAGTTTATTTGCAAGTACTCATTTAACTCCGTCATATATATATATATATATATATATATATATACGAGGTGTGTTCAAAAAGTATCGCGACTTTTGAATTTTCGCGGGTTACGTATATTCGAATTTCGATTTTTTGTGGCGTTATGTTGGGACTCATGTCTCTCACTTATGCCGACAAGCTCGGCCATTTTGAATGTTCACTTAATTGTTGACAGCTGCTTTGCTTGCACGTGTTTTGGATCGTCTTCGATTTTTACCTATTCAAAAAAATAGATCAAAGAACCTGTATCAAATTTTGTGTGAAAAACGAAATTAAGTGCGCGGATGCATTCCGAATGTTGACTGTGGCATACGGAGAAGCTACCTTGGACCGAAGCAACGTTTATCGGTGGTACAAAATGTTCTCAGAAGGCCGAGAAGATGTGAACGACGAAGAGCGTGCCGGACGCCCGAGCACTTCAACAACAGACGAAAAAATTAATGAAGTGGAGAAAATGGTATTGGCCAATCGTCGAATCACCGTTAGAGAAGTTGCTGAGGACCTAAACATATCGATTGGCTCGTGCCATTCGATTTTTATCAATGATTTGGGCATGAGACGGGTCGCCGCGAAATTCGTACCAAAATTGCTCAATTGCGACCAAAAACAGCATCGCATGAACATTGCTAATGAGATGTTGGACTCTGTCCGCGACGACCCAAATTTGCTCCAGAGGGTCATAACTGGTGGCGAATCGTGGGTTTATGGTTATGACGTGGAAATCAAAGCTCAATCATCTCAATGGAAGCTGCCGCACGAACCAAGACCGAAAAAAGCGCGCCAAGTTCGGTCGAATGTGAAAGTTTTGCTGACAGTTTTCTTCGATTGCAGGGGCGTGGTGCATCCTGAGTTCTTGCCACAGGGTAGAACGGTCAATAAGGAATATTACCTGCAAGTTATGCGCAATTTGCGCGAAGCAATCCGCCAGAAACGCCCGGATTTGTGGAAGAACAAAAATTGGCTTTTGCACCACGATAACGCCCCTGCTCACACATCGTTGCTTGTGCGCGAGTTTTTGGCCAAAAACAACACACTAATGATGCCGCAGCCACCGTATTCCCCAGATCTGGCCCCCTGTGACTTTTTCTTGTTCCCTAAACTGAAGAGGCCCATGAAAGGACGACGTTACGCTACGCTTGACGAGATAAAGACGGCATCGAAGGAGGAGCTGAACAAGATAAAAAAAAATGGTTTTTTGAAGTGCTTCGAAGATTGGAACAACCGTTGGCACAAGTGTATAATATCTCATGGGGATTACTTTAAAGGGGACAAAATAGATATTCATGAATAAATGAATAATTTTTGAAAAAACACAAAAGTCGCGATACTTTTTGAACACACCTCGTATACTCGAAATCCGCGTGACCACAAGTTGTAGAGACCTGGAAAACCACTGGGCACGGATAAATCTGGTTGACCGCGGTTTTTCGAGTGAAGACATATTAAAAGCGCTGAAGCATGACCGGGTAGTGGCGGTTACGAGAGAAGTTGGGAAGCGACGAGTTGGGAATCAGCTTACAGAGTTTGTTACGGATAGAGTCCTTTTACGCTTCTCTCGTGTGCCGCCCACAGAGGTATTTCTGGCGTGCAAAAAGCAGAAAGTTAACATGTATGCCGCTGCACCAAGCGTGCTTCAAATGTCAAAAACTTGGACACATAGCCACTAAGTGTAAACATGAGATGGTTTGTTGAAACCGTGGTGAGGCTGGCCATCTTGCAGCTGAATGTAAAGAGGCACCTAGATGTGTAAACTGTAAGGGTTGCCATGCATCTTCCTCGTCGTTTTGTCCGTTACGCGCATGCGAAGTTGAGAAGCGAAATATATGGGTGGAGCGCAGACTACTGCAACAAGTCAGTGTAGAGCATCCCGCCACTGCTATTAAGGTGATTAATTAGTCCCTGCATTAACACCGGAATTATCTGCTGAACATTCTGGCACGGCGCAGGTTTCCGGTCGCTCTTACGCATCGGTTGTGATATCAGTTATTGTGGAAACCGCGGCTGGTCCAGAAGTAAAAATCTTCTGGGAATTACAACGATTCCCCAGAAACAAACGACAAATCGGTTGGCTAAGCCGACCTCTACGACAAAGAAAACGGTGTTCGGCAAAGAAAGAGAAATTGCAAGAATTTCCTGGAAATCTGTCCGGTTGTGTGGTTTACCAGGCTATTTTCGGATCACTACACTGTGGTAGTGTTCTTATATGGAAGGTATTCTCCGGCTCCAGAGGCCCTATCTGCTCCCTCAGGCTTAGTAAGGATCCATGATCGGGAGATTGCCAGTTTGTTTCTTGACAGAGCTGCCCGTTCAAGCTAGTTGAAAGTGCATGACGCTGAGGGCACAGAAGAAACTTTGGAGCGCTCAGTGACTTGTTAGTCAAAGAATATAATAGATGCTTTAACAGTTTCTGCCCGGCTAATTTGAAACAGCATCCAAAATAATTTTTTTCTGAGAAGTTGAGGCGCTTGCGGCTAAGCGTTAGCAAACTTTACCACTGGCACTTAAAAGCTCAGTCGGTAGAATCAAAGTTTGGTTATTGTCCTAGTTTCCTGCGCTATAAGCGTGAACTTCGTAATGCCAAGGCTAATTTTTGTAAGACGCGTTTCAGGCAACTTCAGGGTAACACTTCCAAACTTTGGAACTTTATCAACGGTTCGTGCGGCAGAGCTAGAGAACCGGTGGAATTTTCCACTACTCTGGAAGTCAGTTCTGGACTTCTAACTAAGCCTATGAAGATCATAATGGAGCTAAACTACCATTTTGCTACGGTAGGATCCAATACAGTAAAGGCTCTCCAAATCAAGAAAAACGTTCAGCCAGCTCTGATGCCCACCCGGCCCAAGAGAGATTTGTCATTCTCTTTTTTTGTCAGTGAGTACGCCGGAGGTACAGAGAGGGCTTGAATCCACTAAGGCTACCTGAAGAGTTGGGGCTGCAGGAATCCCAGACAGATTGTTAAAGTTGTCCTCTGTCACTCTTCCTCATCCATTGGCGCATATTATAAACCGTTCCCTGACTTCTGGTGTCTTTCCCGCTAGACTAAATGTGTCCACAATTATTTCCTTATTTAAAAATATGGGCAACCGTAAAAATCCGAATAATTACCGTCCAATTTCTTAAGTGGATTGCATCTCCAAAATATTTGAAAAGGTAGTTATTTGCGATGCGAAAGGCATTTTAGTTCGATTGGTTTCCTTTCGAGGAATCAGTTTGGATTTCGTTAGGCACGCTCAACGGAGCTTGCCCTCGCTCATCTCTATCAGGAGGTCGCCAATTCTTTTTAAAACAACCAAATTGCCTCGGTGTCTTTTTGGATGTTTCTGTCGCTTTGAACTGGTGAAATCGTTCGTTGTTCTTACAAATGCTCGATAGTCTTGGTTGCGATGGCACTGCTGTGTCTTGGTGTAGGTCATATCTAGCGGAGAGGCAGCAGGCAGTAAAGGAAAGTTATTTTGAATCGCCTTTAGAAAGTGTAAACATCGGGACGCCGCAAGGGTCGATCTTAGAACCGTTTTTCATTTTGATTGAAAAATGTTTATCATTTTGATCAACTTCGTTATTGAAGAGATCGCATCAGGGGGGTCCTGTAAGCCCATCGTCTATGAAATCGTACGACCTTACTTTTTGTATTCAACCATCTGCAATACAGGCTGATGTACAGAAGGCTATGCAAGTAGTGGAATATGCTCTTCTTGTGTTTGAAAAATTCGGTCTGGTGATAAATGCAGCTAAGACTAGACTCGTGTTGTTTCGCCCTGCCAAAAAGGCTACGCAGGTGCAAATGCTGAAGCTCAATGAAACGGAGGTAACACTCTCCCCTACTTTCAAATGTCTGGGCTTAACTTTACATGAGAAGCTTAGATAGTATGATCACTTAGATGTTATTACGCCTAAATGCTATGCGGTATGTTTCATCTATTCGTCGTCTACTAGGAGTGCCTCTCAAGTGTCTTCTTATGGTGTTTGAAATGCTATCAGTGCCAATTGTTTGTTATGGTATCTCAATTTGGGGAATTCATAATGTTTATTTATTACTACATCACATTTCGGTATTGTTGATTATATATATCTTAATATAAGTATTAACTCATAGGGCGGAAGTCATTCAGAATGATGCCCTCAGGGCAGTTCTTAACTTACGCTGTAGCGATTCGGTTGGTAAGTGTTTATAGGTTAGAGAAAACGTGTCATGTGTGTGAACTGGGGTAGTTTTAGCGACTTGATATGATATGACGTTTATTGATACTTAATTGTAGTTTCTCATTTGTGTTACAACTTCATATAGCCACCGGCTAGTGCGAAGCATATGTACAAGTTGCAGTAAGATTTTATACACTATCACCGTAATATCTCGTATTATTGCAATTATTTATCTATGGATTGTGTACATGTTTACATTGTTACAATGTCACTAGGAAACTTGTTCCACAAGGTAGCACCTAAATTACAGAGTGCAGACCTTAATTGTGTACTTGTTGCCGAGGAAACAATGAGCAAGTGAGATGCCGAGCCTTGGGTGTTTTGGGTCCTTGCAGATTCAATAAGGCCAACCAGGTTGGGAAGGTGACCAAAAAGAATACGTTTTATTTCGACAACTATGGTAAACTTAATTAGGTATGGTAACGGGAGCACTGAGAGTTCTTTATATTGTTCTATTGATATTGAGACGCGATGTGGAAGACCTAAGACGAGGCGAAGTGCCCTTTTCTGAAGCAAATGAAGCGGACCTATATGAGACGCATAAGAAAGACCGTACACCTCCAGACCATATGTTAGGTGGCTCTGTACATACGCGTGGTAGATTGCCGTGAGGCATTGGCGGGGAAGGATTTTGCGAGTGCAGTATATGGCGGCTACGCCATTGACCATTTTTTCCTGACATGCTTTGCATGCGCCTGGAACGTCAGATCTTCGTCACGAACAATACCCAGGAACTTCGTTTCAACTAGCATATCAAGCGTGCGGTCGCATCCAAAAGCTTCAGGATTGATTGTCGTTTGGCCCCTTGGAGTTTTAAATTGAACAACTCCTGTTTTTGACCAATTAATGTGGAGACCGTTATTTCTGAACCATAGAGATAGCCTCTCAATATCCTCACGAATCATTGCCCCAACCTGTTGGGGAGAGTCGCTCACGAATAGGGCCGTTGTGTCGTCAGCAAACAAGGTTAGTTTAGCATGATTTGAAATACTACAAATATCGTTAACAAAAATATTAAATAATAGCGGACCACTGATGCTCCCTTGAGCCACTTCAATTGTTAGTTTCGCATGGAGTGTAACATGCTGAAGTATGATATAGATAAAGTTAGTGGTAATACAAATTTTAAATATCTTTATATACGAGAACTTAAGCATTGTGAAATTGCGGTTCCGTGAATAAACCTCAAATTTGAAATTGACAAAATACTTAATGAGTCAACTTAAGTAGATTCGTGTTTCAACGCTAGATTAAAATATATATCAACAGGTGCATTGGAGCTATATTTTAGATCATTATTTATGATTTGGAAACAACCTACTCGTTATGATGCAGACGAGCATATACGAATGTTCTATTATAAAAAAGTCTATTATTTGAGGACGTAATAAAAAAAATACCCATGCCAAGACCCTACCGAGATAACCCGGTTAAGAAGCACGAACACGCGAATACGTTACTAATATATTAACTAATTATTATAATAAACAGAGAGACATGGAGGATTAATTCAATATATTATATAGGATCTACTAATAATGGTGAATAAACATCAACATATATATATATATATATATATATACAGGGTGTTTCAAGAATATTTGAAGCGTGATATGTGGAATTGTAGAGCTCGTTAAAGCAGATGTTTTTTGCAATGGAACATAGTCTCTGAGAAGTCTTTTTTCGGAGTGAGGGTGAAATTACTACAATTTGTGACACTGATGTTTTTGCTCGACATAGGAGCACAAAATGTGCAATCGCGAGGCAACTAGTCCTCCTATACAGAAACTAAGCACACCGTCGTGTTCGGAAGAACATATAAAGTCGCTTAGATGAGAATTCGCCAAAAATGAAGTAGTTTATTAGCTTTCACGCCAAATACCTCAACATCATTACCCTACGACCACTCAGTACTCAAAACTAACACTTCACGTGCGACGAATGACGATAATTTTGGTACCAAATCTATATCAATGAGAGCTGTGGTTGCGGAGTAATTACGATTTTTCGGAGGGTATGTCCAGATTAAGTGCATGTAAAATGACTGTTCACTACCACCGACATGTCACGCGACAGCCGCAGCGCGCCATTTTTCATGGACTTAATCTCGACATGTTCGCTGAAAAATCGTCATCACTCCATAACCACAGCTCGCATTGCCATAAGTTTGGTACCAAAATGATCGTCCTGACTTGCGCATTTGCTGAATATGTTAGTTTTGAACGCTGTGGGTGGTCGTCGGGTTATGATGTTGAGGTATTTGGTGTGAAAGCTGGTGCGAATTTTTTTCTAAGCGACCATGCCGCATCTTCCGAGCGGAAGAAGTAGAATTTTGTCGCGAATACGACGGTATGCTTAGTTTCTGCCTAGGACTGGTTATCTCGCAACAGCACATTTTGCGCTCCTATGTCGGGCAAAAACACCAGTGTCACAAATTGTAGTAATTTCACTCTCACTCCGAAACAAGACTTCTCAGAGACTATGTTCCATTAAAAACAACATCTGCTTTCACGAGCTCTACAATTCCATATATCGCGCTTTAAATATTCCTGAAACACCCATAATATATATATATATATATATATGTAAGACTGTAGAATGACATATTTGTTATAAGCGGCTATGTAGGTTGAGAGAGAGACCTTAGCGACAGTTGCTGGTAGCGGCGCACTTAGCGGAGAACGCGTTACGGCAGCAGCGACAGCAGGGTACGAGTCGTTTCGTGGACCTCGAGTCAGGCTGTGCACCGGTTGTTAAGATAATTCCATCGAGATTAAAGATCCGCGTGCATCGGAATGAAAAACTAAAGTTGAACAACGGCGGAAGATTGAAGACCTGACTACTCTATATAACCTGGATTTCGGGCGTCTGCCTGTCTCGAATGACAGCAGCTAACAACAGTATAAGCAATGTTATATGCATAATCAATATGAGTGAAACGTTAAGCAGCAGCATTTTTGAGAATGACAAACTTTAGGTAGATCACGGAATTGGAATACCAGACATGGCAAAACAGACAATGGGGGGGGAGGAGCCAAGTGACGGATATCCTATTATTTTTAGTTTTGCTTGGAGACCTGTCTTAACTATTTTGAAGGATTGGTCGATAGAAGGGGCACCGGTTTAAATGTTCACAGATTATATTGTTATTTTTTGAGCAGCCTATACAGGGTTAGACGGACAATGGTGAAGGTGTGTAGCTTTGTGGATAAACTGGTGTTAATAATTAACTGGGAAAAAAACAGTGGCGGTTAAATTAAAGTGAATAGGTGGTCAATGAGACAATACTAGAATTACAGGGAAACAGGACCGATTTTTTAAATCAGCCTCAGGGTGGGACCAATAGTTACCTACGGAATATATATAATAATGGAGATTGAGGAGCTGAAATTATTAGATAGAGTCGGATTCTCTATCTTGAAAAGGATCCTGGAACTGTCAAAGACTTGCAGAAACAAAATTGTTGACAATGCACTAGTAGTCCAGTTGATATGACCAATATGTAATTCGTTGTTGTAAAGATCTTGTTATACAGCTAGCGTGTTAATATAGAATAATGCCTTTTAGTGCATCGAAGTACCGGTAACCCGCCCAATTTGATTGCGCTATATATGACATTACACAAGAACTCGAGAAGTAAAACAGTACCTATAAAAAGCTCGTCTAGGTTGCCTCATAAGGCCCTCTTTCGTATGCACCAATGACAAAAGCTCTTTTGTTGAAGGTTGGCTTCTGAGTGATACCTATCATTAAAACAGATGATCCAAGGAAGTATAACGGAACAGATCTACGATTTTGAGAATCACATGGTGTGGATGTTATCAGTATATATATATATATATATATATATATATATATATATATATATATATATATATATATATATATATATATATATATATATATATATATATATATATATATATATATACGTATATATATATATATATATATATTTATATATACATATGACAAAGAAGAATAAAGGATCATCAGTGCAGACAAATGACGTTCCGGCAAATGTCGACGAAGCACTCGAGAAACTTGATAAAGCTGCAGGCGTGCTCGCAGAGTTACGACGCCTGCACCCGACAACGTCGGGTGACATTAAAAACGCTATCAAGAGATTCGAACTGGTAGCCTGGTGGGCATGCGAAAAAGAAGAGCAGAGAAAGATCAAGGACACTAAAATAATTGAAAGCCTACGCGCAGAGCAAGAACAACTGAAAGCGCATAACGCGGAGCTCATAAAGAAGCTTGAGAAAAAGAAAAAACTCCCTGAAGAAGACAACGCAGACTGGCAAGAAGAGTACGCAAAGCTCGTGGAGGCATGCGAAGAAAGGGACAAGAGGCTAGCTGAAAGCAAGAGCATGCTGGACGAAAAGGACAAGCTGCCAGCAGATTACAAGGCAAAGCTTGAGGAGGCGAAACGACTGCACAGTTTGAATACTTACGCAGACGTATCGCAAGAGGGGCGTTTCACGATAGAAAAACCAACGTGTAAACGGTGTAACAAGGAGATCGAAGCAGAGAGAGCATCTAAAACAGCTGAAAGACGCTGAGGTAGCTAGGCAGATCGTTGAAGCCTTAGCAACGAATACAGATGAAGACATAGTAGCTCTAAGTTCCAAGGAGTGGCCTGAAGCAACCTTCCAGTGTACAACGCTGGTCAAAAGAGACATTACCGAAGTTAGAGAGATCAGGGCCATGCTTGTGGCACACGGATCGGCCAAGGATAGGGAAATCGCCAATAAACTTTCCGCGCAGTACCCATCAATCGGGGCCGCTGTGGGTATGCAGCCTGGCAGTTCGCGGTACTAAGAAGCAGCGACTTTATGGAAGTAGAAGACTGCGGTAACGGTCAAGAAAAGCATGCTCGCACAGAAACGCAGGGCACAGCCAGATACTAGTCGTGGGCGTAGCGGCGCAGGCGGACACGCCAAAAAGTTTCCTAAATATGTTGGCGAGGGTTATAGGCCGATGTAGAGCGCTCTCGGGGCGAGGGACTATCCGACGCTGCATATTTCAGAGGAATGGGAGGCCCCTCAATCAGAAAAGCAGTAGAAGCTTGCTGCAGAAGAGTAAATGGCAGGTGGAACTGGCAGCCAGAAAGGGTCTAACCCCTGCCCTAGCACGGAGCACGCCCCGAGGCGACAGGAGGTTCTAGGACAAGCACGGTAAGAATCAAGGCCAATAAAGGGGAAAACGCTTGAGGAAACACGTCGACATATCAGCGCATTCGTCAAACCCCAGGAGGCCGGGGTGAGGATGGGCCGAGTAACTGAAACAAAGGACGGAGATCTAATCATTAGGATCTCAGAGACCAGGCCGGGGGGAAGAGCCACCTTCGCGGACGCTATCAGAAACGGTGCCGCGCGAGAGGTCAGTGTCCGCGATACTCAGGGCGCCAACACGACTCTAGTACTGTGGGACGTCGATCCCTTCATGGACTCGGTCAAAATCAAAAAGGAGCTTAGAGACAAGCTGGGGCTCCCGGAAGAGGTCAGCATCCGCACAGAAGATCCTAGACGCGGAGAAAAGGGAGGGTGGAAATGTCTAGTCACCCTACCGAGGGCGGCCGCAAAGAGGCTACTGGCCCTAAAGCGGTTTACTCTTGGGAATTATATGTGCAGGCCTGAGGAGTGGATCAACCTCCCCACGTGTTATAATTGTCAGAAAATCGGCCACCTAGCTAGAGAATGCAAGGACCCCAAGGCAGACGCTCCGAGATGTTTTAGGTGCGGAGTAAGCGGCCACATGATCCGAGAGTGCACAAAGCAAACGGCACACTACGTCGAATGCGAGGCTGACGGACATACAGCCAGTTCCATGGCCTGTCCAAAGTACAAGAAGGCTATAGAGGACAAGAAGCAGGCTGCCCTGGACAAGATCACACAAACTAAAGAGCAAGCAACCAAGGAGAGAGAAGCAGCCAGCCGGAAGCAGCTCCGAAAGGAAGCTCGCAGAGTTGTCACGGACGAGGAAGGATGGAGCACAAAGGTGGTGCCGGAAACCGTTCGGTAAACGCGACCGCCAACGACGGTTTCAAATCCGACGCCTCTGGTGCAGGAGATCCAACCACAGCCACAAAATAGCAAGTCCGATCAAAGTCATCCAGGTTAACTGCAATAGAAGCCGCCACGCCCATACGATGGTGGAAGACATCGCAGCAAAGCAAGGAGCGGCAATCGTTCTCGTTAGTGAGCCTAACGTTACATTGGGGAAAACTAAAACAGAATGGATAATGGAGACAAGCAAGGATAAAAATGCGTGCATAATAATCCGGGACAGCTCGATACAACTAAGAAAGCAGGGCGCCGGCAGCGGATATGCCTGGATCGAAGTAGAGGGAGCAGGCCGAGTATACTTGTGCTATATAAGCCCTAACTGTTCCGTACAGGAGTTCGAAGCATACCTAGATGATCTGGCTGTCTCGATGCAAAAAGACAGAAGTAATGACGAGAGCATAGTACTAGCCGGAGACTTCAATTCTGCCGCTGAGTTGTGGGGGTCAGCCCGTACGGATCGTAGGGGGCAGCTCCTGATGGACTGAATGGCCGCCAACAACCTGACTGTGATAAACGACGGCGCGGAACCGACTTTCCAAAGAAACGGACAAGAGTCTTTTATCGACATCACCTTGGCCAATGAAAACACAGCACAGGCGATCGGAGGCTGGAAGGTTCTCGCAAGAGAAGAGAATCTCAGTGATCACAATTGCATCGAATGGGTTCTCGAGGCGGTAAAGTCTCAACCACCACGGAAACCAGGTATTCCTCGGCGTAAGCTTAAGAGTGAAGACGCCTTTAAGAAGGCCTTTCAGGCCGAAATAGCAAAATGTGATAGCCTGCAAGACATAGCAAGCTACAGGAAAGTGGTTCAAAGAGCATGGGAGGTGGCCAGTACGCTAGCCATACATCCCAAAAGAACGGGCGTAGTAGAGCCAAATTACTGGTGGAACGAAAGGATCAAGGATGCTCGCAAATTATGCATGAAGTTAAGGCGGAAGCTTAAAGAGGCTAAGGGAAGTGCCAATACCCATGCGATATTAGCAGAATATCGTGAAAGCCGAATGATATTAAAACAGGAGATAGTGAGAAGCAAGAAAGAAAGCTGGAGGGCGTTCTTAGCTGAACTGGACGGCGATCCATGGGGACGGCCCTATAAGCTAGTGCGGGGAAGCTTTGCTAAACCAAAGATGGACATCGCAGCTGAGGTGAAAGAAGAAATATTGCGGAATTTATTCCCACGTCACGAGGACTTCGACAGGAAGATGTACGAAATGGTGAACAAACAGAGCACAAACAAGTTCTCAGAAATACCTGAAGTTACAGTCGCGGAGGTGACAGCCGTGGCGGGCAGAATAAAGACAGGCAAGGCACCGGGACCTGACGGAATCCCACCGGCGGTAATTCGCTACCTGTGCAAAGAGTTCCCAGACTTCGTGGCAGATGCCGCAACAAAGCTGCTTCGTGAGGGGAGGTTCCCGAGAGAGTGGAAAAAAGCGGAGGTGGTATTGGTTCCAAAGGGCAGTGGGGGATATAGACCCATTTGCCTTCTGGACTCACTGGCGAAATGTTTTGAGGCAATCTTTGAGGAGAGGTTAAGAAACTTCGCGGAGGAAAACGGCCTTCTCTCGGACTCACAGTACGGATTCCGCAAGCATAGGTCGGCCCTTACTGCGATACACAGGGTTATCTCAGATGCTGAAAGGCTACATAGCTCGACACCGCAAACCAGAGACCTGTTTATGGCGGTTATGCTTGATGTGCGAAACGCTTTTAATAGTCTTCCCTGGAAAGTAATCTTAGATACCCTACACAAGAAGGGCGTCCCGCCCTACTTGGTAAAGCTCACATCCAGCTACCTACAGGATAGAGTAATCTCCTGCGCTGGGGTTTCATTCCAGATGACAGCGGGAGTTCCGCAGGGATCGATCATTGGCCCGTTACTATGGAACATTGCCTATGACGATGTACTAAGGCTGCCAGGACTCCCAGGAGGGGTCCACCTGCAGGCCTATGCGGATGACCTAGCAATTATGGTCAAGGCCCGAACAGCAGAAGAATTAGAGCTAGCCGCTAACAAATCGCTCAAGGCAGTCGAAAGGTGGATGGAGAGAGCTGGACTGGAACTAGCTCCTGAGAAGTCAGAGGCAGTGCTGCTCATAGGAAGAAAGCACTGCAGAGAGATTAATCTACGACTGCAGGGAACAACTATAATATTCAGCAAGGAGGTGAGATACCTAGGCGTCCAACTAGACCGGGGACTCACAGGAGTGCCTCACCTAAAGAAGGCAATCATAAAGGCAAGCAAAGCGGCAAACGATATCGCCAAAATCCTGCCAAATATCTACGGACCTAGCAGAGCCTCAAGGAGAAGGCTGGTCATGTCAGTGGCGGAATCCATCGTCCTGTACGGTGCACCGGTATGGTTCAAAAAGAAGTGCGGAGAAACACATCGAAAAGGCCTACTCAGAAGAGCCCAACGGGTACCGGCTCTTCGCATCACACAGGCCTACAGGACCGTGAGCACAGCGGCAGCTTTGGTTCTGGCAGGGACCCCGCCCTGGGACCTCAAAGCAGATGAAAGACGAAGACTGTGGGAGCGTGGTCCAGATAGGACGACAAAGGAAGCAAAGGAAGAGGAAACGAAAGTAACACTTCTGCGATGGCAGGCGGAATGGGAGAGCCTCAGGAAGGACGAGGCGGGAGCCAAGGTCCGTGATCTGATACCGAACATCGAGAAATGGCTGAATAGGCCCGGAGGTGACATGGACTTTTTCCTAACGCAAATAGTCACCGGTCACGGAGAATTCCAGTCCTATTTATACAGGATCGGTAAGGCGCCTTCGGACACGTGCATGTTCTGCACGCTGGGCGTTGAAGATGACGCGGCACATACTCTTCTAAAATGCCCGTGCTGGGAAGAGGCTAGACGTAAGGCAAGCAACAGGGTGAGAGATAGTTGGACGAACGCGGGTGCCCAGAGACCTAAACACCCTCTCGTGCTCCCGAGAGATGGGCTAGCCCTATTCATGGATTTTATCTGCTCAGAACCAGCAGCATGGACCCTTGGAGCAGCGGTTGCGCGAGAGGTGCTGACGGAGAAGAAACTATGCGGGACGCAGAGAAGAGCGAGTTACGACAGGATTAGCGCAAGAAGAGAAAATTATTCTCTCTTGTCACAAGGCACGCCAGCCAGAGAGCAGACTTCGCCAAACAAGCAGGCGAACCTGGTTAGATAGTCCGGATGTCACCCCCACGGCCCATAGTACTATTAAACGAAGATCTGGGCTGTGTCAAGGGCGTTATGAGAGGTAGGTTTTAGTGGGTAGGGGCGCGGACCATTGCGCCGAGTACCACACACCAGAATGGAGATAAGGGGCCGTTTGCCTTTTTCCAGTCTGACGGTGCGTAAAATAGCAATTCCTCCTCTCAAAAAAAAAAAATATATATATATATATATATATAAATATATATATATATATATATATATATATATATATATATATATATATATATATATATATATAAATATATATATATATATATATATATTTATATATATATATTTTTTTTCTATATCTAATATCTATAATTTATATTTATTAAAATGACATTTAAGTGTTACAGCGAGATGTAATTAACTATCAACACTAGGGCTTGTGGGAAGCGCTACCAGTCGAGCTTATCCTCGAGGCAGCCCCTCATTGATATATTTATATATATATATATATATATATATATATAGTTCAGGCCTTCTTACCGGTAGCCAGAGGCGGACTGGGCCTGCCTGAAGCTGTTTCCCTTTCAGTCGCAGCACACATCGCCTCTTTACATTCGGCGACTAGTGGTGTCGAGTCTATCCTGGACTCCCGGGCGATTACAAACTTCCAGGCCACGCTTGAACAGACTCACGATGACGCCATCGCATTCTGCGGGTCTCTACCGGAGACTCCCTCTCTTCAGCACGCGTGGTCAGAACTGGCAAACGACGGCCGATGGAGCGGCCTGTGGGACCGAACAACTACGGCCGCTAGCAAGGCGAGATTACAGGCATTTTCCTCGCCTGGTGCAGGTGCATGGCTACACGCTCTCCCGAGCCCTCAGCTGGGTACCCTGCTCGACGATGAGTCTACACGAATACTAGTCGGGTTGAGGTTAGGAGTTGAGCTAGTGTCCCCACACCAGTGCAAATGCGGTGACGAGGTCGACTCCCTAGGTCACCATGGACTTTCATGTCCGCAGAGTTCAGGCAGAATCGCACGCCACTCAGCTTTGAATGAAACATTTAGCAGAGGTCTACGGTCGGCGGGCTACCCATGCATTTTGGAGCCTCCCGGTTTAGTCAGAGACGATGGGAAGAGACCTGATGGCATGACACTAACGCTCTTCGAGCGGGGGCAAATGCTGGTGTGGGATGCGACCGTAACCGACTCTTTAGCCCCTTCAATGGTCGGTGCGGGCGCAGCTTGCCCTGGACACGCGGTAGCCCTAGCGGAGGCAGCCAAGTGCCGAAAGTATTCAAGCGTCGCTTACCCACACATGTTCTCACCCCTTGCGTTTGAGACGTTGGGGGGGCCTGGGCTGCTAACGAAGAAACTGCTTAACGATGTCGGAAGAAGATTGATGCTTGCTACAGGAGACAAGAGGGCGGGGGAATATTTACAGCAACGTCTGTCATTAGATGTTCAGAGAGGGAATGCCGCTTCGGTGAGAGGCACCCTGGCTAGGTGGACCAGCCCAAGCCTGGACCTAACGCCTTGAGTTATGCCCCGAGCGGGCTGTGCACATGTTCTTACATCACAAATGTATACCTTGATACACATAAATATATATATATAGTATATATATATTATATATATATATAATATCTCTATATTATATATATTAATCTATCTATCATATACAATATATATATATATATATTACATATATATATACCAAAATTATAGATATACTGATCATCTCTATATCTCTTATCTCTCTCTCCCTTTATAATATATCTCTTCTATCATCTATCTCTACTAGTATATATCTATATCTATAATATATACTATCTCTCTTCTATCTCTATCTTCTATCTCCTCTCCGCTCTTACTTTCTCTCTCTCTCTATTCTATCCTCTCTCTTCTCTATCTTCTCCCTCTCTTTCTCTCTCTCACCTCGTTTCCTTTCTATCTCTCTCTCTCTCCCTCTCTCCTCTCTCTCTCTCTCTCATCTCCCTCTCTTTCGTTCTCTCTATCTTCTCTCACTCCTCTCTCTCTCTCTCTCCGCTCTCTCTGTCTCTCTCTCTCTCTCTCTCTCTCTCGCTCTCTATGTCTCTCTCTCTCTTTTTTTTCTTTTTTTTTTGTAGAGGTAACTGGTAAAATGCGTTATGCACACCGGGCGACGTTATTAAAGCCTCGGTAGTGTGGGACTCGCACCCACTAAAATCCAGTCGTTCTCTTTGCCCCTTGACGGGGGGTGGCCGCAGTACTGTCTTCTCGAGATTACTTCGCCTGGCCACTCTTCTTGCCATTTAGGCTGCTCGGCTTTGTGCGGCGGTTATTTTCGCCTCAGAGATACCTTGTGCGAATCTTCTTACTAGAATCCAGGATTTGTGGTCTTTGAGAAGCGCCTCTACAAGGGCCTGGCATGTCAGGGGGTTCTGCAGTCCTAGGTTCCGGGACAATAGCTCTCGCTCAGTGTCGAAGAAGGAGCACCGCTCATAGCAGTGCCTAACATCATCCGGCTCCCCCGAGTTGCACATGCGGCATACAGGGGAGTCAGTTTTACCGATGCGGTGTAGGTACTGCTGAAAACAGGCACTATGACCTGTTAACAGTTGCGCGAGTGGGTAGGTAAGCGAGCCGTGTTTGAGGCTGTACCATTTTTTTAAGATCAGGAAGTATTGATCTTGTCCAATATCCAGGATGGCCCGGCTGGATTGCTTCCCATTGCTGGCTCCATTCGCTTAGTGTGTCAGTTCTGCTGACTAGTGTGCCCTCCGTCAGAACGTTGGTTACAGGGTTTCTTGATGCCAATTCTTTTACTCTTAAGTCCCAGGGAATTTGTCTGGAGAGTACCTGTACGGCTGCTGTGGAGGCCGTGCGACTTGCTCGTGTTAGGTTAAGCGCCATAGGTCTTTGGGTCTTGTTGAGGAGGCGACGTGTTGAAGCTCTTGTAGTAGTGCGTTCCCATAAAGGTGCGGCGTATAACATGATGCTGTCTATTACTGATGCTAAGAGTCGGCGCCGAGAGTCGCTTGCTCCTCTGGTCCGTGGGAGGATTTTCCGTAACACTGCTGAGGCTTTAGCTGCTTTTTTAGCTGCATAGCGCACATGAGGTGTTCCTGTGAGAGCTCTATCCAGGATCACGCCCAGGTACTTGACCACGGGCGTGGGTGTTATTGGATGGCCTTCCAGGTGTAAATTTAGGTTGCGTGGAGGACGCTTCAGACCGTTTAGAAGGATTGCTTCCGTTTTTTGAGAAGCCAGTTCGAGGCCAAGCGTGCGGAGGTGTTGTCGAATATCCGCCAAGGCTCCGTTGGCTGTACCTTCGAGCTAATCCTCGTCACTGGCGGTAACGATCAGTGCCAGATCGTCTGCGTAGGCGATAGAAAAAACTCCCGGGGGGTGAGGCAGTCTTAGTACTCCATCATAGGTTATGTTCCACAGGGTTGGTCCCAGTACAGATCCTTGGGGAACCCCGGCAGTGACGGCGTAGTCCACTCCATCGCATGTAGATGCTCGGTCCTTTAGATACGACGCTAGGATACGTCGTAGGTAGGAAGACACGCCTTTATTTCCAAGTGCTTGGTTTATGGCGTCCCACGAGAGCGTATTAAACGCGTTTTTGACATCAATAAGGACGGCCAGGCAGTGCGCCCGGTTTGCGATATATATATATATATATATATATATATATATATATATACATATATATATTCATACACACATATATATATATATATATATATATATATATATATATAGTTAGTCTAGTCACTGGTGTTTGCTGTCAGCAATTTATTCGACAGCATATGGTGGACAATTGGATAAAGTCGTGTCTTAGCTCATACTGACACGCATACACAATGCACACACGTGTTATTGAAATGAACACACACACATCGTATTCTCCGGGCTAATTTAAGTACAATAATATACGTTTATTATTATTATTTTTGATCATGTACGATTTCAGAAGTTATACTGGGGCTACCAGTCAACATGCAACAAGTGACGTGTTGTCAGCGGAAGGGGGCGAGGTGGGTCGGGGAACGAAGAGAAAAATAGGGTGACGACTGTTCTTCCGACGATTCGAATGCTCGCGGCATTCGAGCGCGGAAGACGCCACCAACATTCTGTATGGCCTGACTCGACCGTCGTTTCGTGCGCTGGAAACGGCGATCGAGGCACCTCGTCAACACGAGGCGAAGTGATGCCACGGCTGGTGAGTGAGCCGGTAACATCGTCCACTAACAATGATTTGTCAAGGCACGGTGACGGCATTCTTGTGTATATATATGTGTGTGTGTGTGTAAAAAACTGTGTGTGTGCTTGTAAAAAAAACTGTGTGTGTGTCGGTGCCTACATTATTCAGTTGTTGGCCTGTCAGTTGGCTTCTACGATTGGCTTGCTACGAGCCGCCAGCAAAACCTTCCATTTGGCACTTGACCGCCTCCGGCACCGTTGCGGCACCAGCGACGGTCCTCTTGGCAAAAGACATCGCCGCGGCCTTTTTCCAAACCACGAGGCCATTCGCCGCCGTCGCTCGTGCTGCTATGCCAGCAACTGGCGGTGTTAACGCGATCTTGCGTGAGTGTCGCAACCCTCCCGACGAGCAGCCAGGATGGTGCTCTAACGTCCTCGCATGGACTCGCATGGAGCACACCGCTGTCCCGTGCAATCACATACACCATGGTGGCTAACTAACTAGTTAACTAACTAGTAAGTTCATTAGGTGTGGTTCATGTGGTGATGCTAACGACACAAGAAGGTCTGAATAGGTCGACCATATGAGACTTGTAGACGCCCCCGGTCGCCATCGTTTTCATTTCCGCATTTTTTCCCACCAGTTGATCATCCTTGTCAAATGTTTATGTATATGGTGTGTATGTATGTATATATATATATATATATATATATATATATGTCGTCTGTCTAAAGGTTGTGTGGGTAACTCAGTAGGCCGCTAGCAGTATTGCAATATGAAAGTCTTGTAAAGAGAGCTCGTTCCTATCTAGCTGCCTAGCAGCCCCCAGTAGAATCGGTCGATCCTTGTGGTAACATTTCATCATCATTAGATTTGTCTCTAGGTGCCATCGTGCCATATAAGCAACGATGAATGACCTACACGTGTAGATGCTATTCCAACTGGGGGCCAAACTCCGGCCGACACGAAATGATGAGTGTTAATGCTAACAGATGTACTTGATGAGATTATTATGCCCGCTAGTGAGGCGCCCGGCAGACGAACGGTTCTGAAGGCTCAACATGGCGACCAAGCGCTCCAGTTCTCGCACATGATTCGCAGTGGGACACAAATTCCATATGTCAGTATTTCGTCTTCCGTATACATTCTCGTTGACGCCGAGCATTGCTTTAATGAGCGCAAACACCACCAACATTATTTGAAGCACTCTCTCTCTCTTTAGGGCGCTTTTTTGCGAAAGTGACCCACACTAGGCGTAGCTACGGTATTAATTATCTCTCTACTTCGTAGAGAATAACGATAGCTCGCCCGTTTAATGGCATTTGACTCAAAGCAATGAGCGTATGCCGAGGAAACAATATTGACATTTTATCCCTAAGACGATGTATATTGTAATGCGTTTTGTCTTCATAAATGCATGCATGTATATATACATATATATCAGAGCAGAGATCGTTATTACATCAATCGTTACATGGGCATTTGTTGTGACAATATTCATGTAATGTCGTTTGGACACTTTGCCACAGTCTGGATTGATGTGATAATGTTCCGTGCCTTGATATGCATATATATATATATATATATATATATGTATATATATATATATATATATATATATATATATATATATATATATATATATATATATATATATATATATATATATATATATATATATATGCATATATATATATATATATAAATGTTCATATTCATGATGTATGATGGCTTGATGTGTTGGATGAGGCTGGAATAGGAGAGGGAGGTGTGAGGTGGGTTATGAACGCACTGTTCACAAAGTGGCTCCGTAGCTGCTAATGCTGCTCCTGCTCCTGGTCTTTGTTATCACTCACTGTACGTCTCCTCACTTCATGTTTGCTGCTGCTGCGCTATCGGTTTGACAAGTATCTCACTCCCTAACTCGAGCGCGCCATGCTTAAATCAGTTCCACTCTCTCGTTTCCTTGTACTCTCATATATATATATATATATATATATATATATATATATTCCTCTCTTTCTCTCAACTCTAACTCTTTCACTTAATCCGCCGTGACCAGTTCGTCTTTGCTCGGGTGCATGCCTCCAATTATCTAGTTATTCGTCTTATGGTCGTTATTAGAATTATTTGAATTCGAATCTAGCTTGCTTTCTTCGTCAGGCGTCATTGCAACTATTCTTGCTAGTTTCATTTGCGTAAATCAAATCTTGCTGATTTCAGAGCGGTCGAGCCCCTGCGTATCGCAATGCTTACACTATGAAGCTCGATTATTGAGACAAGCAAACGATTTCGTATTCTAGTTGTAGTAGGGGCAATAGCAACTTGATGGACATTGAGGACTTCCGTCTCACGAAACTGTAGACGGGCCCCGCATCGCGTCTTCCATTTGAATTGCGAAACGCTTGTGGTTTCGCAATGAGCCGACGTCGATTGAGAACTTAAGCAAAGGACTTCTTTTCAGCATGCAATGATGTCTCCTTGCTCTCTGTTCTTCCTGATGATGCTACTTCATAAGGCTACTTCTCAGCTTGAGTTGTCTCTGGCTATTAAAGCCAAGTTAGAACCGAATCTTTGTTGTCACCAAGCAATGCCTCCATATCCGGTAGCAGATCGGGCATCTCGTTGAGCGAAGGCACGAGGTCATCCGAATCCATCTGTTCAGCGCCGCCTACAGCCACGCCTGGAGTGACGCCACCTCCAATAGCATCCAGCGACGAATCATCCATACCTATCAAAAACATTGTGAAGAGACAGGGAAGAAAATCGTTAACCAATGCCAGCACAAACGTTCCAAATGAAGTCATGTTGCAGTATGCCCGGGGGGAAAGCAGATATATGTATCTTATTTCGAATACACAAATAATGGCTGCTGATATTAGAAACAAAATGTTAGTTATAAGTAAACCAAACGATAAACACAAGAGCAATGGAAACTAAATACAATATTTAAACGTTTATCATTCGCAATTAAGCTACACAAATAAGAGCACGAAAGTCATCGGCTACGTTATAATTGAAGTTGCACGCTAATCGTTCAAAAAATTCTAGGAAAGATAGGTCCAAACGTATGGTTTTCTAGTGTAAAAACAAACTATTAATACACAAGCAACATATGTTTACCAAAAAATAGGAACCGTCCAAAGTTAGCATCGAACGGTTCCCACGACTCCTCCATGGCTCCAATGCCACTTACCGGTTATGGTATTTGTATTGCTAGGGTTGTTATTGTTGTTGCCGTTAACAACAGTTCCGCTCGTGGTGGTGGTGTCAATCGTGTTGAGGAATTCCTCCGGTGGAAGGGAGAAATTTGGTCCCAAACCAAGGCCAGAATCCGCAGACTCTTGTCGAGAGTGGGGTCCTCCCAGAAACGGATCGGTGAGACCGCCGTTTACACCCAGCTGATTCGGATTTACGACGATAGTGTTGTTATTTGGCTCCTGCAAATGGCGCGCAGATTCACAACACTGTTACAGATTTTGATCCGAGGATACATATTGAGCAAATCCAACGTGCCTATGAAACACGTGAGGTTGCTGCATACAGAAGTTTAGCCTCCGACCATTGGCCAATAAAGCTTATCATGTTGCATGCTATCGTGTAGCTGTGCAGGCCATTTGCCAAAAGTATATGATGTATAATAAAACGAATTTATGACCATAACATTGTAATAATCGGAACGTTTAGAGTAACTAAGTTCACTGCCAAAGTCGCTACGTCCATTTTAAAGTCCAAACTAAATACTATTAAAATTGCCGCCTACACAATAGCACAACAGACACTGCTTGAAAACAGCGCAGTGAAGGTTGTCCCAGTATAATGGAGCCGAAGCCCTAGATACCGAAAAGAGTTGATAAATTCAAAGGACTGGCCGGCGCAATGTATAACGTCTTTGGCGGCCAATAGACTCCATCTTCTTTAAAATCTTGCTACAGTAGTGTCAAATCTGTCATTAAGGAGCGGTTAAATGCGCATTTTTCGGGGAAAACCCCAGATATTTCAACACGTTCGGCTCTCGGTGCACTGAGAACATGCCTCACGGCGATTCCAAGCCCGCAGGGGTAAGTTCCACTTGAGTAATACCACAAATATCCCGGTCATGTAGGTTAGGGGGTCACCAGGTTTTTAGTGGGTTTGAGAGTCCTACACTACCCAGACCAAAGGGTGTGCGTTATGCATTTTTGTTTTTAGCCCCTGTAAAAAAAGCCCGCAGGGGACGGAGCATAGTCGAGAATTAGAACGTATGCATGAAGCACTCAAATCATGCACATGTTGACAAATACATGACTTCTACTATCAGTTCAAGATACTCGAGTGGAGAAAACGAATCCGCAATTCAGAGAGAGCTAGGACGACTGATCCAGACTCACATTTGTCGACAATCCAAACGCGGGCTGACGGAAGATCTCCAGCTGCCGAAGCTTCATACGTTCCCTCTCCAGCTCAAGTTGCTGGATTCTCTGTCGCTGCATCTGCTGCATTTGCTGCTGCTGGAGGGAAAGCGAGGACGTGGCCGCGCACACTGCGTTAATGCTGTCTGTTGATCCCGTATCTGCAACGAAACACAAAGACAAGCGGACATTTTACTTATCTACCACGCAGAAGAACTGTACCGTTGAATAGAGGAAAATAAACAATAACAAAAAAAGTGCCAATAATTCGTAAATATCGTTGTCGTTAGTCACAAAATAACAGCACGAAAATGCCGGTAATGTAAAGAAGTGGCAGGCTTGGTGCGTGAGCTCCGTTGACTAATCATTTGTCGTTTTCGTCTTTACGTCACTTTCGCAAAGCATCTTCTCTTTACGTCGCTTAGAAAGCGCTATTATGTGTACCCTGTCGGCAGAGAGGATATACGAACGTGGCCAGTACTAACTGGATGCATGATTTGTATGCTCATTTCTTGAGGATCATAATGTCGCTGCAGCTGCTTTGTTGCTGATGGGTGGTAGTGGGAGACATTTCACGCAGACGTGCTGAAGTTCGACGAGATCCGACTCGACTGATATTATGTGTCTGTCCTCTTGAGACTAAACCGTGTCCGGTCAGAACAACGCGATCACAATCCAAGACATTGTTCGCATCCTGCCCGAATAGATCTCGTTCCATCGCGTATCGCTTCGGTCGGCGGTGATGTTAACCCTCGTTAGCATTGTAGTCTGGCTGCCGCCAGCCAATCGATACATTAACGCCGCCAACGGTCGCAATGGCCCGTTACTTCAGCTACTCTGAACTGAAGCTGACGGTGCATAGTAGCACTTCAGTAGCCTCTCTTCAGAAGGCTACTGAGGCGTTCGTACCGCCTCTCGATCTCTGTTTCTCTTCTTTTCTTCTTCGTCTACTTCTTCCTCTTCTTCTTCTTCTTACCCTCGCTCTCTCCATATGTTATTTTTGTCCTTACGATGATGATACCTCTTTTCCTTTCTACCGCGCCTTGTTCCGTTTTTTTGTCACGTGTATTTTTGTTGTACTTTTCCTTCTGTTTTATTCTTCTTCGTTTGCTCCTCGTTTCCCTTTGCCCGCAGTGCCCTGCCCTGTTGCTGCTACTGCCGGTACCATTTCCCGTTTTGCATTCTCCGTTATATATCTGCTTCCATAGTTTCTGTAATGTGTTTTTCTCTCTCTCTCCCACAAACTCGTCTTTGTCTTTCCTGACTGGAGACAAATTTCCACATAAAACGACACACGCAACGCCCTTTCGCTGGTTCCCAGCCAGCCAGCCAGCCGACCGACCGTTTGCCTCAACGGGCAACGGCCCCACCAACCGACTAATCCGCTATCTCTCTCTCTCGCAGTTACCCGCTCTCTCGCTCTCTCTCTCACCCTCTCTCTCTCCGCTCGTTCTTAGCAGTGATGATACAGATGAGGATGAGAATTTAAACTATAATCCCCTTGGCTGACTGAGCCCGACATTACGTCACCGCACGTCAGCCTGAAGCCCCAATCTGGTGGCAACATCGCGGCCGTCTCCGCTGCCGCCGCCTCCGTCGCGACGGGCGTTGTCGTCTTTTCTGTTGTCGCTGTCGTCATCATCGTCGTCGTCGTTGTTATTGTTGTCGTCGTCGTCGTTGTTATTGTTGTCGTCGTCGTCGTTGTTATTGTTTTCGTCGTCGTCGTCATTGTTATTGTCGTCATCATCGTTGTTATTGTCGTCGTGGTCGTCGTCGTTGTCGTCTTTGTTATTGTTGTCGTCGTCGTTGTTATTGTTGTCGTCGTTGTTGTTATTGTCGTCGTCGTCATTGTGATTGTCGTTATCATCGTTGTTATTGTCGTCGTCGTCGTTGTTATTGTCGTCGTGGTCGTCGTCGTTGTTATTGTCGTCGTCGTTGTTATTGTTTTCGTCGTCGTTGTTATTGTTTTCGTCGTCGTCGTCGTCGTTGTTATTGTTGTGGTCGTCGTTGTTGTTATTATTGTCGTCGTCGTTGTTATTGTTGTGGTCGTCGTCGTTGTTATTATTGTCGCCGTCGTCGTTGTTATTGTCGTCGTCGTCGTTGTTATTGTCGCCGTCGTCGTCGTTATTGTCGTCGTCGTTGTTGTTGTTGTCATCGTTATTGTTGTCGTCGTCATTATTGTTGTTGTTGTCATCGTTATTGTTGTCGTCGTCATTATTGTTGTTGTCGTTGTTATTGTTAGTAATAGTAGTGATGCTAATGATGATGACGGCGACGACGACGACAATCGGCCGCCGTGACAAGGGAGAACAGGGCCGCCTCCATGGGTGCCACCGCCGTCGCCACCAGCGCTGCCGCTAGCTGTTGCTGTGCGGCATTGAGCCATCAAACGAGTCGAGTTCGAATGATGTCGTCGTCGTCGTTGTCGTGCCTACCGATGTCATCTACGTGGCCTACGTCCGATCGGTCGTGGTTGTTGCACGACAGTCGTTGCTAACAGTCGTCGACTGGCGACGACGACGACGACGACAACGACGACGGCGGGGCGACGTGGTGGCGGGCGGCGGCGGCGGCGACGAGAACTTCTGTCGTCGGCCATACTGAATCGTACTGAGGGAGGAGAATGAGCTAGTTGGTTGCCTGGCTGGCTGGCTGCTGGCCTGTCTGCCTGCCTGCCTGGCGTGCTGTGCCGTGCGACCAACGCGCAGCTGTAGCAGAAGCACTCAGCAGCAGCAGCAGCAGCGGGCGGCGACAGCGGTTGCCGTCGCCGCCCGCTGTTGTCGTTGTCGCGTTGCGAATGTCATCTTTGTCGTTCGACTGAGCGACCGACCGACCGACCGACAAGCAGACAGACAGACAGACAGACAAACAGTCAGACAGACAGAATATCGGGATGTTTGTTTGTTGACGACAACTCCGCATGCAGTGAACCACCACCCACCACCAGCAACACCAGCAGCAACAACACCGCCACGACGGCGACGACGACGACGAGCAAGAACAACAATTCAGCGAAATGATGGTGGCTCAACGCCACCATAGCCATCGCCATCAACAACAACAGCAATGACAAGAGCCACGACAAAAACAACGATGAAAATGACAGCAATATTAGCAACGATAACCTATTATATATTAGTAGAAGTAGCAGTAATAGTAGTAGTAGTAGTTGTTGTAGAAGGTACATCAAAGTAATAAAACAGCGGAACCAGCAGTACAACAAGGGACAAGAAGAAGAAGAATAAGAAGAAAAAGATGATGACACGATGCCCGATGACGAAGCATCGGTCGTGTTGGCAGAAAAGGAAAACCATGTGAATGATCATGCTAAATAGCAATATTTTCCTACCGCACAGCTACCTCCAGCCTCTGCATTTTTATCCGACTGTATATATATATACATATATATATATAGGTGCATGCCTACATACGCATATATAGATTAACAACTCAAGAGGGAGAGTTAAGGTAGTATAGCCAGTGAGTCTACAAACTACTAGTCCTGACTGTAACACTGACAATCACGCTGATAATCACGACAGCAACAACGCTACCGACCTGATTGACCACACTTCTTCTCTCAGCGATCAGAACGAGTTAGTCTCACGGTAGAAATTAGTCTAGGCGGCAATAGCCTTTGCCGTCACTTGCTTGTCGATGGTATGAACGTCAAAGACATGCGCGCACACGTACACGCCCAAATACAACGACAATCGCACGCCAGCAATTTGTCTCCTCTCTGTAAATATATATATATATATATATATATATATATATGTGTGTGTGTATATCCCCGGTCTGCATTAAACGAATCAACGTTCTCACCAAACGGTCCCCGCTGTGGATTTGTTAGCTTCGAACGATTTGTTAAAGCCATATCACCCGTTGCTGTATATATATATATATATATATATATATATATATATATATATATATATATATATATATATATATATATATATATAAATATATATTAACAGCAGCGGATATATATGCGAGTATGTATGTGCATCTCGGTGTCGATGGATGCAGATCTGTAAGCTGACCTTGACAACATACGAACCTATCAGAACCCCTTTTGAGACAAATCTACTACTAGGTTAACGTTGGTTTTCATCACCCTAATATTTAACACATATTATGGCCCGAACGAGAAATCGATCGCCGTTATGACTGTCGCGATACGCACACACGCTCTCTTCTAGCGGTGCTAATTACTTTTACAAGAGAGAAGGAGTAACCTTCCGAAATGGTCGACATTTCGTAGATTCTTTTTGCCACTCGGCTAGTTCAATTCAATTATCTGAGAACTCGAGACACGTGAAATGACGACACTTAGAAGCGCAGATCGTCTAAAGTCACCGTATTCACGGTTCAACCCACGACGAGGAGAATCAATGGTTCGTCACTGAAAATTGACTGCACGTGCGTTTTCTGGCGTATTACCGTTAGCAGAACCTAAATGGGCATGAAGCAACGCTGTCTAAAGGCGCTCGGTTCCAGGAAAGTGGTCTAGCGGATAAGGGCGTACAGGCCATCGTGTGCCGCCGAGTCCCACCCCATCACGGGGAGCTTGGGCCCTACGAACAACGCTCCTCCAGGCGCTGGAAGTTGGTCTCTGCATCCTGCACCCCCGTCCCCCCAATGTTGCAAATAAAAGTACCTGAAAACAAACTAAGCACGACGAAAAAGCCACACGCTACCTTTGAGGTTGTGATTGGAGCCTAGGGGACTGTGTACGCCCGATGGCACCACCGTGTGATTGTTGCCCGTTGTTGTAACCGTGCCGGCTGCAGCGGCGGCTGCTGCTGCGGCTGCGGCAATGCTGGCGGCGTCCATGTTGGCAGTGGCTGAGTTGTTGTTGTTGTTATTGCTGCTGGTATTGTTGTTGCTGCTGTTACCGTTGACGGCCGCTGCGATCGCGGCGTTGAGCTGCGAGCTGGGGCCGCCGATGCCGCCGCCGCCAACGCCACCCTGTCGCGTCATGATGGCGGCCTTCTGCAGGTGCATCGGTATACGCGGATCGAACCACGACGTCGTGCGCTCGATGTGATTGATGAAGTACACTTCACCCTCGGGTGTGGTGGCCTGCTCCCAGCCGTCGGGAAGCGGGCCGAGCGTTTTGGCGTTGATCACCGACGGATTCGTCGTGTGCGGTGGAGGCGGTGCTGTCGAATGCTGGGCTGCACTCAATTGTCCTACAACAAGACAACATCGCCAACAGCAACAACAATCAATGACACAAACACACACCCAGCGTGGGGCATCGACGTGACAAAGAACACAGATCTGACTGTTAGCATTCGCATTTCAATTATTCTTGTTAGAAATTAAAGTTAGAGTGCAATTTTACTACTCTACTATGTATTAGATATGCAATCTCTAAAATGCTCGAAGTGCTATGCCGAAGAATGCAAGCACTTCTACACTATAAAAACTCGTAATACAAAATGAATACTCGTAATACAAAATGAATACTCGCAATACAAATTGTAAGTGAAAAAAAGAGTAAAAAATACTAAGCAGATTCACAAACATATTAATGAGCAAACGTAACGACAGAAGCATCTTGCATTATCTACATAAATCTCCTGTACTCTAACAAACGTTCATGACAGTGGCACAAATAACAGGACTCATATATTACGTTAAACGTTGTAGATAGTTGTACCGTTACCTATGCAAGGCAGTTGGTTCTTTACGTGCTGTCATAAACAAATTTTAATTGTCGCATATTACTATATTCAGCAACTTTTTATTTTCCCTTTAAATAGATTACTGCATAATTCGGAATAAATATGCGCCCGGAACCAACCAAGATATATATATATATATATACAGAATAAGCATGCCACAGCAAAGGTTGCAAAACTTGCAATCAGCAGTCATCATAATATCCGTGCGGCAAAGTCGAGAAGTAGTTCTAGAGGCTGCAGATAGGGAGTGGTGATTAGAGAGTGGCGCTTACGTCAAACTGTACGAGACAGCTCAACAAGTAGCAGACACGAGATCGCGATAATTAAAAAAAAGCCAGACGTCAAACCACAAAGGGGAAGAGCGTCGTCGTGGCTGCCTCTCGTATGGCCGGTTATTCGACCTACGCCCAGGAAAACACACATAGGATCTGACAATTTTGTTCAAATTACGTATGATAGATTATAGAGAATATTTGATATATATATATTCTTTTTGGAATCATCATAAATGTGGAATCACTGTTTAGATCTCGACGTAATCTGCACCAATTTCTATGTATTTCTTGATAGAACCGTGATGAATATATGTATATGTAAATGTGTGCTTTCTCTGTACACGCAATATTGTAAACCAACCATCGGTTAATAAAGCTATTATGTTATGTATTTCTTGAGGTTGTCGAATCGAAGCACACGTCTAAGCGTCTTACTATTTTTTTAGAGGACTAACTAGAAAAAGCGCTTGCACACACGGACACAGCCGCAGAGAAGTTCCCTGCAAGCGCGGATTGGTACTGTGGGACTTCTACTCAATAAAAATCACTCATGTCCCCGTCCTCCCGTCTGAATGGGAACTGCTTACGCATAACATCATACAATCACGGGGGTGGAGGGAGAGTCTAGTGCTCCTGGCGGGGGTGTTCCCCGAACGCTAAGAAGAGGCGCAAAGAAATTAAGAGGGCGGTCCTTGTCTCCACCTGTAGTATAGCACTCTTAAGCTTGTGACGCTTCGCTCCAGTACGATGTTGAATTCGCCCTGCTAATGATGATGTCATATAGGCACATGTAACCCGGAATCACTCCATGTTACGCTTATCTCATATTCAAGAACACCTGTACGACTAATTAATACTTCACTGCAAGGCAATTTCGTTGTTGGAGTGCGGAGCATTATAATAATAACACCAGCAATAACAATGGAGGAACGGTCGTGCACCTGAGACGTTCAGACAACATTTATTGTTTATTTGTTGGTCCTGGTGGACTAAAGTCCACTCTGACATTCACCCTAGTTAAATTGAACTACGTGTGATTCTGCTTATTGCACCAGCCGTGACCCAGCTAGTTTTGGCGGTGCGGCTCTAATAAGACCACATTTAAATTCTTTTAAAAGCCAGATGGCTCGTTTGTTAGTAATTTTTCGATAATCCTCAATAAAGCCCCCCGCCAAATAAGCACTGAGCGCGGCGCCGGTGTGGACGACAGATAGACATTCAAGTATAGATGCGAAGCAGCAGCGGTCATCGTGCGTCGAGACGAAAACAGAAAGCAAATCGTTTCGGTTTAGGTTATTATTGGTCAGTGTTGGCGTGGTCGCGACGCCAATCTTTTTGTTTGAAATACGATCGACGCCAGAACCACGCTCCCATGAAGAAGACTGCGATACTGGTGAGGAAGATGACGATGATGATGATGGCAGTGACCGCGATCAAAATGTCTCAGTTGGCCAAAATGACGCTGCCAACGTCTCTTCGTGCGTAACACGTTAGGCCCGCCTGCATCAGGACAAGGCCCCAAGAAAACGATACAGCTTTCCCCGAACTTCGCAAAGAAACGCCCTGACACGGGCAATAAAAGGTGTCAATTTAATTATAGTAATAATAATTATTATTATCATCATCAAAAAATATATGATTAGTGCTAGTTGATTATAGCCGTCTCACTCACAAAGACCACAACAAGGGGGAAGAAGTATAAAATATGGCGGCGGCTATGCCTCTAGCGGGCAACTAGGAGAACAATCTACGAAGGCAAACTGAACAGAAATAGCAGCAGTAGCAGTAGTTGCAAAGATAACAACAACGCTAACGACAACGGCCAATTAGCAATAGTTAGCAAAGCTGCAAAGAGCGACACTTCGCCACAAGTAATACGTTTCAAAGTAGAATATGTGCATGATGACATACGTACGTTATCTCTGCAAGCAATATATATATATATATATATATATATATATATATATATATATATATATATATATATATATATATAGTAAACAAAGCTGCTGCAGTAAATACACAAGCAAAAGCAGCCTCTGGTGCAACGCGCTATTTGCGAGCAAACTCTAGCCAATCGTAAACAGTGCGTTATAATGGCAGTTACGCGCTGGCTGGTGCTTCTCGTAAGAGAGAGGATCTTCTTCTCCTCGAACACGAACACGAGCGGTGTTTGTGGTCTTAGAGAGGGCAATATATATATATATATATAGAGAGAGAGAGAGAGAGAGGAAGGGAGTACGCGGCGAGGAAGCACGTTCCATTGACCGGTAGCAGCAGCAGCAGTAGCCGCGCCCAGCCAACGTTAACGTCCGTTACCGTAGCGTCGTCGGCATTTGACGAACGGCCTCATTAGTCATCATCGCGTACACTCGTCGTTGATCTGTTGTTGACTTAAGCACGAAGCAAGAAGAAGAAGACGAAGGCGAAGCAGCCAGCAAGGGCGAAAGACAAAGCTAAGCAAACCTTAGGAGAAATCATAATCGGAGAATAATGAGCGAGTACGAGATTAAATATGGCAGCACGGCAGGGAGTAAAAGAAGACTTCTGGCGTGTGACGCGCAGGCAGAGATGGGCTCTCGAAGCAGGAAAAGGTTGAATCGCACTAGTTTGCGCTGTTCTTCTTGTTCTGCTCCTCCCGCATTCCCGCCACCGGCCAAACCCGCCAGCTACCACAACAACTGCAACTGCGACCGACCGCTACCTTTGCCAACCTTTACGGCTCTTGCGTGTTCTCTATTTCTCCCCCTTCGTCCGTCCCTCATTGCACTCTCGCACTGCTCCTTGCAGAGACGTTGTAGCCAGCCAGGCAGCGAGTCTGATTGTGTGATATCTGTGTGGGTGTGTGAGAGAGAGAGAGAGAGAGATAGGGAGAGAGGTAGGTAGGTAGGGAGAGAGAGATAGCTATATAAAGAGAGAGGGAGAGAGAGCCATATGGAAAGAGGGAGATAGAGAGGGGGGGGGGGAGAGAGGGAGAGGTAGACAGAGGAGAGAGCGGTCGGCCCATCGGCTTGTTGGCCGGCCAAACGAGACAGCACCACGATGATGAGCCCAAGAGCAAAAAGGCCACGGTCAACGCTCAAAGTTGGCCGATGCGTCACTGACTGGACAGACACATCGAGGCCAGGTGAAGCGGCTGGCCAGCTCTATTCTGGCGCGGCCGTTTGCCGGCTACCTCGCTCGCTAGACTGCTACCCACTCATTGAGCACAACAGCGACGACAACAATAACAAGAGCAGCAGCAGCAGCAACAACAGCAACAAACAACAAACGAAAAAAACAGGCGTACACGCTCGCTCGTTCACGTTTCTTTTCTTCTTCTTCTCCTCTCTCTTGTTCTTATTCTTGTTCTTGGCGATTCTTGGCTATCGAGGCCCGTGCAAAGAATGGTCTGCCAATCGCCGTCTCCGCTGCTGCTGCCGCTGCTGCTGCTCACTCTTCCGCCGGAAATACAGCGTCACAGCACAGCGCAGTGCGTCAGGGACCTAAACGCGCCCCCGACACTCAGCGGTTTCGAGTCGTGGCGTCGATTGCGGCAGTCCGCCGCCGATGCGCCGCGATACACCGCACGCAGCGAAGTTGCCCGACGCACTGACAGACGGACGAGGGACACGAGTGCAACCGGCACCTTAATCATCACCACGCCGCTCGCTATAAAGACGACGACGGACTTCACAAACAGGAAAATAGAAACCTTAGCGTCACGTTGCACAGCGACGCAATGGCGACGCCGAGACGTGACGTAACCTGACGAAACAACGGGAGGGAGGCAACGCAAACACTAGACGAGAATATAGCCGTAATCTGACCGAGTTTGCAAAGCAACGGGCGCGCGCACCCGCCACAACACCGCATTTGTATCGCCGATGATTGATGAACGGACCCTAAATTAACTCAAGCTAAATGGCAGCGACAAACCGCATCGTATATATATATATATATATATATATATACACATATGGCCTACATAGGGAAACTCACTGGACAAACTAAGTCTCAGCAGTCAACCTCTGGTTTTGTTGTTCTATATGTATATATATAAATAGAACAAAAACTTGAACGAAATAAACGTCATGCACTTCGCGAGGCAAGCTCGATCTCACGTGGCACATCTCAAGGCCACAGGATCACCAATCTCGTCCCGTGCCAGCCGCAAAAGATAATCACAAGCTGGTAAACATAGCTACGAGCAGATCTCACTTGCCGACGCTTGCCTATACGTAGACCCTTATCATACTCGATGGAAACATCGGCGAAAACAGTGGTTGCCATTTCCAATTAGTGAAACGACTCAAGAGGACAACACGCCATCTCGTCTCTTGTTTATTGCATGTTTTTCGTCCATCAAAACGTTAATTGGTTTACGTCAGAATGGATTCAACTAATATCGATCTAAGCAAACAACACTAGCAAAATAAATGGGAAAGAAAGCTGTCTTCTAATCGCTTTAAAGCCAAGAGGCAAAGTCGGCGAACAATCTTCGCTTACATTTATATTCCATTTTTGGTGGAATTGCTTAAAACGCAGCATCATTGGCAAACGCAGTAATGTTCGTTGTAAACTAAATCAATACAATATATATATATATATATATATATATATATATATTGAGAGAGAGCGAGATTTACAAATACGCACTTGTTCGTGGCTGGAAATTTGTTCAACGGAACTAGCCACAAATCTGAGAAGTCTTATAGAGGCAATGTTTTAAATAATAAGCTATCTTATTAATACCACTCTGCCTGATTATATAATTGGAGGTACTCTCATACAGAAAAGGCAGCCAGAACCACGTGTTCGATAAATTCTGATTATAAAATACCAGTTTGGAGTAATTGTGCTCCGGTTTTTTTTTTAGATTTTCCGTAAGGCGTGTAATGTTTTTCATGTCATGGCAAATTTTAATCTACTCCGGCATTTACCTTGTCTAAATTGGAAACCATGCAAACCAATTTAAAGGTGGCCGGTCTGGGTCTCGAACCCAGTCCTCCCGAATGCAAGGCAAAGGCTTTGCCACTAAGCCATCTTGCTCGGTGCATACTTTAATGCTAAGTCTTACTTGTGTAGAAAGACTTTGGATTAAACGCTGCTGTAGTAAGTCAGACAGGCAAAAGTTTAATTTTGTTAGTTTAAGTTGTAAAACTCAGAAAAAAGTGGTTTTAGGTTGGACACGTACATGCGTTCCACATGTATCACTCCCTCGTCGACGGTAAAAGGTAACGGCGGCCGTAATATTCAACTAGTTCTGATTCACTTTAATAGTATGGATTCGAAGGTGACCTTATTAGCGTCTACGCAAGTCATTCCTCGCACAAGGACGCTCTACTGAATTGGGTAAAGATATTCTTCTTAATAAGCTCTCCGAAAACTCTCGTGGGGCATCCAAACGTCTCTGCTCCTGATGCGTATGCAGCATTCTTTTGCACAATATGTTTTAAACTTAATCAACAGAGTCACCTAACTTCCGTGCCTATATAAAATAGTATCTAGCTAAAAGGTCCGCAAGGTGTGCTGCGAATCGTCGCCTTATGGCTTGTTAAGCCCGTCTTGGCAAATAGGAACGTGTTCTCCGCTATGCGAAATGCCGTTATACGAAAATCGGTTCAGACGACTTGGTGGCCACGCAGATTTGGAGCTTCATCAGCCCGTCATGTGGGAGAGGTAGAACTCGTAGGCGACATCCTAATATACGATACAGGTCGATTAGATAATCCTCAGTACATTCAGAACAAGCCCAATCGGCATGCTTGTTCTGTATGTGAATTCCGCCCATTTTTAGGAAGACATCCGGTTGAGCTGAAGTTGTTGTGGAGTGCGGATTGAGACCTGTCGTTATCTCAGAAACTCTAAGAATACTTGAAGGAACTAAGGCAGATTTGAGTATTGGAGCTACAGCTATTCCCTCAGAAGTGTTGAAGCTTCGGTTAATAAGCTGCACAGAAAACGCGTGGCACTGCTTGATTTCAAGACGATGAGAGGGGGCCAAACCTGCTAACGTTTCCCATTTGACGCAGTTGTTATACCGCTAAACTACACCGACAGTTCAAGGTCCGTATCCCCCTTGTATTGCAACTGCAGTCGCGAGGTCCCACCATCGCAACTTACGCAATTTTTACTCTGTTAGTTAACATCCCCTGTGACACTGTCGGGCGAAAGAGCCGCCAATATCAACCCGTACCAAAGCAGAACTTGGACCAACTACAACAGAGACCAGACAGCATCTAAAGTGGCACCAGCGCAACTAGGTGACACACAAATAGGGCCCCAGCCAACCGGCGGGCGCACGAACCTCACAGCTGATCGGCACCCAAGTGTTATCGGCGCAGTCAAGCGGTTAGAATAGAGCGGTGGAATGGAGTGACTAAGCGGCTATGTTGCTGATGTGCTAGACCACATCGTGCAATTGTTATGAAGTGTGAGCAGTGTGTCAAAGGGCATTCCATCTGTACTGCAGAACAGAAGCTGACAGACAGCAACCGAGCGAACAATGTGTCCGGCGCAGTGTGACACTGTCGAGTGTGTACACAGTTAAACCTAAGCCGGCCAAATATAGTACCAGAAAAGGTAAACGCTGATGCTGATTTCTGCAACACTGTGTGGTGGCTACTAGGTTTTTTTTAGCTACCTATAAAGAGCATTCTAGAACGCAAATTTGGAAAAATCGGCATTTCGTCCATGCCGAAAAAAATCCGACGAAGTATTCCAAAAGCATATTGCCGCCATCAATGTCAATTTCCACCGTGAATACGACGACTGTATTAAGTTCAAAGAGAAAACCCTTTTCACAAAGGTGGTAGTTTTCTAAGAAAACTTACGCACAACGAGTTGCGACTCATCATCGTCACTATTCCTCAGTTTTGCGCCAGCTGCAAGGGAGCGAACGACACTCTAATTTCCCGCCGCAAAGAATCAAACGTGAATATCTTTCCAATGCAACACGTGCACCGTGACATGATTCACGGAAAAGCCTTATCGTACAAGGGCTCCCGAAGGCAACTGCGGCGGTTGCAAAGGTGATCTGTCGACATCGCTAATTCTTTAGGATTAAAATGGGCGCCTCGACAATCAACCGACTGAAGCAGGGACGGGCCTACGCTTCCACCACCTAGACCTAAGGCCACTCCATCTGCCGACAAGTCTCGTCCATGTGCACTGGCCAAAATCCTATATATCGTACAAGGTCCACCACAGGACTACGGTGCCACATGGATTCGGAGTTCAGATTTTCAAGCAACTTGGTTTTAGGGCTCAGCTATCGAGATAACAGCATGTACAATCCTCCTCACAGACATCGAACGGACATTAGAGTGGAAAAGTCTATTTTTGAAAAGTGTGTTTGTAGACTTTCGGGCCGCGTTTGACTCGAGATCAAGAGCACACTATACAACCGAGATTTGGGTTCCTGAACTTGTTGTCTAGCTTATGGAGGACATATGACATATATTTGCATGTGTAACATACATAATAAATGGTGCATGCAAGATGTGACGCAAAATGCATAGTAAACAAAACCTTTGTGGTCCCTCACTCCCGATCCCTCACTCAGTTTGCTTTGCACTCTCTTATTCACTGTTCCTTACAGCCTCTCCCCGATCAACATATTTACAGAGGTTCATATTAATAGGCCGCATTATATCCGATTGGACGACATCACAGACACATCGTAGCGTACCATTAAGCTTTTTACGGGGATCCTCCCAGGTGGTTGTATGCGTCACGTGGTTGAGGAAGTAGCGCTGGCCGGTCGAAGTGCGTGCCATCTCCCAGCCGGACGGCAGTGGCTCTTCATCGACGAGGTCATAGCTTTGCTGTCTGCAATTTCAACAAGAAACCGACAACGCAAAAACAATTAGTTAGCAATAGGACGTAGACGGCGGGCAATTTAATACATTAAGGAGTCTCCGTGGCTTAATCCACCCGATAGGTTTGCATTGATGCCACATGTTAGAGGCGAGGCCGTTGCTGTTGTATGGCACCGCAATGGGATGGTCAGCCCTCTATCACATCTACCGCTGCGCTTTGTCCAGGTTACACCGCTTTCCAGGCTAAATAGAAAAAATAAGGAAATATGGCTACATTTAAGGTTTGCACTACCTCTTTTCCCTCGCACCTAAGCAGTTTTGAGGACCTGATTCCTTTAAAACACATTTTATTGAAAAAGTTTGTGAACGCCTTATCAAAGCAACCAGCTAACAGGGGTCGGAGTTTTTTTCAGGCAACATCTTTTGTTTTCAGAAAGAGAAGATTTTTGGAGATTCAGAGGGAAGCTCTTTCGACTTGATTTTAGAGAGAGAGAGAGGATTTTTGGAGATTCAGAGAGAAGCTCATTCGATTTGATGCGCACAACCTCCTTTACCTCGCTACATTCGACATCAACGCGTGATGTGCAAACAAATGTAATTCAATTATCTGTCGAACATTGAATAAAGCTTCATTATGACATCGTAGTCGAAGTAGTAGAAGATGCAAATGCAGCCATCGACAACAGTGACAACAACAAGCTTCAAGAACAACCATAGAACAGCACAGGCGGCAATCAAAAGTGACAAGAAATGCAATCACATTAATTAACTCTAAGCACAAACAGCGTCATGAACTCAAATAAGTACACCAGCTATAAGAACAGTTAAGAATTTGATACATACTCAGATTCATAACTGTAGTATTTTAGATCCATATCCACATAAAAAATACTCTAAAAAAGTAGCTGATGCTCGTGACAGGGGCGATAGACGTCATCGCTTGTACTATTACATTTTTTGGATCATAGTTATATATTTATTAGCGTCGTCAAATCATGATTACAATGGTGAGCTATGTAAGTGTAGACCACAAAATGGCATAGAACCTTATTTTATGATACACACTGTGAAAGGAGCATATCATATACGCACAGTCAGCTACCTAATAACCTATAGCACACTTAAAATAAGTTATTTAAGAAATCTATTTAGAACGATTAAGACCAACTTGAGAACCGCTAATGGTTTCACAAGAAAAAATTAACCGTTTCAAGTCTCCACCAACACAGTATTGACAGTGAAATTCAGGAAAAATTTGCTTTCAAGGGGTCAAGTGAATAAATTCTCCCATTCCATATTGGCTTTTGTATCCTCCAATTTGACGATTAAGCAGAAAATAATCCATTATACGTATATATATATATATATATTTTTTTTTTTAAATATGGTTTTATTTCATTTTGAAGTTACAGTGGAATATGAATATATATATATATATATATATATATATATATATATATATTTATAGTGTTAACCAGGCTAGGGTTTCCCTATTTTTCGAAGCTTGCCGCGCTGACCTAAGTGAAATAGTATTTTCGCTGAGTGCACTGAATAAATCAGCTGGCTCTCTCATCCCTCGTTCTGAGCGTCTCGTGTCAACTACGCAGGTTTTGTTATGCCAGACACCATGAAAATGAAGCAGCATAGTATGGTAGTGCTCCATTTGGCGGGGAAGCATTAAGTTAATATCAATCTGAACGAGTGTCTACAAACAGTTTGTGATACGATGTGATACTACTAAACGATACAAGAATACAGGGTAGGGAGGGAAAGGTTGCCCGTAACCTGCAAATCTCGACGAGCCGTGTAATGTGGATCATAAACAATCACCTCAAGGTAAAACCCCACAGGATACGACCAGTTCATAATCTTAACCTGCTTGACTATTCTTTGTGGGGGAACCTTGACTCGAATGTTTGTACGGTCAGATACGGTTCCGTCAATGCCATGCAGCAACCTCTTGCACGAACAATAGGTCGTTAATGATTCCTGCTAAGCCTTCTTCGGCAGACTATGGAAGGTGGTTCAGACTAAGGAAAGTTACATGTACTGTAAAACTGGCGTATATAACAGAACCAAAATTAACTAGGGGGTTTGCTACTAATAAGGATACTATTGGTGATGGTATTTCAATTTTGAGGTCTCACCTGATTAACCTTATATATATATATATATATATATATATATACCGACGACTACATATGCATACAGTAAATTATATATATATGTATATATATATATAGACTAGGCGAATGGGGGTGCTATTGCCGGTCGTCTAATTGTCTACCCCAAACTACTACTGCGGTAGAACTACCTGCAGTTGCAACAACAGCTACTGGCATTATGACCAACATAGTAGAACAACGAGTACTGGAACTACTTTATATTAGCTCGACCGAGTAGTATACACGGCCATCGCTAGCAACGAGTGCGCCGTATTCTGGCAGACTACGGCAGCTGCCGGGAACGGTAACATGGCTTGTAAAAGCGATCGCTGTTACGGGACAGGCTGTAACCGGCCGAATGATAGAATCGAGCGCGAAAGAAGCATCGCCCGCTATGTTCCAATAGCTGCTGTTGCCACTACTATAGCTTGAAGCGAAAACACGTAAAAGCAGCAGCAGCATCTCTCTATTTGTCGTGTCTCTCCCCTACCTTCCCCTCTCTCTCTCCCTATCTCTCTCCCTTTGTCAATTTATCTATCAGATTAGGCCGGCTGAAGCTGTGACGATTTTAGCAAAGCAGCAACCAACTGGCTACAGGCTGAACTGACAGAAAAATGACAGCTGCTGCTGATGCTGCTGCTGCTGGTGCTGATAACGATATTAGCAAGGAGGCGGCGTAAACAACGATCGCGGTACAAACAGTGACACGGTAATTAGTCCGGTTCTAGCCAAAAAAACAAATCGACGCGTATCTTGTTCTTGTGCTTTTTATCGGCATATGCATGTTTACTTGCCGTTCCTTACAACAGCCTATCTATAATTTCGGACGGACTCAACTTCGCCTTTTTTTCCATCACAACTACAGGTCTAAATCATCTGTTGGCTAAGTATTCATCGTCCGTTGTGTAGTCTTAGCCATATTTATATTTATAAACTGTCTTTAATCTTAGCTAAAAATAATATCATAATGCAGTATTTGATGGGCAAATGTTTTCATAGGTGAACATTTTGCAATTGAATAAAATGGCTTTCAACCATACCGCTATTGTTCACGATCGGAGCCCAGGGTGTCGTAGGTTTTGCACCGAAGTTCTGTCTAGATGAGTTTGCGACACTTTAACATGTCCACTCGGCAATTAGTGTCCATTGTAGAGCAAAAATGGTTACGATTCGACGCTGTCGTAGTCAGGACTAGGGAAACGTCGTTTCAACATGAGATGAAGTGTTGCTCTATCTGCTATCTGCGTCTTCAGAGAAGCCTGAAGCGGGCGAGCAAAGCATATGCGGCACTCATCGTTATGACGTCAGCACGTACAAAATAACTTAAGTAAGAAGCAGAAGAAAAATACTAAACTAATCTACACGGAAGTAATGATATGAGTCCCAGATAGATGGACACAAGCCCCGCACTGACATCACCGGGCTTCAAGCTCAATGTTCGTATTTTTCATCACACACAGTAAAACAAACTCGCCTCTATTGGCTACGGTAACAAATATACACAATATATGCCGACACTCACGGCTAGTCAGGGTGCTACATCAGTCAGAGTAAGTTCGAACCCAGCCGCCCAAATCTCGATCGCAAAGCACCCAAATTGTTTACGCTAAACATCTATACATACATACACACCCAAATGTAGATGCAGACGCCAACATCGCAGAAAGTTTATATCTTACATACAGACGTGTTCTATCGAGTACAGATACATGAACGTATAAAACGTTATACCATATTTCCGAAGTAAACATCTAGATGCAAACAAACAATCGGGTAGTTTTTGAATATAAAGATTAAAGTAAGAATACGCGTTTCAAATGTTTCCAATTATTTCAAATTGCTTCACTGCTAATAATATCTGAAAGTGATCTAAGCGTACGCATATATATACACACATGGTTCTTAATAAATATGTACGTAATCTTAAACTCTATTGAAATTGCACATTCCGTTGTAATTATGCATGACTATTTTTCGAGCTGGCTGCCAAGAAAACACATACTGACCATTACTATTTTGGATATCTCTCCGCATGGCTACCTGTACCTTCCGATGGTTCACGTGTGCAATCACCGATGGAGATTATCCAAGTACGCACACGGCGACTGCTAATCAGACTATGGCCGTGAAAGGTGCGTCATAAAATATTAGCTAATGTGGGAGTGGCGTTTGCCATCAAAAAGACTCACATTTCACAGAATCTTCCTCGATCTCTTCCGATATAGGCCGATAAAAGCCATTCTTAGTCGGTCACTCTCAAAAACCTATCTCAACTGAATACTAATAATGATAAAAATTATATATATATATATATATATATATATATATATATATATATATATATATATATATATGCACAAATGTGTGTAAATTAGTGTATTTGCTTTTACTCGTCGATTTATTTCGTTATCCGGTGGGAATAATACGGTAGGATAATGCAAAACCACTTGGTAAATCGTAGGGCAACACTTTCTTGCTTTTTCTCTAGGTCTCGATAGCCCATCTCGTCCTCTATTGGCTTCTATTAGTCCAGCCCAAGATCTCAGCCAAGCGTTTCCACAAAGCAGACGTCGTACAGGCTGACCACATATACTCTCCCACAATAGAACGTATAGAGTAGCAGCGGACGCCGATCAAACTTCAGACAGTCTACCACTGTTGATATTGTGCATACAACTCAACGTTCACCATGACTCTCACCGGCTGCTATCAATGCTAATAATACCTTCAATGTAGCTCAACTCAATATATGAGCTGTATCAGATCGCAGTTGGAGGAACCACCACTTTTTGTCGGAGAAATATGACGGTCTGCAACGATATCATCAATATGAATAGCCGTTCGTGATAGGCAGATGTATGTGTGGTGTACGCAATGTTTATGCGAATAGGTTCATAAGAAACTGTTCCATATGAACCTATTCACGTAAATACTGCGTACGCCGAAAACAAAAGAATACTGTTATAAAAATGGATATATATATATATATATATATATATAGATGTTATTAGCAAGCGTTGCTTTTCGGGACGGGGTCGTTCAGGTAGCGCCCTTCTGATTCGAATTTTGCGCCCATCGCTACGCAACCGACACAACCTGAACCTCTTCGAACCCGTAAAACAAAACCTTCTCCGTCTTGGTGGCAACAACTGGGCGACTTGGCTTATGGGCGGCCACCGGACGGCATCTATTCGCTAATCATTGCATACTCTGTAGAGAAGCGACACTAGTGGGTAGATAAGCAGGCCGCTCCTCGGGGAGCGGAGGCTAAATAGGTGGTACACAGTACTTCTTCATAGAGGCCAATACACAAAAGCAGGTAATCGTAGGTCAATGATCGCCGTATGTTGCTCGGTCTAGTACTGGCCGGATGATGCGGGAGTTGTTATGCTTCGCAGCCTGGAGAGACCCGATAGCTCGTGCACATACGGCCTTGTACGCAGAAAGCTGGCGACTACGATGACGACAATGACATGGTGGTGATGGTGACGATCTCCTTGCGGCCAGGTAGCTCATTAGGGCGGATGAAAGAAACACGGTGGAGATTTCCAAAGTGTGAATCAAGTACGATAAGGTCGATTGGGGAACGCACCGCACCACCAACCGACTGGCACACGTTCGCAGCCGGGGTCAGCAGCGACTGTGTCATTGTCACCACCTCACTAAGAGCCCTAATGACAAATTCCCGGACAGAAAGATACGTGACGCCATTTGTACCCCCACGCCCAGACACTACTACGCCATGCGCTTCAATTGGCAACACCGACAAACACCACACCTGCAGCTACTAAATTCATCGGAAGTTTCGTTTTAACCCTTTAACCCCCCCCCCCCCCCCTCTAAATGTATTATGCTAAAACACAACATACAAACGTGGTAGCTGTTATATAGCCTATGTATTGATTTATGGCACCTAAAGGTGCATGTCGTAAGAAGGGCCACTTCGGTTGGGCATGTCCTTCATCAGAATCTAACGAATTCTCACGAAAAATCGGCCACAGTCCTCAGCGGCCTGAGAGTTGCCGAGAATCTCCCTTCCACTCTCATCAACCACAAAATCAATGCAAAACACATTGTTTACACTAATGGACAAACCGCCAATATGGTGCATACATCGCTAACATAAGCTCACTTATATTCGCAATGAATATATATATATATACAGGGTCATTCAGGGAGTATTGTACTTCTTTCGAGGTTTGATAGAACTCGGCAAGAAAATAAGTTTTCCCTATGGAGGGAAGACGCGGAAACGTATTGTTTAGGAGAGAGAGTGAAGTTTATAAAAGTAGTTTTTCTGCCTTTTTTTCTCCTACACAGTTGTGCGAAATCTACGTTTGCGGGAGAACCAGTGAACGCATGAAGGAACCGATTACACCGGCGTGTTCGGAGGAAAATTCTGCACTACGGGAGACACCTCACTAGCTTGCGTAGCAAAAATCGAATACCCAGATTAAGGAAAGTCATGAAAAGTCGATATGCTGTTATGTCGTACGTTAACGCTTTTTCGTGAAAAATCGTAACATTTTTCCATTACGGCCAAAAATGTATGTCCAAAAGACCACTCTCACGCAATAGCAAATTTAATGCCCACCACTTTCGTACCAAAGTGATGATGCTGCGTTACGTAATTGTCAAGTCACTAAGCTTTTTCGATAGCCATATCGAAAGCGAAGACATGCATATTTGCATAGAGCGTATGAGAAAGTTAGGTACATATTTTGAGATTTGGTAGAACTCAGCGAGAATAATTTTTCCTAGTGGAAGGAGGGAGCCCATCGGAGACTCTTCTTACTCAGGTCTTCTTTCTCTTCCTTGAGACTCATCCACCTTCTTCGAGGAGCTGACCTACCCAATCGGGTCGACGACTTGCAAGCGCTCAACGAGTTGACACTGTCTACCCTCGAGGCTCTGCTTAACACATCTTTACGACCTAGCGCACGGCAACAGGCATTACTGCCCGTCTCTCAAGGAGGTCTCGGGGTTCCGAACTTACAGACCTTGGCCGGTCCTGCCATAGTCTCCTCCATGCTAAGCGCAGAAAACAGGGCAACCCCCCTTTTAGATACAGCAGGAGTTGGCCAGTTTAAAAGCCGCTTAGCCCAGCTTCAGGAGAACCTTGAGGCCCGGTGCGGTGGCAGGCCTGAAAACATGCTATCTCAACATGACTGGAGTGCCCCTTTGCACGCTGAAGTACAACGACGGCTCTTTAATGAAGCTGCCGACGACACGACCAGAGCTCGCCTAAACGCCGTTTCCGCCAAGGATTCAGGCGCCTGGTTACACGCGCTTCCCAGTGCACCCATAGGCACCCTTCTTGACGACGAGACGATTCGTATAGCAGTAGGCCTACGACTGGGGACAGACCTGGTTAGCCCCCATCGGTGTCAATGTGGTCACCCCGTCGACAAACTGGGACATCACGGCCTATCGTGTATCATCAGCGCAGGCCGACGCCCTCGACATGCCGCTATCAATGAGACCTTCAGCAGAGCCCTCAGATCATGCGGTCGTCCGTGCATCCTCGAACCCCCGGGCCTCTGCGTGCGTCCAGATGGGATGACACTTACACCATTCGAGCGAGGCAAAATGCTGGTTTGGGATGCAACCGTTACCGACTCCTTAGCACCTTCTATGGTTGGTGGCGGCGCATCCGAAGCCGGTTACGCAGCCCACCTTGCGGAGACCAGCAAGCTAAGAAAATTCTCATCAATTGGGTATCCCCACGAATTCTGACCACTTGCGTTTGAGACCATGGGTGGTCCTGGTGTTCGGACCAGACAGCTGATCCGCAAAGTCGGCACTTTGTTAGATCAGTCAACCGGTGATAACAGATCGTCGTCCTTTTTTAAACAACGTCTGGATCTCGACATACAACGTGGAAACGCGGCCTCCGTTCGGGGCACACTTCTGAAGTGGTCTCGGCCTAGCCTAGACGAGGCGGACACGTGATAGTCAAACTACATACCCGCTAGGCACACTGGCTTAGCTAATCTCTTGTAATATGCGTCCCACAAACATAATGTAATATACGAAAAATAAATATGCTATATCTATATATGTATATAAATACATAATTAAAAAAAAAAAATATATATATATATATATATATATATATATATATACTCACTAGGTACTCAAATGTGAGCCATGAACAGTTTCAAAAAGATCCCCACAGCACTAACTCTACAACAAGTGAGCGACAATTCGAAGCGATTGAATGGCGTCGTCGTTGGTCTTTGAACCAAGCCGAGGTCACAACACAAACGTGTGCGCCCTCGCTCCTTCGCTCTTGTCTTCATCTATTCTTTCTATCTACCTCGCGTTCTTTATCGTCTCTATATCGCTGTGCCGTGCTTTATCGTCGTCGACGGTCGTTGTCAAACGACGGACGTCATCTTAGAGAGGCCGCCCTAGGTAGGTAGAGGTAGTGCCCCCCCCTGGCACACCAGCTCGTACAAGTTACAGTCGTACTTGTGCGAGCTGGTGCGAGCACTTTCGAGCAGCTACTTACAGCTGGTCGGTAATACCAGTCGGTTGTTAGCGATACCAACAGCACAACTGCCGATTGCCGATGGGCCTATCAACGTCAATCGTCGTCGATTAGGCCGGCCCGCTCGCCCGTTCGCCCGCCGGCCATGCGCTGCCTGTAGTGGCCGCCACGCGTGCAGAATTGTCTCTCGATCGACGCACTCAGTTGTCGCCGTGGTTGGTTTGCGCTCGAATTCGAACTTAAATACGACTCGACGCTCTCGGCGGGCCGAATTCAGTCGCTCTTATCTGCTAGGATTCAGCGTGTTTAAGGCGATACCTCCTTCTCCTGCTCCCGTCCCCCTCCGATTACCACCATCCCCACCTGCACACTCATCTCCACCAGCAGCGTCGTGCAACTAACTTGACTGATGACGACGACGACAACGACGGCACTGGCGGCGGCGGCGATACTGGTCAACAATCATTGGCAAACGACTCAGCTTATCAGGATTGGCGCGACGACGTGACGCTACTGCTGATTTAAGTCGAGCCCTCCTTCCATGCCGCATTGAGCGTCACACACATATGCATATATATACATACTCAAGTGCACCACGTGCCACGTGATACCCACACAAATATACGTACGCAGAGACATATATATATATATATATATATATAAGTGTAATTAGCGAAATGTAGTTGTGACTAAAAACCGAAGGATGATATATATATATATATATATATATATATATATATAAGTGTAATTAGCGAAATGTAGTTGTGACTAAAAACCGAAGGATGATATATATATATATATAATGAAGAAAATCACGTGCATGAAGAGTCAGATGCAATATGCTATGCATGTCACATAGCACAAATAGAAGCTAGCCAGCCTAGACCACTCTCCCGGGGAACATAGGTGGAGACATAAATACTGCCAATATGTGGGAATGAGTCAATATGTGTATGGCTGTGTGTGTGTGTGGTTATGTCTGCCCGAATTACGCAAACTGTTTGTTGTTAACTTGTCGTTGTCGTCTGTCAAGGCCATTTCGTCGTAGCAGCCGCTCCGACAGATCGATAAGCCACAACGGCAGCTCGACCCGTGGAGATTTCAACGGCTATCGTAAGCTGCTCGCCCAAGCTCCCTTGCCACCATTGGTTACCATGATCCCCTCTATCTCCTTTCGCACGTATGCATATTCACTTATATATATATATATATATATATATATATATATATATATATATATATATATATATATATATATACCTAAGAAAAGTTTCGCACTTTTTCGCGCATTAGTTAAAATCCAACGCATTGGTAGATAGCGTTATTGTTGTTGGTGCTTCAGTGAACAAATTTAGTCGATTCTCCCACAGACAACGGCGTGAGAGCAAGGCAACTACTATCACGTCAGTGGCCGTATATTTACAACTTCCGCCGAGGATGAAGTTGACTAGACTGTTCCGACGTGCTTCGATCGACCATTGGGAATAAGGCCCTATCTCTGAGAAGTGCGTATAAATGGTACAAACATGTTCGAAGTGAACTTTTCAACCTGTACGACAAATCTCGTGAAGGATGAGAATGGTCTTCTTCAATGAGGGACATGTGGCCAGGCGTGAAGGATGCGATTGATGAATACTCAAGGATATCTATCGCTACAGTATCCCACTTTGTTACGGGACGAAAAGAGAGGGGGTCTTTCCGGCTCAATTTTGATCCAGCAGCATTCACCATTTCGTCGAGTTCGTCAAGGGCCAGTATTATCTATTCTCGAGACTTGTCATAGGCGGTGGGACTTAGGACCATTTGTAGAACCCTCTTAAGTCCTGGAGTCCACGAGATAAATTACAGCGATGGAAGAGGATACAGTCCGAAAATGAACACAGAATCGATTAACGTAAATCAGTGCCGAATCGAAGTGAAAAACGCGATTTGGAGGCATACGAAAAACACGATTTGGAGTCATATTGATTGGCACGAATCCATCGTCTAAATAAATCTACACAAATTGGTGGAAATTACGTTAAAATCAGGAAAAGTAAAAACAACAAGATATCTGAATTCTATCTTAAACATTGTAAAAGCTTACTTACTCCCTACGCACGAGCACATGGTGAAGCTTTGCCACTGCACCGTGTGCTATCACTCGCAATAGATAGTCCTTGTGTATTCGATAAACAAATTTTGTCCTGCCCTACCCTGAGCACGTGAAAAGTGTTCTTTAGTTATTGTCGTCATTTGCGCCATCATCATTATCAACAATGACCACAATGACGCGCATGACCACCAACGAGGGTAACGGCCTCATGACATGCCGCCTATGGCCTACGAAAGCCTGTCGGCAGTGGAAACAACGGTGGAAGTCGTCGATGCCGATGACCGCTTGCAAATCATTGCGTACCGTCGTCCACCGAACCGCACAAAGCACGAGCACAAGGCGGCACACACCTGTCGTGACATGCCAAAATTGGCAACACGGAGTTTCCAGAAGCCGTATCACCCGGCCAGAAGGTTACCATTGTCTGTCTTGTCGTCGTCATCATCATCATCATCATCACCACCACCACCTGTCTCGTAATCCTATTAGCCTTCTATCACTGGCTAGCAGTACGTCCCGCGGCAAGGCCCAGGTAAGCAAGCGCGACCTTCCTTTGCACCGCCGACGGCTCTAGACACCCAAGGCGTCCAAGGAGAGCGCAGCCCTTTACGGCCGGCAAGGGCTCACCAAGCACACGTAGATATGTCAGATTAGACAGACACCTCGTATACTGTTGTTTGTGGTAACGACGCCTTTTCTTTTATGTCTCGGGCAAACGCTGCGTCGTACTTCCGTCGTCTACTCGTCCACGTGTTCGCATCGCAGGAACGAATCGAAAGTTCGAGCTGCTTCTAAATGCGTTATACACAGTGCTGGCTGCGTAGCCTGTCGGGCTTACCTTCATAGAACTGCCATCACGCTTTATGGTCGCCCTTTCACGCCATAGACGATGGCCCTCAATGAACACGAAAAACACGTATCTAGCAGAGATCTCGGCAAACTTTAACCGATCGACCAGGGGATGCGGCGGTTATTAAAACAGTGGGAAGGCGGGCTGTAATCGCTGGAGATTCAAGCGTATCCGGAATAGAGAAACAGATGAATCAGGTCGTTGCTAATACAGGGGGGGGGGGGTATTTATTGGAATGAGACGCCAAGGAGAAAGATATATTGTAGCAGCAACCAAGCAGTATATTGACATGTCTGACATCGTGGAACACAGGCGCTTGTGTCTCATGGGGAATTGATACATGTATTTCAGGCCCCGGACATGGAAACTGCTGTAAATGAGGTCGGCACACAGGTACAGGGTCGAATTGCACACAGCAAAACGTAGTGTTGACAGCGTGTTTGCTTCTAACAGTGGCGGATAATAAAAAAAGGCGAGGCCACCGGGGTGCACGTGGGGCAATCATTTTGAAGGTGATGCAGTGGGTGAGCGCAGCGAATTTCGAGTATCTGCCTCTGGAATATATTCAGGACAGGAGTACCTGACTTTGGAATAAATTCAGGACAGGAGTGCCTAACTCTGGAATATATTCAGGACAATCCAACGGTCATGGCTTCCAATGGAGTGCACTATGGGGAGGATGGTGCCGTACGTACGGCGCGCTCAATTTGCAGGAAAGCGAGTGATTGACACGATGTTCGGCTGAAAATCATTAATACAGGAAAAACGGGATTCTCAATAGGGAATAAAGGAATAGAAAAATTTGAAGGGACAAACAGGAAGACTAGGGCACTTGAGCAAAGGGGAATCATTAGATGGTAGACACATGCAAAGAGTATGGGACAAAATAATCAACATATACAAGGACAGGAGAGACAACAAGGAGAAATGCGGATAGAGAAAAAGGATAGGACAACAGGAGGACAACAGATACAGAGATGATCCTGCCAACAATAGGAGATATTTTGGGAGGGAGACGGAACAGAAAGAAGCAGCTCAAAGTGCTTTATAGCTCATTAGACGGTTGTTTATTAGCGGCATCGAGAGCCGGAGGTTGAAGTAGACAGTAGATGCGAAATAGAAAGCAGGGCAAAAGAAAAGGGAAAGGCACAGGAGTAAGTGGGAATAATGATGTAAATTGCAAGAAATAAGGTCAGTCGATAATATCAGTAATATAATGTAGTAACACAAACGCATTTGAGTTAGAAGTGCCTTCTGGTTTAAAGGGATACCGCCGGAAACGTCTCTATAGCAATCGGCGCACAGTCAGATCATATGCTTATGGACAGCACTAAACTGTGATTCTAAAGGTCATGTACAAAAGAAACGTTGTCAAGGATGGATGCATTCGCCCGACATGTATACCTAACTACACATGTAATCCTTTTATATCGGGGTCGCTTAGAGAAACAGCATAAGCGGACATGTTGAGATATCTAGGCTTTCCCCAACAGTCCTTGTGACAGCATGGTCGCTAACTCTCAGCGGTATAGCTTATCATCTATTCTCAGACATTGAAACGGCGGCACAATAATACATGATAACCATAACTAGCGCACTATCCCCCTCCGCCACCCGACCACGCCGCCACACAAACGCCAAACAAAAAAATCTTCATTTTATAAATTTCCTTGTAGAATAGTTTTTCATCGCACTCCGTGTACTTAACATATATGTATGTATATATATATATATATATATATATATATATATATACTCCAGACGCTTAGAAGGTACAGCGCAATAACACGTACACTGCTGAAAGAGCGTCAAATTCACAGATTGTTTGTAGCTGAGCAGAATAAGGCAACCTCACGCAGGCTAGCTGTCTGATAATAGGCCAATCACTGTACAAATAATGCCCAGTATTGCATTGGCACGCCAGCATAGTAAATTTTCGATTCATCATCATCGTCATCATAGCAACCCTTAATCAGGTTACTACCACTACGGCGCTATAAATCAATTTGATAAACTATATCCGATAGATCCTTACGCTGTTTTGTGTTTTTCCCCATCGCTTTCTTTTGATAATCAATAAGAATTTGTTAATATAGCAGTCATAGTACCGGGGGCAACAATAAATAACTAAACAAAAACAATCAAATATTGCACACGGCGACGAACTGTGGGGACAATCCATATTGTAGATGTCTTTAAACTAGGCTCCTACGATATTTTGAGCAAACGTATGGCTGGGGAATCAAATTAATTAAGCTACCGATTAAACAATAATGTAAGCTCCTATTTTTTTAAATATGTATATCGGTTATTTGGGCTGTAACTTCATATATAACGGAATATAAATCGATTAGGGGAGACCCCGCTTTGACTGACATAGAAAAAAATGCTACTCGGGAACAATGTACATCATTGTTTTTCTATTATTGACAGTCTGATCTAGATAAAAGAACGTGCGGATATTCTTGTGCCCCCGGTGGTACAGCCCGTTTAGCGCCGAGGGTTCTGTGCACTTAATCCTCTACAATCGGCAAACACGTAAACTTCCACCACCGCCGCCACTCTTTCTGACGCACAGAGCCGTGCAAGCATCTTTCTCTCTCTCGAAAATTAATATATGCCTGATAGCAAGCACAATATTGATGGAAGTTAAGCATAATTGTAACAATACAAGTGTTAGTCCAGCTAGGTGTTGCGCGGTACGATACGTCGGGTACAAATGTATTGACAATGGCATAAAGCGCAACGAACCTAAAGCCACTGCTACTAAATAAATTATGAAGACTTCGAGCCGTGGAAGCAAATCTATACTAATAACATTTTGTTGGCAGTTGAAATGTCGAACGATTTTGGTCGGTGAAGTTCTGCTCCGCGAGCTACACTGCCTGTGAAATACGTACTGTAATATTGACCAACTCAAAGATATATTGTCAGTGTCATTAGGGATAATGTTCTCGAAGCAAGGCAGGTAACAACACACATATATATATATATATATATATATATATATATATATATATATATATCAAAAATCTCAAGAGACTCGGTATATTGAGAACGAACATCCGAAGTGAAAAATGGTGAAGACAAAGCAAGATGACAGTGCTGGTAGTAGTGATGGAGATGAACTGGCACACGACAGTAATCGATTAGTGCCAGTTTCTACTAGACAGAGCTAAAATAACGTCGTCGACCGAAAAATACGAACGTATAGATATATGTAAGATGTAAAACGTATTCGATAAATATGTATCCGACCAGCATTCGATGTGACGGAACACTTTCTCTGCTATGTGACAGAACACTCTCTGTGGCGTAGATGTACGCGGGAAAATGCGCTAAGGAAACAACCAACATCATACAGTTGTGTCTGCTGGCCTTCGTCATAAAGAAAAGCGGATGGAGATCCCACTATCACCATAAGATTGATCGGTGTGTCCAGCAGAAGATTTTTGAGGCAATTCATGGCAAGCTCCAAATACCGCAGGATCTATCCAACTGCCAATGCATACACGGCTGTTGCTACCTACAAGTCTCGACCGGGTCCTTCAGAAGGACTCCATGAAAAACACGATAGCGCTAAAAAATAAACGTATTTTTATTCAGCGTTTGGCGTTTAGGTGGAACTCGGGTGGAAAATTTTAAGGGACCAATTGGAGCAGTAATTTCCAAAAACGCCGTTTGCCTCAACTGGCCTCTAATTCTAAGCTTGAAATAAGGATCTTTACAAATGGGCTACGCCACCGATTAATTAACACGAACACAAGGTGAAGCCTGAATCTAACATGCTACACATGCTCAAAAAACGCCAGACGCGGGAGCAGATGAAATTAGAAGACAAACACGTCCACGCGGCGATCTCTGATGCACGACGAGAACCCGGTTATTTTGCTTTTCTTTTTCAAAAACCTGGTAGAAACATGTGACTGCTTCTGCCTAAGATGAGCTGCAACTCGCCGTGCCGTCTTCCAGCCAGGAGGAAAAAACGGTCCATTCGCAGGTTGCCCTGGCACCAGATAATTTTCCCCGAATTAAAAGCAGGTAGATTTCAGCACTAACTCGACGCAAGATGCAAGAACAACCCAATCAGCATAACTCCCTCTTCCCTTCGCCGCCGATATCAATACAGACGGGGTAGACATCAACAACAACACGACGAAGGAAGCAGCACCACTTGCCCTCCTGCCGCCATGCTTTGATTGAACATCGTCAGCGTGTAGCCTCAATGAAGGTCAGCGCAGCGTAAATACTGTTCACCATACCAAATGGCCGATGGTCGCTTGGAGCTGTATCAAGGACGAACAGAAGTCGATTTTTCCGATCCGAATTAGCACGATCTTGTTTTGACTTTTCGGACGCGTCGTCGGCGTTATTACAACATGGATAAATTATTAATGGTTCTAAACAATTGCTATATATATTCAAAAAGGTCATGGGACTCGGCATCTTGAAAACGAACGTCCAAAGTAAAAAATGGTAAAAACAAAGCAAGATGACAGTAGTTGTAGTGATGGGGATGAACATGATGGAGATTCTATATATATATATATATATATATATATCAGCTATGCGGATAAATCTGTGGAACAGGTGACTCGGCAGGCTCTGTCGATGATATCCGTGAAATCTACATGTCGTTCCCACATTTAAGCTATGCAGCCAGTGCCACCAGTAAAGTGATGACCATGGCAATAAATCGAAGCCTCGGCCGAGGTTGGGTACTTTGAGATATACTGGTACCTTTGGAAATTGCATGCCCTAGTCGTCAGGTACACAAAAGATAAATAGTGCACGATCAGCACCTTGTGGGCTGCATTCCAACCAGTGGCGATGCCGATTCTACTCGCAGGCTTGCGCTAAAAAGCAAGCAATGAACTGTCAGACGTCTCAGCGATCCCTGTACTGCCATTAATGTGGGGCAGACGCTAGCGTGCATAGCGTCTGTCCCATTTAGCCATTTACTTGTATTATAATATGTATCTAGGAAAATGTGACTAAATTGTGAAAAAAATTAAGTGCATTATTGAGATTGCAATAATTATTTTCTATTCAATTTTTTATTCGTTGTTGCTATATATATATCGAGGTGGGGGACAAAAAAGCTTTCGACTTTCTACTCCAGCGGCTATCTCTGGCGGTTCAGCGCGGCAATGCGGCAGCAATTATGGGTACAATGAGGGGCTGCCTCGAGGATAAGCTCGATTGGTAGCACCCCTCACAAGCCCAAGAGTAGTTAGATATTCATATTCCACTGTAACTTCAAAATGAAATAAAACCAAAGCCTTTGTCTATATATCGAGGTTACCTGGTGTGTATCGGTTGTTGGGGCGCTGATCGGTAGGTCTGTTCGAGAGATGCTGGCGAAGAATGGGCTCGAGAGTGGCTGACAATCGGTTTGGCGGCGCCGACGGTAACGCCACCTGTGGCACCTCCGATTCCGCTCAGCCCATCTGCCGGTTGCTGAAAGAATGATGGGGGCAGGTTGCGCATCCGCATCGGCAGCTGGCCGCTTTTTGTTACGCCGCCTGCAATCACAACCAAGGCACGGACACAACAACAGTAAAAAACAACGCGATTAGTCGATCATTACAAACGGGTTGACAATAAAATCGTCGTCAACCAATCAACACGTGTACTAAGCACTGCCATAAGTGACTGCACGTGCCATCTCTCCACGAAAACAGTATACAAACCACGGCATAAATTGTTTATAGACATTTTATGTATATATGCACACGCGTATGTTCACGATACGAGACTGAAGTCTCCAGTTGGCCGCTAATGCGTTCTGTTTCCTCTGCTTTTCAGTACAGTGGCACGGCAATGGTTGATTTCAATTGTTTTCGTAACCGTAACCATGTTTACATGATATACGGAAGGTCACATATAGGTCAACGAAAAAATGGGAGAGAACACCAGAAGACAGAGGGACGAAAAAATTATGACGTTCGAACAGCAATGTCACTAAATTGCCGAAATCTTTATGAGAATTATTAATACAGTCGCTAGCAGTGTTTTTGCTATGCTTGTGGGCATGCTACATGTTAGGTCGGCAGCACCTGACAAAGCATTCGCCTGACAGGGTATGGACAGTATTCCAGATAGGTTTCTCAACGTAGTTAACAAAAGTCAGAGAAAAATATGCATACAATAAAATATAAATAGCATTTTAACACGAGTTCCTCTTGTCACTAACAGTGCAAATGATATATATATATATATATATATATACAACATCGCTTTAAACCAGATCATAACGCATAACGGCGAAGATCGCTAAGAACGACATCGAGGTAGTCGCTGCGGCGGAGACCGTCCGAAATGAAGGGCGAACAGATGAATAACGTCCAAAGATGAATTTCAAGACAGATCGAGGGGGGACAAGCAAAATCAAGACGAGCGGTATGCATATACATCGCACACAGCAACATACTGTAAAATCATGGACGATACGACGACGTAATTAAATGCAAGGCGATGCCAAGCCAACGAGCTACAGGTGTTCGCAACCACGCGCACTGGGCCACCTTTTGCCATTCGTACCTGAGACTGTAACCCAAGTGAGCAAGTAAAAAGTGGCCCTCAACGCTAAATCCGCTACCACGCAACGAGTGATAGACAAACGCCAAGGCAGTCCGCAACACCTTTTGACCGACTCAGCCTCTTTAGTCCTTCATCATGAGCGTCTTCCTCTTTCATCCCCGCACGTGGATACGATGACGCCTTCAAGAGACGCACTACAGTGTCTCTTGAAGCCGTAGTGTCGACAATGGTCGACAAGACTCGATCATTGTCGGCCCCGAAGCGACCCACACCAGTACGGGGTCCCGTAGGCCAAATAGCATGAGCTATGCTCAGAACTAAAAAAACACTTATGATTTCGCATCGGTAGCGTTGAAGACAGAATGAGAGGAACAAAGACTCATGCACCGCACAATTTCTCCATTAACCATCGGTACGACTAGTGGCAGCCAACCGGGACAAACGGGCAGATTTTATATGTGATTCGTGGATACAAAGCAGGGAATCAGTGTCGAAGTAAAATGGATAATATGCAAGGTTGCGTCCCAACCGCGACTGGTCACCTCATACTAGCGGAGTAACGAAGGGTGATACGAAGAGAGGCGTGCACTAGCAGCAACCGTCTATGCCATAATATTAATAATGCTCTTAAAATCTCTCTCTGTCTTCTAGTTAGTGGCAAACCGGCAACCGGTTCACCTCGTAAAAGTTTCCAAGCTCCTCATATGGTAGATTGCATAGCGTACTTAAACTAAACGATACTACGCATGTATCCGTGCACGTGTGTTTGCACAGTGATGTTCCAAGCTTGCTTCTTATAGCGTTGTTCGAGCATACATATTACACAGTATTGACCGTACTTCTTACGTGCAGTACTTCAACTGAACGTCGTGCAAGACTTCAACTCCATTTCGTCGGGTCGAGTGCTTCGGCGTGTATTTCACGCAGTCGTACTTTAACAGGTTGTGCTTTGCACAGTTGCTCAGTTTCAATAAATAGTGCAAAAATCAATCTAACAACATAGTATAGATTTTCTTGTTTTAACCAACGGGTCAAAAACGCTTGACATACACAGAATGGGTCAATATACGGCAGTGTTTAATATATATATATATATATATATATATATATATATATATATATATATACATACATACATACGCAGTAGGCGGCAACAAAAGTGTTGTTCAAGTAGTTAAGCTAAATTAGCTTAGGGCTTACTACAACGCAATGGCGTCCGATGGCCGAGGAGTGGTGAGAGCACCCGGGTCGTCGCACGTTCAGCCCAAAACAAGAAGACGCATCCATTATTCTAATGAGTCTATTCCAACCTAATCTACATGTGTATGTGTGTGCGTGCGTGCGTGTCAAAAAGAACCAGTTGCAGAGCTATTTCTGAACACCAGCTAGAGAATACACGCCAGCAACCAAACAACCGCAGCGGGATGCAAAGAGCATTTGGCGTATCCCCAAAGCAGCAAACGATGAAAGACAAAAGCGCAGAACAAAGGACATTCAAACAGCATACGCGCGCATATATGTCGTTACGAGCTCACACGTCGACAAAGCTAATATTATTTATTATTACAACGCTGCCGTATGATGATTGGCTGCTGCCATGGAATGGTATGACGACGACCACGACCACGACGACCACGACAACGACGACAACGATCCGAAAACGGCAGCGGCGCCCGATCGGTGTCGCCTGTCTGCTGCTGCTGGTCTGTCTGTCTGTATGTTGCCTCCTCCACTGACTGCCCTGCCCCAGCCGGACAACCAGATCGCATAGCAAACTGCTCTACGCGTTCGTCGGCGCCCGATACCTAAACAACTAGTAACACGCGAGCTGGTACCACCACTACTAATATAATAGACAACACTACTACTACTGCGGCTTCTACTAGTACCTCAACTACAGCGGGTTAACGAAGTGGCACGTGACAGTTGATCTGTTTCTGTGTTTCTTGCCTTAAAGGTCTGTCCATATATTTATCCTCGACATCATGGGCTCTAATGGGAGCGGTGGTGGTGGTGGTGTTGGTGGTGGGGGAGGAGAAGGCGGAGAGGTAGGTGGTGGCCCGTTAAACCGTCGTTGAGTCGGTCGAGCGATAAGAACACGACGACGACGACAAGGACGATAGAGAAGCAGGGGAGGAAAACAAGCAAGGAGGAGAAGAATAAGCAGAAGATGAAGAAGAACAACAACAAGATAAACAGCACGACGAACGTCAACAACAGGCAGGCTGAAACGGTCGTCACACCTATCCACTAATGGCAGAAAATTGTACCAGAAGATGGCGCTGTTTGCTCCCTACTACGACACGATAACACCACGAAACGACTTAACGAACTAACAACAACAGCAGAACAACAACAATAGCAACAACAACAACAACAATAACAACAACAGCAACAACAACTACACTTACAGCAACAACAACAACAGCAACAACAACAGCAGCAACAACAACAAAGGCTTTCACGATGATGTAGTAGAAGCAGACGAACGGAACGACGATAAGAGAGCCAATCGAAGTGGTGTGGTTTCAACCACAGCTGCAGCAGCAGCCGCCGCCGCCGGCGGCCGGAACGTAAAGAGCCGCAAACGCCATAACTATGATCACCACCACCACCACTGCCGCCTTCATCATCATCATCATCATCATCATCAGCCTCCTCCCATAATCACCACTAGCGTTGCCGGTGTCACGTTGAGCGTTAAGACGGAGACGAAGGAAGGAATCGACGAAAACCACACTCATTGTGGTTAGTAGTAGTAGTAGTCCGTTGTATGCATAGCCGTGCGCGGGCCACACAACCAGCCAGCCAGCCAACCAGCCGGCCACCGCACCGCCAACACCAGCAATGGGTGTCACCACTAAGGGGTGAACACAACACAAACAACACTAACAATGTATTCAACCAGCCACGTTTGTCGCTGCCATGCTCGGCTGCTGAGAACAGACAGCTAGTATGTGGTGGTGTTGGCGGTGGTGGTATCTTTACCGAATGCCGCTAATAATAATACATTGAACACAAGAAATGAATCTCCAGACACATCCCACAAGCGAAGGAGATGCGGACCTCTGTGCAGGGATAGATAGGCAGCTAGCCATCAAATCCATGTGTCCAAGCAGAGACTTGCTTGCCGAAAGAATCGACGTAAAACATTCGAAGGCTGGCATACAGATCGAGAGAGAAAGAGAGAGAGAGAGGGGAGAGCGGTTGCAACATCTAGTTCTTCAGCAGCTTGGCTGCCGGGATCATAAAACAAGTCAGACCTAAGAAATAGAGTAGTAGAATGTCCTATCTAGCCAAGGAACACTCGCTAGCATCTGTAAGGCTGTAGGCTGAATTAAAGTACTAAATTGAATTAAAGTATTAAAAGGTCCTATTTGTCAATATTAGTCAGACACCTTTAAAAATCCGTTTTTAACGTTACAAACGAAACCAAACTAAAGAACACACAAACGCACACATAAACGACGCAATATGTCAGTATAATAGTCAACTCATTCACCTACCTCGAAGTTACCCAAAACTCTCTAAGCTCTCCTTCAGTACGCATATTAGGCAAGTTCGAGCAAAAGCAAGAGCAACGATATCCTTACCAGGTAAAAAGCGCGACGTTTAAGCTATATAGAGACAGCTTAGACAGCTGATTAGGCTCAAGCCATCCGCACCGACGAATGGAAACAAGCCCACCACAAATGTCGTAGCCTGATTAATCGAATCAGGTGAATCGTGACATAAACATCACCCCTCATACGTATGAAGCCAAACTGTTTTAGCACAGGTGATTGTCTGCGCAGCTTCTGTATATACATTTTGCAATTGGACATTGTCATGTACGTGTGTGCAACGAAATTGCGGGAACGTCTTTAGCGGCAAGAATCAGATATGTGAAGTTAAGCACAGACACTGAATGCGCACCACCAATCTTACGGTCAAATGAACTAAGTTCAATTAAATTAGACGCAAAATAGTATGATGAGTGATGACAGGACTACAAGAAACAGTATGATAAAGATTACTAACTGCAGTTTTGACAAGTTCAATGTATATAACACACGATTTATTTACACACCAGATTGGGTAAAATATACAATAGTACAATCGATATCACTACAGCCTCGTAATGATATGAATATTAAAAATCGCTCAATACCAGCTTTGTTAGAGAGGAGATTGCATTGCCTTACTGCCATGATATCTTACACATAAACCATAACAATATTTACAAGCACATGTGTTACAGGGTTTATGGCAAGCGTCTTTCTGACCTAGAAGGTGGTGAAAACCGTGCACAGCAAAACGGGCAGTTATGTGCCTGTTTGTCCTGCCCGTGCCCTTCCATTCTGACCTAACATAGGTCAATGTATATGATGCGCGATTTACCAATACCTGGCGTCGTCTGGGCGAAATTCAACGTTGGACGATTTCAATACAACAGCGACAAGAACAACACTAGCGTGCTACAGAACAGAATAACAGTCATATAGAGAGCAAATAGCCCAACAACGGCAACAAAACGTTAACAGTGCTCAACGATTAGATGGAGCCAAATGATATACACAAAGATGACGCACGTCGTAGCGAGTCACCTGCTTGATGCAATCGGAGTCTACTGAGAGCCGTCTGTTTTGTTTTTAGCTCGATTGCCCGCTCAGGCTCCCCCATTACCCCCGAGTATCAACACGCAAAGTACATATCGTCCACGGTGTATTATGATTGGGTACGTGCCATATTGCTTCACCGTGTGATTGTGTGCGCGTCTAGGTGGTTAATCGCCTACCTCTGCGTTTACTTACTATACGCAGAGAAACCGGCAAAGTCGACTCGTGACAAGCAACGCAATCATTGTCTATTAACGCAATTAGAATTCGGAAATGATGAGCCGGCACGGCCACACAATTACAAGCTATTTTGTGGAAGAGAAACCTCGAAACAGGAGCTCCCCTTTTCCGACTATCACTTGATTAGATTTCTAACGAAGGCCCGACACAATCAGATGAATGGTTATACCTGCAACCCTCTGCAGCTCAATAGAATCTTCTCGAGCGGGAAGAAGCACGCCCGTTTGCCTAAGCTGGCGCAAATTGTCACGATGCATTTTTGAAAATGGGGGTCAAATCACGTCAAAAAGTGTGCCGTCAATTTAAAATCTGGCTTGGGCTCCCTCAGCCAATTTACTGTACTTCCACAGAGCGATACATGAGCTTGGAGGGTGCAAAGGAGTTATACAAACGCATGTACGGATATCAGGCTAGTCAATTTAAAAATAACTACCAATTGTGTTTACAACAGGCATCAAGCCTTCACTCACGTCAGGCCTCACGGCGGTTCCAGGCCCATAGGGGACGGAGGATAATCACCTCCGAAAAAAAAACGCCATAAAGCTTTGACTGACTGGATGATGTGGCAACTAAAATCAAAGTTCGCAGTCATCTGGCCTCTTATAGCCCGCATTAAGATGTGGTTGTGGGTAAACTGCTTTTATGTAGACAAAAACGACCCACAAGCGGGCAATGCCATGAATCGCAGTTTGCAGCACGTACAGTGCGAAAAAAACGTTTCATGTTCATTCAGTAATCGAGTCGGACTCACAACTACTCCACTACAGCTACTATTCCTCTCTTTACCTCTGGGCCTCTTCAGTTCACTCGAAGGAGTGTAGTGGGAAGAAAGTTAAGAGGCCACTCTATCGTCGGCGCGTCCCTTGTCAACGGTGAGTGTCGATCGATCCACTCAAGAAGCTCGTAGCGTTTAAAGGCATCCCTTCTCCTCCTCCTCCCTCCCTCCTGGCTGTATCTGTCCCTTCGCGCTTCCGGTTACGTTGTTGCTGTGCTTTCGGTGCCGAGAGAGATTTACGTGAGTAGAGCCATGTAGAGGTACCATCACAGCCCAATTGTAGATAGGGCTCTTGAAATTTCGCTCTCTCTCTCACTCACACACTCTTTCTCTCTCTCCTTTTCTCTCTCCGTATGTCAGTACGTTCTAGGCCGAAATGCGCGGTGCCGCCGCTTTGCACGGTACCGCCTGCGTGGACCAGCGTGGGTGTCGATGAGGCCGCGAAAGAAGCGTTGTACCCGCCACCGCAACCCTCGGTCCTTTCGTTACATCGAGAATATAGAAGATGATGTCTAGAATCTACAACGACCTTACCATAATCGATATCGTTAGTAGAGCGCCAGTTCATTCAGCAAAAAATTACGTTGTTACTTGCTTTGCTTAATTGCTTACACTGAGTGATATAGTTCATTTAATTTGACAGTTCCCTTCCCAATTGGGAGCAACACGAGATATGCATACTATGGCTTATGTCGGCCGTTTGTATAGTGTCTATGATAGTAACAAAAACAGTAATAACAACAACAATACATATTTCTATTACTAAATATCTAAACATCTCAAAAACTACCTCAGCCGCAATGACGTTTCAAGAAAACTGCACCAACCCTTCAGATGACGCCTTCATCAAAGTCGTCATCATATAAGCAACAAATTATGTTATTAATCAAACGACTGCCGGGACTGCAATATACAATAATTTTACAATAAATTCATCTACGGTTATCGTCTCGTTTGAAGTCTTATCAAATCAAATTTATTCATTTAAAACGTAACAGAAAAGTTACCTGGTCAGACAACATACATCTGAAAAAAAAATTTGCAAGACATAATATCCGTAGGTAATATGTCCGTTTGATGCTAGCAAAACAAAGGCTATCTTACTGCAAAATATATTGACAGCGCTCCTGTCCCAATAAATTTTAACAAAAATAAATAATACTCATTCTTATAATATTTAAAACAGTAAAAACATGTACCTCATATAAGAGTAGTTAGTTGCTCAATCCTGCCTAGCAGATAATAGCGTCTGCCAAGTCTTTAATGGGTGATGTGCTGTGAGCATACTAGAAGCAGTGTCATTTGATACACATACAATGTTTCCCCATCTATCTTGGAGTCGCAGCATAGCCTCATCGCGAGACTAAATTTATGTCGCTCGATATGCTGAAGCAACAAGAATACAGCATAAAAAGCTTCGGCAACAGAGAGCGTGTCTCCAAAATCTCATGCTATCCCGAGGTGATTTTATACATATAACCGTCAGCGTAAGTCGCTCTACGGTAAGGGGAGCACATCAAGTACACATGTCAATCATCCGAGGCGTGATAGTGCGTAGCATACAATACATGAATCGTAAATCGAGTCACAAGATTGCTAATTGTCTAGCATTAGCCGTGTCAATAAAATAAACAACTCTGGCTCTATTTCAGCCATCCTCGCACTTCATCTCTCGACTAAAATAAACTAAGCGACTGTTCCAGTAAAAAGTAACTTTAGCCTATACTTTTCTACAAAAAGAAGAGAGGAACATAGCCGGTACCCGTTCCCGGTGATGCGAAGACAAGTGAAGTCGAAAAACATGTCGGGGGAAAAATGGCCCAGCCCCATTCAAACATTTTAATTTGTTCTCTGAGAAGCTATGGCACATTCTACTGTACCCGATCAATAACGATGCTCCATACAAGCAATCGCAAGGTTCATGAAGCGAATTTCGTGCCAAGCCGACGCATCAAATATGCTGCAGCCTGTCGGCAACCGCCAGGCTTGAACTTCGTCGCTTCTGGCCTAGGTAAGATTTACCTTGCGACCGAGTGGGTCTAGGTGGTCGCGCAGGGAACTTGAATGCGACGAGTGACACCTCGGGGCCAAGAAAAAACAACGCCGTGCTCACAGGCACTGCTCGACGGGATGGCCGCCTCCGATCTACCCCGTATTAATGACGGTACAATTCCAACCTTCGAAAAACAAGTTAGCGTGAGCGTTTCATGGACTTGATGCTATGTTACAGAACACTGGCTCTAGACAAACAGGCCGGGTTTGGAAAGTTTTACAATACGAGGAGCATTCAAGTAATTATAACGAAATTAGACCTCGACGCAGAGGTGGGAAACAAACCCCAGCGTGACAACGAATCGGCAAGTCATACCACCACTCAGGAATGAGCTTCTGGAGGAGATAGAGAAAAGAGCCGAAAAGAGAAAACCCGCACACATCAGGGGTAGTTTGAGACCTTTTACAAAACGCATGCTATACTAAATCCAAGATCATACATACTCCACGAGAATGTCAGTAAATGAAACTATTGAAAGAATGACGAAATGGCACAGACCCGTCGGAACTGCAAGGCAGACAACTACACGCCTCGATGCCTAAGACGCGTGAGTTCTTTCTGGCTGTGTTGCTTACGTTTAAGAACGCTTTTAATTGCCTCCTATGGATGTGGTACTGAAAAGACTGGCCCAAAGCAACAGGTTCCAGAATACCTGGAATGAAACATCGACGACTACGTGACCAATTAACTTGAACGACAGGAGGCTACTAATGAAGGAGAGGAATATCGAGCCTTAGCGAGAGTCCCACAGGGGTCCATCCTCGCATCACCACTGTTGTGGACTCTGGAAAAACAATAAGGTTATGGGCGCAAGAGCCAGTAACGCCCTCTAAGAGATTGAGGCCTGCATGAGTGAAAATTACTTAAACTCGCGTCCACAAAAGTAAAGCTATTGTTCTCGTTGGAAAGACATATCCAATACTTTCGACTTGGAGGGTGAAGGAGCCTCTGGAACCTTGATGTATATATATATAGACACTCTTTGTCGTCTCTCACTCCTCTCGCACTTATTTGCTCGTTAGGCTGCGCTCAGGCCTAATCTTGTTTCGTCCTGTCGTCGGTGGAGCAGTGACAGCAGGGACAACAAAATATCGCTAGAAACAACATATGACAGCAACAACACATCGACGCGGCGGCAAGGCTCTGCGTTGTCCTATAAGATACTGCATCGGCCGGAAAGCCTACCAGCTTCTGGTCCGTGCGGCGGCAACACCAACCACAATAACAAACGCAATAATAATAATAATAATAATAATGATACACCCCTACTACTGGCGCGTCAAAAGGTAATAATAGGCAGAGGGAAAAGTCAAAGCGACACGGACAGCAAACTACGACATAGTTGCGACGTTCCGGTTGGGGTCGCAGCCAGCAGCAGCAGCAGCAGACCGCCATGAGTATTGACGGTGATGGTGACAGTGCAGTGCGACTGCAGCGGCGTAGCGTCACGAACCACAGGAAACACAGGTAGGCCGGAGCGTAACGGATGACAGGACGCGACGACAGCGCATTGGTGTCAGTCATCACCACCTATGCCATCGTCGTCGTCGTCGTCGCCGTCACCGTCACCGTCACGTAAGACTCAGATAAGCACAAACACACTACTGAGGCCACACTCATTCATACATGTATGCACACAGGGGCTCATCCTTAAAAGAAGGCCAAATAATTGAGAAAATGTTCTGCCAAGGAAAATTTGATCGTGTAGCAATTTATCCGATTAATAGACGTTAACTGTCGCTGATTGCCAGAATCTATGAGAGTTACAGAGCAGAAACAGCAACGGCGGCAGCAACAGCAGTTCGAGTATCAGTAACAAAAACAACAACAACAGCAATATGTTCAACGGTAATAGAAATACGAACAACAAGACAACCTCAACAGTAGCGTCAACAATGACAAGCTTTAAATTTCCATAATATCAATAGTCTCAAAAACAGCAATAATCCAAACAAAAATCACAGCAGCAGCAGCAACAACAAGAACAACAACAGTAACTTTATCGTTGAGTACAAAAACAACAGTAACCGCTTCAATAGCAGCAACCTCTAGCGTAGCAACAACAAAACCTCGGAGAGTAACAGCTCGCCCGACAAACAACGGTATGATGTGCACTAATAAGAAAAACAACATCATCCTCAACAGCAACAACAACAACAACATCATCCTCAACCGCATAAACAACATCATCCTCAACAGCAAAAACAACATTATCAGCAACAACAACAACAGCAACAACGACAACAGTAGCAGGTGAAGACTGTCTATCCAAATGGCTGATTGACCGGCGGACAAATCCATCGGTCGATCCATCGAACGAACGACCTGTGCCTCGGTGGCGGAGTTGCTGACGACCGCTGTCGCCATCATCATCATCATCATCATTATCAACACTATCATCATCATCATCGTTGCTTAACTAGTTAGCAGGGAGGCAGGCAGGCAGGCAGACAGGCTGGGTAAGTGAGTGCGCGACTGAGTAGCTCTGCCCGCTGCTGCTGCTGCTGCTCCGTCGAGAGTCGTCAGTCGATGGCGGCGGCGAAACGAGCCGTGCCGGCTCAATTGTCAAAAGTCGACAGCGAAACGACAGAGGGCAGACAGACAGACAGACAGGCAGGCAAGCAGCCAGGCAGCCAGCAAGCCAGCCAGCCAGATTACAAACAGGAGTCATCACGATCGCGTTCGTTCGTCCGTCCGTCCGTCCGACCGACTGACGGACTGGTTGACTGAGAGACTCTCGAACCACCACCAACCACCACCACCAACCAGCCATCATCGACGTCGTCGTCGCCGTAACAAATGAGAAGAAAGAAAAACCGTAAAGAGGTCAAAAAATTATGCACACACACACGTTCTCATATATATATATATATATATATATATATATATATATATATATATATATATATATATATATATATATATATACGTATATATATATATATATATATATATATATATACGTATATATATATATATATATATATATATATGTGTATATACGGCACGTGGTCACGTCAACGATCAAGTCTCCAGATGGGCGTTAAATAATAGCGTTGCAGAAGAGCGTCGTCAACTTCGGGATGTAGCTCTGTTGTTGTAGCTGCTAATGTTAATATTGTTATCGTTGTTATTATTGTTGTGGCTATCGCAAATATTCTTGTTGTTGTTGTTGTTATTGTTGTCATCTTATTGTATTTCTCTGTTATATTGAACACGTCTAGTAGGCCAATTAGATTTTGGGCATTATTCGGCTGGTTTGATGGCTGGCACGCGCTGTCACTGACCAATAATAATAATAATAATAACAGCCATCAGCATGTCATAGATACAAACGAAACAAAACTAGACGCCGATGACAACCCCATCAAAAATCACGAAACAACAATGACAAAACGACACAAGAAATAAAACAAAGTTACAAATACGATAACGACAACAACTAAAGCAGTAGCTACAACAACACTGACAACAACAACAACAACTCAGAACATAACTAGCATAGCCGTGCCCTCTGGCACTGCGTCGTCCGCGTAATCTGACATTAGAGTCTGTTGTCTTCAAAGTCTATTTGCTTAGTCGAGAGATTCTGTATTCATTCCTAGCATTCCTGGCACAATACGATACGTGTGAAACTTAAGATCGGCGTGCTAGTTAAAAAAACACACACACAATAGAGCATACATAGAACAAAACGTTTTCTTCGTTACCTCCATTTTGCTAAAATACGCCACATAAGAGCCCCAACGTCAACATGTCTAGATCCCATGGGGCTCACTGTGCCGATGCTAGAGATCGTAGTTCGTCCAGCTGACCTCTCACTCTCTCTATCTCTCAGGTCAGTGCACGGCATCAGAAAATCGATGCATGTAACGAAATATGGACGAAGTTGTGGACCCACGCCATTATTCCAGATATGAGCAAACGCGTGAGTAATATCCGTTCTACCAGGACCCAATTCCTTACGGGCCACGGTGTCTTCAGATAGCATTTGCATCCTATGGCTTCGTCGCTAATATGTGGCAATGTGACTCGAGTAAAAAGACAACGTCAAACAATCGTTCCAATAATGCAGGGTGTTTGCCGCGGATAAGGCGTAGCTGGCGCTTATCTTTAAATGAGAACTCCCTGTGACATGCAAACAACATGGTGCAGACACTCTTGAACGACACTCAAAGCCGAAACATCACTATGGACTACGCTGTGTTTGAAATGAAATGAATAATTCGGTATATACCGAAATGTAGATTCTGCCCACGCAACCTAGTATGGAGATTGAAGTAGTATTAAGGAACGCTATGAGCCCTTCGCCTCATCGAGAGGCCTTCGGGTATGAGGCAACATAAGCTCCGAGTCAAGAATCACCTCAGCGGTGACGCCTGTGTCTAATTAGTCAATGCAAACACGTTTCCAGGTTCACCGGACCACCTGACCCGACCACCAAGTGACTAAATGGCGCAGCTTTGTACGACCGCAAAGGGGAATTGTTCAGGGCGTAAATGGGTGACGAAGGCACGTGAGGACCGAGATATCGATGCCATCCTAATGACAGAGTATACCTCATTAGCCATAAGTAGGAGCAGCAGGAAGCAGACAGCTAATATAGTGGACATACATCGATTCGGCCGAGGGATCGACCACGACGACGACCACGACGACGACGATAACCAACGAAGACTTCTCGGTTGTATTCGAAACTGCTGTTGCTGAACGAGCAGCTAGCTCGTTTGCGTGTGTGATTCGTGCGTGACACAGTCGGATCGACTGAAGCACGACTGAAACAGCCGATCGATCGGCCAAAGGCACTTTGTTACGCCGCCACTGCCGCTCACACCAACTCACCAACCATCAACTCGACGGACGGACGGGCGGTCAGTGGTTGGTCGGTCGAGGTTTCGATGGCGTCATGGCTGACGCTCATCACTGATGCTCATCATCACTACTCCGGCTGCTGCTGCTGCTGATACATTATCGTTGCGGTCTTTGTAGTCGTCATACCCTACGACTGTGTACATATACATATGTTTATACCCATGCATGCATTGTATGCGTACGTAAATATGTACGTGTATATATATATATATATATATATATATATATCATATCACGTGTACATCATCAGCGCAACGACACGCATATATACACCACTGTAGCGAGCACCGAATCCTCTGCCGGCTGTAGGATTGCGGCTACCATCGCACCACATGAGCCCCAGCAGCAACAACAACAACCGCAGAAACCCGAAGCTGCCGAAGCTGTATTCATCTATTCGCCCCCCCCCCCCCCTCCCCTTACTCCCCAATGTTCTCTCGCTCTTCCCGTACAGTTTCATGTTGTGTGAGGCGGTGCGCCACAGGCAGGCGGGCAGGCGCCACCATCATCAACCAGTGAGTGGGAAGAGCTGCATACCATTCGGTCTGCATCTCTCCTCCCTTCCTCGCTCCCTTCTTTCATTCCTTGCTTCGATGCTTCTGTCTCGTTCCCGCACCAAAAGTCGGTTATCAGCGTGCTTCTGCTAAAAGATGGTGGCTGGCAGGCCAGTGTTGGGACGACCAGACAGGTAGGTCGGATGACTCGATAACCGAGTCGCCGCTCGAAATAATGTTAGCTAGCCCCAATCCAGCCGCCGCCGCCGCCGTCGTCCTAAACCGATCGAGAGCCAGTAGAGGAACGAGGCAGAAGAAAGAGACATTGGAGGGATTGCAGAAGAGAATGTTACGGACGGGCGGTCGGGTGGACGAACGGGAGACGCCAGAAGCCCAACAGGCTGGCAGCCCCAACAGTGGGCTGCGATCGATTGTTCACTCGCGAGTCAGTCGGAGTTGGTTGAGTAGCCGACGGGCGTCGATGTGCGTCGTTTTCGTCGTCGCCGTCGTCTTCGTCGATTTCCTTCGCCCTGTGCGCCTGTCTCAGTGAACATCGTCGCCGGCAGGCAACCTGCTGCAGCAGCTAAGAGAGTAAGAGTACCCCAGTAGCAGCGACAACCCCCAGTTGCAGCAGACTAAATCGGGCCTCTGCGTGGTTCGAGCCTACCCGTCACCAGACAATCGGACGATCGGGCTATCTAACGCAGGGGTTGGTTGGTTAGCGATGCGAGGAACGAGGCGGGGGGTGGTGATGGTGGGGGGTAGAGGATGGTGCCTCCGACGACCCTCGATGACGACGATCACGTAGAAGAAGAAGAAAAAGAAGAGGAAAAAGAAGTAGTTCTTGGAGGCACACGCCAAGCACTCACCCCACGCTGCTCTACTCTATCGCTTGGTTATTTCTCGGCTTCTCTTACACTAACCAGCCAGCTGGCCTAACGCCCTTCCACATTGCCCCCCAGTGTAATCCGGCCGGCTTCGGTCTTCCTACCACCTACTTGTTGCTTAGTGTTGTTGCTGGCTGGTGGATAGTCCGCTACTATGACTGCTCCCTATGTGCCCCTGCTGCTGCTGCTGCTGCTGCTGCTGCCGCCGCTGTACAATCGGACGAGAGAGCAGTCAACGCTGTACGAACAGCGCGTCATCTTTGCCGCCGTATGGGCCCGCCATTACGACAACCAGGCCAGAAAGCCTGATCGAGCATTCACCATTTTCTGACAACCAATTAGTGATCGTTGTCGCAGCGGCCAACGCGGTGGCGGTGGCAGCTGTGCATGCGTACATACACTCACATACAAACATACATACATACAGACATACATACATACAGACACACGCAACAACTTGTCGTATCGGTGGTCTGTCGGACACTACTAAAATCTCAACAATCAACAACAGGTACGGGCCTGCCTCAAGCGTCCAGACATTGCTATTTTTCTCGAAATGTTGCAATTGAGACGCCGCTATAAACGCGCATTTAACAAGCAGCAGTGGTGGCACCGCCACCACGCACACTAGGAACTGCAGCAGTACAAACGAGCCACTAACGTACACCGGCCGGACGCTGTGCCGCTTTCATATGAACTTTGGCATATATATACATATATTTTTATATACATATATATATATATATATATATATATATATATATATATATATATATATGTATATATATACATATATATATGTTTATATATATATATACATGTGTGTGCGTGTGTGTATCAGCACACACATACATAAATACATAATTTGGCGGTCAGCGCTTTGCAAATTGCGCGTGATTGCGGCGATATTTGTCCCGCAGACAAAAGCATCGCAACGAATCGAAGCGGGCTGAGTCGGCGCTTCGAAGAAAGTGTCAATGGACGTAGTTCGTCGTTTCAAGCAGTTATCGACATCGAAAACAAGGCACGACAAGCAGAAACACAAGGGGGAGAAATAAACGACGAAGAAGAAGAAGACGAAGACGAAGAAGAAGAAGAAAGGGAGAGGAGGGCAAATGAAATACGATGGTGTTGTCGTCATCGTCGTTTTCCGCCGTCGTTTCCCGCCGTCGTTTCCTTTCCTCCCTCGCTCGCTGGAGCTCGCCCTCATTTGCCTTCGCTTGTCGCCGCCGTCATCGTCGTCTTCGTCGTCGTCGTCGTCGACGTTGTGAAGCGTTCGATGAAGACGATGTCCAACGACGATGGTTCGCTGTGTCTGAGCCAGCGTCACAAGACGTCGAGGTGAATCTGACGTGAACAACTCGTACGAACAGCCAAACGCTACGGCTGGTGGCGCCAGCCTCTCGCCTCCTCGGCTGGTGGCTGTTGCTGCCTCTGCCACTTGTTGTTTTTTCTTCTGCTGTTGCTGCCGGCAGCAGCAGAAGCAGAAGCAGAAACAGCAGCAACAGCATCACCAACCGCCGGAGAGGAGCTCCTCCACCAGCAACCAACCAACCACCAGCGACAGCAACATCAACAGCAGCTCCACAACAACCGCTGCGCGAGAGGCCAACGAAACTACTCGTGCTAGCGCCGCTGCTACAACTAGTACGAACGCGGTAGTAGCAGTTGTAGTGGAAGTAGAAGTCGTCGTCGTCGAAGTCAAACGCTTGACAAGCAGCAACAGCAACAACAACAACAACAGCAGCAGCAGCATCAAAAGCCGTCGCCAAAAGACAAGCTGGGAGATACTGCCGCCGGGCCGCCAAAATAAACTAACAGCGACAACAACAATAACACCACAACAACAACAACGACATTACGAACAGCAACAGTAGAAACAAAAACAACAACAAGATTTGGACAGGCGCTACGGTGTCAGCCGATCATCGCACACAGACAGACAGATAGTCACATGCCTTACTCCCCCCATCCGTCCCTCCCTCTCTATCCCTGCTTACCTACCTCACCGCACCTCTCCCCCCCCCCCCCCCCCCCAACGTGTGACTGGCCGACCGAGCGCCTGATCGGCCGCCCCCATGACGACGAGGCCCACTTGCCGTGTGACGATGTAGGCCAATCGCTCTCTTTTGCTGGTACACAGAACAGCAAGAGCGCCCATCATCATCATCATCATCATCTTCATCATCATCGCTGCCATCATTATCAGAAAACATCATCATCACCATCATCATCGTCGTTGCCGCCGCTGCTGCTGCCGTTGTTGTTGTCATCAATGTCGTTTTCCACAGTAGACGAATTTAACAACAACAACAGCTACAACTACAACAACAACAACAGAAACAACAGGAACGCCGCCGGTGCCAAAGCTACTACAGCCACGAGTCGCAACCCCGAGAGCAGCGGCGAACGGAGCTGTCAATTCGACGAAACGCGCCGCACACAGCAACAGCAACAGGCGCAACAGCGATGGAGGACGACGACCACGACAACATCGATGTCGATTTCGACGTCGATGACGACACGGTATTGCAGACGACACGCAGCACAGCCGCCACGCCACGATCGCTCAAACGATTCTGACCCGCCAGACTGGCGTCACCGAAACAGAATTTGAATCCACCCGACCATGTTGCAGCGGCAAGCGGCCAACGCCAGCCACAACAACAACAACAACAACAATAATAATATCAATAATAACAGCCACTGTAAGTGGTGCACTGCACACGGTTTGTAGGGCAGCACGATACCAGCATCGCAGCGTTTCATGGCAGTCGAAACGCAAACTTCAACGACGTACAAATTCAACGACGAGGGCCAGGAACTAAAACAACAACAGGAACAACAGGAACAACAACAACTGATACTACTACTACTACAACCACCACTACTACTACTACTACTACGACAATAGCAACAGAAACAACAAACTAGAAAACTATTGGAAGCGCCGAAAAACGAAGCAGTAAAATAATACAGTCAGTACAGTCGATGCCAGGCTTAGCACGTCGAGTGTGATGATATAGCATCCAGTGTGATGATATAGCATCCAGTGTGATGATATATCGATATATCATTACACTGGATGCTGCCAGTAGTAATAGTAATACCCCATTCACTTCAACGAATGAAGTTATGCCTGTGTGTTTTTGCCCCCCCCCCCCCCCTTTTGAGATCACGTTTGCTCCCACAATGAGTGTGCATACATGTCTTGCTTTCACCATTCGTCGTCACACACAGCACAATCGTATGTACGTGAAAGCAGGCAACGATCCACGTCGTACTGCAGCTCTGCAGAAAACGTTGCTACTCATGCTCTTGTTGTTGTTGCTGTTGTTGTTGTTGCAGTTAGCTCGATAGCGCAACTAAACAAAACGATACTAGCTGGTGACGATAATATTACGATCTACGATAGAACTTCTCTTTCGTCTTCTCTCTTATTCGCGCACGCACTCCCTCTATCTCTCTCTCTCTCTTTCTCTGTGGCTGTGCTTGTTTTTGCTGCGACAAATGACTAACCGGTCGGCTATTTGGATGGCAGGCTGGGAGCAATGTTGCTTCTAACTGGCTGATCAGATGATGCTGCTGCTGCCGCTGACGTCGACGTAATTGTCGTCTTCGCCGACGCCGCTACAGCCGCCTGTCTGTCTGTCTGTTCGTTCGTTCGTCCGTCCGTCCGACAGTCAGCTAGCTGAAGTAAAAAGCGTCGAGAAAGCGAAGTAGAACCAAGAGAGCGATTGATTCTTACCGAAGCAGAAACCAGGGAACTACAGGTAGATGTACCGGCGACAAGACACGGCCAGAGAGAACGCGAGGGAAAAAGATATATATACAGAGATAGAGAGAGGGAGAGAGAGAGGAGAACAGGGAAAAGGGGAGAGGGCAAGCAGAAGAGCGAAAAAAGAAGAGAAAGCAATACAGCAAGAACAAGCAGTTGCTGTCGGGGGGTGGAGAGAAAATGCAGATGCAGATGGTGATGACGATGACGACGACGACGACAGCAATTCGAAGTCGAACCACCAGTCACGAGAATCGGAAGAAAAAGGCACAGCAGCAGCTGCAGCTGCAGCAGAAGCAGCTAACGAAGCCGTCGCGACGACGACGACGACGAGTCATCTCCTCGTCGTCGAACCAGTACGGCGGTGAGGACCGCCCACCCACCCGCTCGCCGGTTCGCCGGTTCGTTCGCTGGCTCATCATACCAGGTCACGGCGGCTGCGGCGGCGGCGGCGGCCATAGCGGCCGCCGTAGCGAGGCGCCACCATGACCAACGCACGCAGCAGCAACAACGGCAGCGAGCGCCAGTAGTGAAGACGCGGCGACGATGACAACAACGACGACGACGACGACGACGACTTCTTAACGTTACGGTTCGTCGTTGCCGTTGGGGCCACGACCGCACTGCAACCCCCTACAGCAGCAACAGCACTCGCGACAACAACAACAACAACAACAGCAATAGCAACTGCAGTTGACCTGCGGCGGCACGACTACTCCACGGCAAGGCCACTAGGTGCTGCTCGGCTAGATAGAGTAACGCTATTCAACTTCAATCAGATTAGCGGCCACTACAGGAACAGGCATGGCGGCAGCAGCAGCAGCAGCAACAGCGGCAATAGCAGCGCCGGCCAAAAAAAGTAGCCAAAACAACGTTCACCGATCGACTGACAAAAAGGCCAAGTCTATAGCAGCAAGCAACAAAAACAACAGCAACAACAACCACTTAGCAACAACAGCAACAACAACAACAGCAACAGCCACTTAGCAACAACTACAGCGGCTGGCCGCAATGCCAGCAACAATGCACGAGCATGTGAGAAGACTCAATAAATAGCATACGATTACAACAGTGCACGCTTGTTCTTTAACTATTTGTATTTGAAGTCGTCCTACTCCGCTTAAATCCTGCAGCAGTTACAGACACCCTCTCTTTCTGTATCTCTTTCACGAACAAACCCCTCGCACTAATACGCGGTAAACACCACACAGTCGACAGCGCTCTTGACCGGACGAGGACTGTGAAGTAACCAATCAATTATATTTACTCGTTTACAAATTCGTTCAACAACATGGCACAATCCGAACTGTCAACTCCATGTAAGTTATTATTATTAGTATTACTTTCGGTCATAGGTACTTCCACAGTTGCACAATTCACTTTTCTGGAACGACACCACCTTGAATCGCATGACGCATCGTGGTAGCGTCTTGGTCTCTGACCAGTGCACCCGCTTATTTATATATATATATATATATATATATATATATGATCTACCTTCGATGGTCGGTACAGGTGCGCACCGAGCAAATCATGTTTCCCGTTAGGTGAGGCTAACAAATGCAGAAAGTACTCTAGCGTTGGTTATCCGCACGAACGAGGTCCGTTGGCGTTCGAAACTACGGAAGCTGCCGGTCCCCTTACGCTCAAGTTAATTCAGCGCGTAGGTAGAAGCCTTAATCTTTCGACGGGAGACTCAAGAGCATCCACATTCTTGCGTCAAAGGCTGTCGCTCGACTTTCAACGAGGAAATGCAGCGCCGGGGCTCATTGTTGAACTGGGCTAACCTTGGGTTAGAGAACCCGTGACCACACGTTCGCGCAGAGACAATCTATATATATATATATATATATATATATATATATATATATATATATATATATATCAGATTAAATCTGGCGGCACTTTGCACAGTACCACCTCAGCAATATACACCTGTTCCTCCTACATGTGACCATGATCGTAATCGAGACGGCAAACTGACGACATCAATATAATAACTGCAACAATAACATGACCAGCACTAACGACAGCCGCTGCCATAACAGTAACACCAACGATCAATACAACAGCAAAAACCTTAACAAACCTAACAACGATAACAGCTAGCACTAACACAATTAAGCCATACTTATGGGCAAAAAACAAAATCGATCACCCGTACACCCGTATCGCCGCAAATCCTGGGGCGAGGGTGATCGCTAATTAAATTGAACCCAACTGCACGTGCTATTGTTAGTTTTGTGCGTTCGTTAATGCCGTGCCCCGACAGGCGGCGCCCCGAGACACGAAAAACGAAAGAGAGAGAAAGATGAAAAGGGGGATCAACAAACAAAAGTATATCTTCTTCAACACGTAAATGAAAAATGTCGGACATCCGCTCGTTTAAAATTCGATGAGTGTTCACTGAAGGGAAATGCTACACTCGACCAAAAGCCGGTACATCTCTGCTGTCTCATCATCGATCGTGATTTCGCCGGTTTGATTCTCGCTATTGATTGCACTTTTCTTTATCGATGCTCATTGAGAATGAATGGTAAGCCATGCCGCTTAGAGTCAGTGTAATTTAAAACAACTTCCTTAAAAAAACTTGAGTGCGAGAATGGGGAGGCACGCGGGTTTAGTGGGTTTGCCAGTCCCACACTTCAGTCGCTGCCAGATGCCGCATATGCATCAAGCACTCCCGAAACCTCCCACATAACACAAACACCACTTCCCTGATGATTTCATATTTAGTCTCGTTGAGTTTCAGCAGGACTGAAATTTAAGCAAATAAACAAACCAGTTATATCGGAAGTTTGTAAGCATAATACACTTCTCAGGAAGGCAGGTTCTACGTGGTCAAATGATAGCTGGAATGACTGCCTGGACACTCTGCATATGCCTCGCATTGTTTTAGTTATTGCGGCATTTGATTACAGTGAACAACTAGACCTTACTTCGACGTTTGTCTGAAAAGCTATAACAAATATCGGTAACACATCGTTTGGTTTGTTATCTTAGTCCACGAGGGTTTTGGTAAAAAAAAAATATACGTATAAATGTATACATGTCATTTTAACACACAGTTCCAGAGAGTGTACAGGCTAAAAGTTATACTAGCTTACGCTTTACTCGCATTTCAATAGGCAAGTCTGGTTACCCAAGATAGGTACTGACCGCGGAGTCGAATGTCAACGCGTGCCGTGTTCGAGGTAGAAGCGACGCCACCATGAATTGCGGTTTGCTGGTGTAGTCTTCCCGGAAATGGCTTCGCATTATAACTTGTCTGTTAGTGGAACATTCTTTATTTATTCAAGTGAAATGTAAATCCACAGCAGTTACATATATATATATATATATATATATATATATATATATATATATATATATATAGTATTCGGAAAATAGTCGAGATCTTTAAAGTAACATACACAAGCGCGCTTAAGATTTTTTTCAATACAGACACAATGCCATTTAAATTATATATTAGGTTTTTGCGAGCTGTATACGGGACAGCCTATGTTTTAAGTATTGTTTCGCATAAATCGGGCTCAATTCCATAAAAGCACGCTTCAATTCTGTTTTTAGTACGTTTATCGTCGTACGCCTACACTTTACTTTAGCGTTCACTTTACTCTACTAGAGTACACGTTACTCTTAAAAGAACTCCACAGAAGAAATCAAACAGCGTTCAATCGCAAGATCCTGAAGATTAATGAATGTACCCACTAGTCCAGCACCTCATACTCAAAAGCTCAACTGTCTCGCCGGCTGTATGGCCATCTTGTATAGCTTCTGTATGGCTTGTGGCACCATCTTGTTGGAATCGGAATTCACTCGCATCGATTCCATCGAAATTCGGCCAACGACAAATAAGACATGCTGCAATGACGCTCGTCATTCACAGTGGGATAAAAACAAATAGAGAGTCCAATAACTTTTTTGGAATGGTGTGCGGCCTGGCCTCTGGGAGGCCGCACCGAGACTGTCACATATGTCGCATGTAGCGGCCATTCGTGAATCACGTGAAAATCTTTGGTTGCCCGTATATGACAGTTTTCGTTATTCACACTTCGGCCGAACAAGCGCTCCGTAGTCATCCATAGCTTGGCACACCAGCTGTCCTGTGAAGCTCGTGCACAATTTCATGAATGGTGTTCTCGCAAGGTCGGGGGGTTATTTCGACCGTGAGTTGCATGAAGAGCGCCATTTTCCGTAATAAAATCTGACCATCTGTACGCGTTTCTCCCATCTTGGAGTCGCCAGTTCTACTCTCTTCTGTTTATGAAGCGGGCGGAGTTTAGCGAGGGAACTTTTTGAAGATGCCAGCTGATTCTTAAGACTCCCTAAATATATAGCGTTTATCAAGAAGAACAGAAAGCTTAATGTAGGCTGCCATGATAGGACACAGAAGGTATTCTCTCATTAATCAATTGCAGGAAGAATCATCTTCGCAGGAAGAGTCGCCGCAGCAGAGTAGCGCCACAACCACCGACGCAGCCTCGTACTCTACCCTCGTACAGCCGAAAGAACAACAATTAACACCAATCATAGGGAATGTTATCAATAATATACAGCTTGCAAGTTTGCCATAAACACGCGTGCTGGTCTTGGGTTGTTGTTGTTGCAACCGATGCCGCAGCAACAGCAGCTGTTGAGAGAAGCTCAAAAGACGGAACGAACAGACGGAGCACATCTACATGGACGCCCTCGGAGGCCCAGGTTGTTCGTAAATAAGCCTTAGCAAGTAAACATTAATGAATATTACCTAATGCGCTTGTATACCATGACGCACAGAAATATCCACATTGCTTATCCTTGTGTACTGCTGTATTGGCTATCACGAACACACGATGTTAACTTTGAGGCATAACATATATATATATATATATATATATTACCATATATTTGTTACCAAATAATCGTCATGAAATGCGCATTTGCCTGAATATGTTCGTTTTGAGCGCTGTAAGTGGTCGTAGGGTACTGAATTTGAGCTATTTGACGTGAAAGCTAATAAAGAACTTCATTTTTTGAAAATTCTCTTCTAGGCGACCATTTCGCATCTTCTGACCGGCCTTATATGTCCTTCGGAAGAAGCAGCATTTTCTCACGAACACGACGGTGTGTTTAGTTTCTGTCTAGGAGCGGTTGTCTCGCAACAGCACATTCAATGCTCCTATGTCGGGCAAAAACACGAGTGTCACAGATTGTAGTAATTTAACGCTCATTCCAAATCAAGACTTCTTAGAGATCATGTTCCTTTGGAAAAAAAACTGTTTGCTCAACGAGCTCTACAATTCTTACTATCGATTATCAAAGAGTTTCCAAACACCCTGTATATATATATATATATATATATATATATATATATATATATATATATATATATATATATAAGGTAGAGTGCTGTTGTGCGAATATCAGGCATCGTTCGTTTGGGTGCTAATACTTCGGGCGCACAACGGGGAACAGCCAGTGGCCGAATAAAGCCGAGAAAGAGAAAAGAGGGTTCGAGAGAGGAACGAAGATAGATGGGAAATAGATAGAGCTAGAAAGAGACAGCAAAAGCGAGAGATGACACACCCTGCCTAGTTAGTTTGGCGTCTATATAGCGCCGTGACGGGAGTTCGAGTATGCTCTTCTAGCCCAACGCAACGACCAGACCTAACGGAGTGCACAACCTGACAGAACAGAACGAGCAGCAAAAAGGGTGAGATGAGCAATAGAGCCAGAGGGAGAGATGATAAATAGAGAGAGGCCACAAGCTAATCTAACAGGCCAAGACGACTGGGAGCCGTGCTTCACCGACGGGCTCAAGAACGTGCACAATATTGCGGAGTTTCTCTCCCCCCTTCCCCCCAGCAAAGCAGAGAGAAACCCACAGAGGGGAGAGAGAGAGAGAGAGGATTAAGAAGAAATGGAAGAGCGTGAGAGGAATCAAGAAATGCAACACGTGATTGAGAGAAAGGGCAACCACCTGCTGTGGCAGTTAGTGCAGCCGCCACTTTATGACCCACGAGAGAGTGTGCGTTGTTGTTCCGCCGGTCGGTCGGTGGGTCATCCGAACCCCGCGAGCTCAGAGTTCACTCAACCTACAACAATCTCTACAGGGGAGGTATGATGTTGGCCGAGCATGCGAAGCACTGGAGCAACAGGTCGTTGTGAATAGCGAGCGCCATCCTAGCGGCGGTTGTAGAAGCTTCATCGCTACTGCGATAGGCGACTGCGAGCCCCAACGACTGTTGGTTGTTGGGGATTTGATGGGGGCTTCCTGATGAGTCTGAGTGTCGGACGGATAGATGGACGGACGGATGGATGGAGTCTGACTATGAAATGATCGGACGTCAACGTGTCGTCGGTCGTCGGTCGTCGGACATAATCCGCGCCTCTACATCTCCAAAAGCTAGGTCGTCGTCCCTTTGTCAAAAGCAGCAACGGCAGCAGCAGCAGCAGCTGAGGCATGATTGTCATGATGATGATCACCAGGTCCACCGTCCACCTCAGACAGACATCGTCGGCCTCAGCTTCGGCCTTCGCATGCTTCTCGTCTTCTCGTTCTACCTGCTGTAGGGTTCAACAAAATGTGTTTTCTTTCGCGCCCGCTCTCTTTTTCGCTTCCTGCCTTCCTCAACCTCTCACTCATTTATCGAGCTGTTTCTATGTCTTCTTTCTCCGCCCCCCCCCCCCCCCCGCCCCGCCTCTTCTCTGGCTATTTCCAGTTCGTTTGTGTGCTGTTGCCGATTGCATAGCCGATCTGCTTGCTACCCATCGAGTTTGGCCTAGACTAGTGGCGCCGATTCTCGGCTGCAGGTCCACAGTCGCCGCTGCAGGCTGGTTGCCACATTTTCACCCTCCCTGGATGTCGTCGGAGGGACGGTTGGTCGGTCGACTGGTTATTCGCACAACAGCCTCATACGGAGTAGTAGCTAATGCTGTTTGTTCGTAGTGTAGCTGGTCATATATATATATATATATATAAATATATATATATATATATATATATATATATATATATATATATATATATATGTTACAAACATAGACACCAACGCTTGCACGTGATATGTAGCTCGAATGTAGTGGTGGCGAAACATTCAACCATATCGTTGTCGGTAGTTGTTATGTCCGGCTCGGCTTGCTAGTCTAGAAATAACATCAACCTCAACCACGTTTCGCTTCCGATAGCCGTCTTTCACTCGTGCTGCTGCTTCTGCCAGCTATTTTTGTTGTTGTTGTTGTTGTTGTTGTTGTCGTCGTTGCTGTTGTCGTTGTTGTTGTGTTGTTGCTTTTGTCGTTGTCGCTGCCACCGTTCATTTTGTACGTTGCAACCGTATATGCTAACGCTGTTGTTTATCGTCGCCGTTATATTTCCATGTCTTTTTTTTTTCACTATTGTTAACGCTAACATGGATAGTTAATATGTATAGTGCAGTCGGCTTCTATCATGGGCTTGGGATTAGAAATGGGGGCGGCGGTTGGACTTTCATAAGCTTTATGGTGGAGTCGGTCATTGCAACATAAACCTGAACTTGTCTCATGAAAACAACCATATGAATGCATCATTAATAATAACGCCATTTAAATACCAAGTCAATAGTTGTTGTGTCGTGGTTAACTTGGCGATGGTTATGCAGTAAAGCCGCCGGGTACCGTTCGCTATATACGCCGTTATTGCGCTGTTTAGAGATACGACTGACTGGTGGCAGCAACAACAACAACAACAACATCATCACCAACAACAACAACAACAATAACTCCAACTCCAACAATACCAACAATAACAACAACAACAACATCATCACCAACAACAACAACAACAATAACTCCAACTCCAACAATACCAACAATAACAACAAGAGCAGCAACAACAACAGCAACAATGCCTACGACAATGAGGATCGCTGGCCAATAAGGAGCCTATGGGTTACTCAGTTCAACTAACGGCAAGAAGAAGAAGTCTGCAAGTGATGATTATGTTACTGATTATGATCGAAATTCGTTGAGAGCAGCATGACCGCTGGAGCCATGAGATACCGTTGTTGCTGCTGCTGTTGTTGTTGTTGCTGCTGCTGCTGCTGCTGTCGTCGCTGTTACGACGGACTGAACTGCGGCGGCGGCTGACTTCACCCCCATCACTACGTGAACCACAACCGACCACCACCCTCATTCACCGTTACTATTTCAACGACAACAACAACAACAATAATAGTAACCAGCAACAATAACAATAACAACAACAACAAAAACAACAACAACAATAATAGTAACACCAGCAACATCAACAACAACAACAACAACAACAACGGCAGCGGCAGCTCTCGTAGTGAATCAATCGGTCAAACCGCAGTTAAAGAGTTAGTCGTCGTCGTTGTCAGGTCGCCAGGCAGGCAGCAGAGAGACAACGCGGTGGTTGTTGCGACGACGACGACGATGATGATGATAGTGATGATGATGATAGTGATGCTGATGATGGTGATGCCGATGATAGTGATGATGATGATGATAGTGATGATGATGATGTTGCCGTAGTCGTCGTCGCCGCCGCCGCCGCCGCCACTGCCGTTAGCATCAGTCAGTCAGTCAGTCAGCCAACCAGCCAGTCCGTTCGTTTGTCCGTTCGTACGTCCGTCAGTCTGTGGCCACCGGGCTGGCTGTTCAACGTCGCCGCCGCAGCCGCTGCCGCCACTAGCGCTGTCATGACCAAGCACGACCACCGGTGCGATCGCCGCCGCCACCGCCGCCACCGCCGCCAGCCAGGCAGACAGACAGACAGGCAGTAGTAGTATTGGTAAGTAGTAGTGGTGCTCGTCGTCGTCGTCGTCGTCGTCGTGGTAGTGACAGCAGCAGCTGCAGTTGCAGCAGCAGCAGCAGCACTCATAACAGCCATACGCTTTTCCACACCAACCTCTCGTCAATTCGATCTTCTCATCCTTCTCTCGTTTACCCCCCCTCTCTCTCTCTCTCTTCCTCTCTTTCTCTTGATTTCTCTCGTTGCTAGCCTGAGCATACCTTTTTCTCTGTTTCCCTCTCTTTCTTTCGCTCTCTCTCTCTCTGTTGGCTTTTCGCACACGTTCCGTTCGAGCTGACAAACAGATCGACAGACAGACAGACGAACAGACAGCGGTAGACAGACAAGCGCAGCGAGCAACAGTGGCAACGCGCGAGCCGACCGACCAACGAAGAAGGCCGCCGATCGATGCCTCCCAGAAGACGACGACGGCGAGTCAGCCAGCCAGCCAACCACCCGCCTCCCTCCTTCCCTCCCTCCCTCCCTCCCTCCCTCCCAAACCCGCCACGACGACGACGACGACGACGACAGCAACAGCAGCAGCAGCATAAACTCACTCACTCGCTCGTTCACACAGAACAGAAAGAACACATCCTTACACCCATAAATACATGTACATAAACACGTATACAACCATATATACACATATATATATATATATATATATATATATATATATATATATATATAAACACGTATACAACCATATATATATATATATATATGTATATGTATATATGGTTGTATGGTGTATGATGTAGTTAGCTGCACATCCGCGTAGGTACGCAAGCGATTGAAGTCTCCTACGATTGAAGCTCAACTAGAAAGAAACAACCAACCAACGAACGAACGAACGAACGAGTGAGTCGCCGTCGCCGCGGTCGCTGCCGCCGTCGTCGTTGCCTGTTAGTCGGTCAGTCAGTGCTGGGCTAACCCAGCATATACCAACTGAGTGACTGCCATCAACACCCCCCCCCCCACCCGCCCTGTCCCTGCCCCCCACTAATCATCGTCCTTAGACAAACATAGACATACATGCATGCATTCATTCATTCATCCACTTTTCCATCCATGTACCTACCTATGCCTACCTCACTCATCTACTCCCTGCCTCCCTCCCTCCCTCCGAAAATCTGCACGCTCAGTCCTGCAGCCCGCCGATGGGTCTACCCACCGATGGGTTCAGGGGACGACAAAGACAACGAGAGAGAAAGAGAACAAGAGTAAAGAAACTACAGCAAGATGGATAGACAAAAAGACAGACATAGAGATAGATCGATACATCGCTGGATAGACTGATAGGCTGCTCATAGCGACTGCGGCTAAAAGCAGCAACAACCTCAACGCCAACGAACACAACAACAACAACAACAACAACAACAACAGCAGTCGTAGATGGGGCAGCAGCAGCAGCAGCAGCAGCAGCAGCAGCAACAACAACAACAACAACAGCAGCAGCAGCAGCAGCCACCACCACCACCACCGCAACAGCGGTGAGCTGACGAGCGAGTGGCCCACCGGCCGGCAAAATAAACGGAGATCGAATCTGAAGAAGATCAACAACAACAGCAGCAACAACAACAACAACAACAACACGGTGAAGAAAGAAGGTTGTTGCTTTAGGACATGGAGGGCCAGGCGAGCAACAAGACGAAGAAGAAGAAAAAAAGAAAATGAAGAAGAAGGCGAAAAAGAGACGAAAGAAGAGAACCGGAGGGAAATTTGGGATGATGATGATGACCGGCCGACCAACCGACCGACCGACCCACCGAACAACCAACTGAACAACCAATCAACTAACGGTGGTGGTGGTGGTGTTGGTGGCTGCTGCTGCGGCGGCTGCTGTACGTACACCAGGCTGTTGCTGGCGCTTCTGCTGCCGCTGCTGCTGGCCTGGTCAGAGTATCGTAGGCCACACGAACGTAGGCCAAAAGTATCAGACTCGTCTCTATCGTCAGGACGTCGTCTCAGCAGCACCAGCGGCGGCGGCGGCGGCAGGCAACCACAACAACAACGACGACCGAAACAAGGACGGTGGTGGTGGTGGTGATGATGACGATGACGACGACCAAAACGAAGACAACAAGATAAGAAGCAGCAACAGCAGCAGCAGCGGCAGCAGCAGCTGTGGCAGCAACAACACCAACGACGGCGGCGGCGGCGACGACGACAACAACGACAAAAACAAGAAAAATGGCGACGACAACGACCTCAACAACAACAACGTCAAAAAACAAGAACCACAACAACAACAACAACGACAGAAAACAATACCACAACAACAACAACGACAGAAAACAATACCACAACAACAACAACAACAACGACAGAAAACAATACCACAACAACAACAACAACGACAGAAAACAATACCACAACAACAACAACAACTTTTGGTTGGCAACCAGCTTCATAATCGAATGAATTCTATCATTGTCAACATTCTCCCTTTGACCGAACACACACACACGTTATGGCGAGATTCAGACGAGACACGATTTCGGCTGTGGTCGCATAGTCACAGCCGGCAAGCAGGGGAAAAACAACAACAACAACCCGCGAGCAAGCAAACGAACGAACGACATTAGCAATAGCCGAAAGGAAAGCAAATTGCGACGTATTACAAAACGTACGAAATAAATCGAACATAACGAGCGAACGTCATCATAGAACATACGCCAGAGAGAGACGATGAACCTGCTCTCTCGCCCGCACTCTTAATGATATTCCAACCGATCGCTAACGTAAATCCGTCGAAAGCAGACGAGCTTATGGCACTAATGCGTTATATCTAACTCATTCACTATATATATATATATATATATATATATATATATATATATATATATATATATAAGACCTTTTGTTTTCTATTCTTACAAATCCATATGAAATTGGTATATGATACGTTTACATACGCATAAATATTTGTTTTAATATTCCAGAAAGACAGTAGTGTACCTTTAATTGACCACTTACATGAATGCGCATATGTATGTCTTATCATTTTGCGCTCTACATAAAAAACAGACAAAATGAACACAAACACACACTGCCGCATGCGCGCGCTCACACACCAGCATAGACAAACACAGGGGCTACATAAAGACTCAACAGAAGTTCTTGTTTCGAGTGGCCGGATCAGTGATAATAGTTCGCTAGCACCCACCTGCTGTTGTTGTTGCTGATGCTGCTGCTGCTGCTCTACCCAGAATCTAGGTCCCACAACGGGACTACCTGCCTCTGTCGTGTTCGATCGATCCGATCTTAATAAGTGATCCGATAGCCTTAATTGGCCAAGTTACCGAGAGAAAGCTATCATCTATCATCGGCACAAAACTAGAACGCCCCACCTACGCGCTCGGGGATTGGGGATCTCTGAAATATTTCGGCTCCAACACATTTGTTTGTTCTGACCTCACAACAATTGCTCGTACTGTGTGTGAGTTAGAGGTAGGAGAATGAGCTCTACAGCGGAGGTTGGGTAGAATGAGAACATGCAACTACCTCACCACAAATAGATAGGACAGGTGATGGTGCACAAAGGCGACGCCGATTTCCACGACGACAATATCAAGTCGAACTCTCATGTCTCAGATCAGATGATCATTCGTATATCGTATATCGTTCCCACTGCTCGCTTTCCACATGTCCGAAGCTCTATTACTACTACAACTACTACTACGAGCGAGGAGATTATTAGCATCGACAACTGACGATGTTGGTCATTCTGACAGCCGAAACCTGCTGCATACCCACCATATCTGAAGCTATAAGCTCGTTCGTAGTCGAAGTTGTTCACACACACTTGTTTCTGTCACTAATAATACAGTAATTCATGTTGATGATGCTTATGTTATTATTCATATTCGTATTCGTACTATTATTATTATTATTGCTATGAGTCAAGTGATTGATCATACCTTCGATGGCGACTTTAAACAACTCATCAAGATTTTGGTCCTGCCGAATGCGCACAATGTGATTGGGCCCCTGCTGCTCGACGAAGCCCTCGGCCGCCATGGCTGGGCTGTTCGGGTTGACACCAAAAACCAAGTGCGTGTTCTTCCAACCGATCGCTTTGTACCGCGACCGCAACCACGACCACACACGAAAACACAACAAGTGACACCCGACAACGACGAACACCGTCACAACGACGACAACTTGAACAACACCAATCAGCAGCAATAGCAACACGCCAATACACCAGTCTAACTAAGACGATGATGATGATGATGCCGACGACGACTACGACTATTCCGAATGAGCGCCAACTTAGAAGACACCAAGCGGCTTATCTGTCGTGCAGTGCGGTGTGTTCGCCTTGGTCACCCACCACCACCGTCGAGAGATTGGGAGATGATTTTGGCAGGCACACGAGAAGGGTAAAAGGATTCTGCTGGGATGGGAACTGCTAGAGCAGACGCACGCACGCACACACACTCACTTAGGAAATGGCTCGCGACAGGTTTGCTCCACGTCGGCGGCCCGCCAACACCCGATAACGGCAGCAACAACGCCAACAACAACAACAACAACAACCACACGAAGATGATCACCACTACGTGCACTATACGACGACGACGACACCAACAACACCAACACCACCGTCGTCACTATCAACAGTCGTGTCTCTCACTTAAACTGGGAACTGGGCTCGATCGGCAGCCAGCCACCAGCTCCGACCGACCAGCGTTTACTAGCAGCACCACTAACTACTCTAACTTCTACTACTACTACTAGTAGCAACAAAGGACGAACCACCACCACGACGACCAGCAGCACCACGACCAGCACCAGCCAGCCAGCTAGCTTAACTAGTAACTACCAGCTAACCAGCCGAACCAGCGGCAGGAACAGCAACAACAACGACCATCAAGTTGCAGCAGCAGCAGCAGCGGCACCAGCCAGGCACCACCGTCCTCTACAATCACCACCACCACCAGTGACACCAGCAGCAACAGCAGCAGCAGCAGCAGCAACAGTACTGTTGTTGCTCCTTCCAACCAGTTCCTCCACCAGCAACAGTAGCAGCAGCGGCAGCAACAGCACCACCACCACCACCACCTCCAGCAACAACCAGTCAGCCAGCCAGAAAGCCAGCCAGAAAGCCAGCCAGCAAACCAAGCAGCAGCAGCGGCAGCAGCAGCGACAGCAGCAGCACTACGGCAACGACAACGACGGCAACTGCAATAATAATGATGATAATACTATGGCTGCGGTCGGTCGATCGCTGAATGTCGTCGTCGCTGCCGCCGCCGCCGCCTCCGTCGTCGTCGCAGCCTCCGCCGTCGTCGTCGTTTCCACTCGCCTATCCACAAAAAGCAGCAGCAAACAGCGCTCACTCTTGCTCGCTGCGAAGGCCGGCCAGTAGTCGCACCTGTGTACCTGCTTGCCTCTCTCTCTCCCGCGCCCCCTTCTCTCTTTTTCTCTCCTTTACACTTTATCTCTCTCTCTTTTTTAGTTTCTCTGTCTCTGTTCTTATTGCTCTGTCTCCTTCTCTCGCCGCCGCCTCCTCCCCCTCCTCCTCCTCCTCCTCCCGCCGTCCTCTCTGGCGGTGATCTTGGTGGTGATGGTGGAGCACCATCACCTCCACCAGCAACAGAGCGAGCGCCGCAGTCAGCTCGCCGCCGCCGCCGGTCGGTCGGTCGGCATCATCATCACCATCATCACGATTGCCCTCGCACACTCACCCTCCTCACGACGCTACTCATCGTCACAGTCGCGCGTAGCGGGACCGCGTTGCCCGCCCGCCAGCCCGCCGCCAGCAGCACGGGCGTTCAAATTCGGCCCGCCAAGCCCGCAGCCGGACGCCACCGTAACTAACTAGGAGAGAAGCGGCTGCTTCTAGTAGTGAAATACATCCTATCCGCATTCCGGACGTGTTGACTTGCTCCGAACACGCATGCTGACGAGGATCTGCTATACTGAACAACTTTGTTTCCCATTAATTTGGGATGCTCGTTTTAAACCAGGCCGGCACGCACTGACGCAGATTTCCATCCGCTTCCAGGTTTCAGGTGCAGGTTTCCCATTTAAGTGTCTCTCCCATCGCACTAGACCACAGCCTCCGTAGTTTCTGCGAGTTGTTAAGTCGACTTAGACGGCATTTTATGTAGCAACGACATTTGCGGGGTACCCACTGATGTGCTGCCGTTCACTGCGCCGACCGAGAGCGCATTTACTAAGCACTCATCAAAGTCTCACATCTCACAATCGCACCCAAACGTTCGGCGACGCAAGGCAAGCATAACAAAAGGTGGTAGAAGATCTTTACAGTGACAAAAGAAACCTGATTTCATCAGTTCGGTTTGTAGTTCTTAGCCCGATGTCCTCGGGTACGACAAGTAGCGGCAGCTTTTCATTCACTGCTTAGACATGTCTCTTCCGATGAAGAATTTTAGGACAATGAACAAAATGTCATCTCTGGCAAGCTTGTCATAGTGTCAATTTGCAGGCGTGTCTTAGAAAATTGCGATGCAGGGCAAATCTCCACCGAGGTTGGTTCGTGACATATATAAACATACTGCATCGGATACTCAGCGGGGGACACACACCCCAGGTTTAGCACGAGGCCCGGCTTACTCTGCTATTCAAGGGCAACAACGGTGACAACCTGGACGATCCAAATCTCTACCGGGGTATCGTGTCGGAACGCACTCTCAAGAAAATCTTCGCCAAGTTGATTATCTCGAGGGCGCTTCCAACTGTGGAGAAGGCCCTATCTCCGGGGCAATTCGAATTCAGGAAGGGTCGAGGTACGCAGGACGCGATCCACGTACTCCAGTCGGAAGTTGAACGGGTGTTGGCTGTGCCCGGGGGTCACTGGCTGTGCGCCATCTTTATCGATTGTGTCAAGGCCTTCGACAAAACTCCCCGTCATCTCCTAGTGGATTCATTTCAACATGCTGGAGTGGGGACCCTCTCAGTTGCCTGGCATTCTCCTTGCAAACCTAGCTCGCCATGTGCAGGAGGAGTTTAGAAACGCCGGCGTCATGTATGCGGATGACATAGTAGTGGCCCACTGGAACCCCGGTGCCATTCGTCGAATGGTCGGCGACTTAGAAAGTTACCTTCACCGACAGGGCCTGCAAATTAATTCGCGGAAAACGAAAGCCATTAAGTTTCGCCGGGGGGGTCGATTGGCTGCAGCAGACGTAATACCCTGTTGTGGCCAACCGCTGGAGTTTGTCAACTGTTTCCCGTTTTTGGGTCTGAGACTACACTATACGGGAACGACCTTTACCCAGCACATCGGCGACAGGTGTCGGGCGGCTATTGCCTCTATTCACACAGAGATGAAAGACCCTTGACGACCGTCATTGAGTGCGGTCGTGCGTCTTTCAATATATATGAAGCGGGTGTTTTGCTTACCGCGGACGGCAAGAAGCCGATTCGTGTACCTGCTAGCGGGTTGCGGGCCGGCAGTAGAAACAATTAGACTCAGACTTAGGTCACCTATTACAGGACCACTTCAGCAATTTTAGTTGGAGTGGCAAGGAAAAGTAACCGAGGCCTCGGCAGAGGTAGCGCAGTTGAATGTGAACCTCGCCAGGGAGTTTTGGGATGGAATGGCATCCTCTGTCATATGCACAACTGGACCAGGGCTAAGTAGAGCAAGATCATATAGTCGACATCGTGCGTCTGCCCCGATGTGCAAAATGTGCACGTGTCCAGTCGGTCCTAATCTGTACCAAGTCAGTTTACGTCGTGGCCCGTGAAGACCTGTACCGAAAACTACGTCAGTAGCATTTTGCTCGGCCCCTCATACCAACGCCGGAGTTTTGGTATAGGCAACCGGATCTAACCCGCCCGGAACGTGGAGGCAGTGAATGTGATGGAGAGGAGCATTTCCTCTCTACCTTCATCAAAAATCTTATACCATTTGGCTGAGCGAGGTCTGGGTTCAAGTGTAAGAGGTTACCGTTGGAGTCCTACAGGGTGCTATTTTAGGACTCGTTCTATGGAATTTAATGGGGTACCCGAAATCAGAGGTTTCCCTTATGGGGTGAAAACGTTAGCGTATGCTGACGAGCTTGCACTCATTGTCACTGCCAGGAGCGAAATAGCTCTGTAGAGCGCCATCAATAAGGACTTATGAATAAAGTCCAAGAGTATGGAGCCCGACTACCTAAAAACTCGTGCCTGACAAAGTGGATGCAATGTATCTAACAGGTAGGAAGAAAACGGCTATAGTTAACCTCGTGATGGCGGGCCATCCGATAGAACTTAGAAAGAAGAATGCCCCCATGGGTCTCTCTCAACCTAGCGTGAGTCATGCCTAGTACCAGCGAAGTGGCCGGGTATAAAAATACTTCTGGCTTTTGTGACCGAATAGATGGTCCTACACGCAGCATCCGTTTTGGGGGAGCATGACACTGCGGACGTCGAAAAATAGGCGAGCACTAAGGCGAGCACGGGATCCTTCCTACTGGACGACTCAGGTTCTGACTGGACGCTGTCAGTTTCAGAGCTACACATCAAGGATTAAGAAGGCTATCCCACGTACTGTGTGGCGCTGCAGAGGCGGATAACGTGGAGTATACTCTCTCTGCGCCTCTGTGGTGTGACGCTTTTAGGGAAGCGAATGACATAAAATTAACTGCTGTGGGCGGTGCTCCATCGCGGGGGTGATCGACCATATGATGACTTCGGTGTGGGAATGTTTTAACACTCAAAACATCCAAGGAAGCGCTCAGGCGGGAGAGGCTCGAGCGGCTTTTTCGGGGGAGTGGTCGAGAACGAAGAGCCGAGCGATTGGGGAAAGTGGGGAGAGATGTTGATCCCCTATGGTTTCTAGGCACACCCCACAGGAGGGCTTGCGGAATGGCACAATTCCCCTACTATGCGCCAGGTTCAATAAAACCGTGCTAACGATGGAGTCCTGTGGCACGTCGGCTGTCACATTATGCTGGCCTGGCCCTGTTATACGCGCCCTGTCGTCCAAATAAGAAGAAACTCTCCGTCGGAGACAAGACGAGATGTTCCTGTGTATCAGCGTCGTCATAACCACCCCTCTATTTGCTGTATTAAAAGCGCTCTTTATACCAAGAACAGCGAACGGCCGTGTCTTGAGACACTTCATATTCACCTGGTCCGCAAAATCCATTGGAGAGCGTCTATCATTGATCGGCCTTGCCAGGCTGATCATCCCACAGAGAATTACAATCTTTGGTGTTTGCAGTTAGGTTATTATTCTTACCTTATTATCACATTTAAACAGTTTTTCAACTGTGACTAATAGGCAAATCGGTCTAGGGGAGGGAAACACCAGTTTTGGAATAAGCGCGACGTGTGCCTGCTTCTATTGCTCGTGTGTTGACAGTCGGGTGCCCATGCCCGCCAACTCTTTCGGGTGTTACTTTGCCAGAAGGCGAAGGACCTAGGAGCCACGCCGTCGGTGCCGGATATCCTTCTGAGCACCAGGATTTCATCTACCGCCGGCGCATAGAAGTTCATCTACAGTAACGGATGGGATGTCTTTTTACTGGCGTCTATTTAATCAAAACATGGCCTGACTCACGTCAGGATCCTGTTGACTGTAATGTAGTTTATCCAGGTAGCCAACGTGGTGGAGAACAAGGCGCCATTGGTTAGAGTGAGGTCCAGGAACGACCGCTGGGCCCCTCTTACGAAGTTGACCAGGGATTGTCGCATCTCAGCCATACAATCTATGAGCGGCGACCCCTTTGCACTTGTATGCCGTACTACCCCGACGACCTTCGAAGTGTTGAAGTCCGCAGTTACCACCATTCGAACCATTCGAAACGCGTAGGTATCCCAAGGGGTCATAAATTTATCACCATGTATTTGATTGCGCTGAGCTCGCCGCCCGTCGCGCGGAACGTCTGAAACGAAACCTTCGGTGTATACCTGCAAGAGTTATAAGATCATCTTATAAAGCCGCTATAACTCGACCTGTTTCGAGGCATTGCCTCGGAGAGTGCGAGTCCGCACGACCTTGCTAGCAAAACTTGAGGAGACTGCTGGTCACAATACAGGATAAGATTAAGCAGGACTTAGAACTTTGCGAAATAAAATGGAGTGAAATGGCGTGAGATGCGTCAGCGTGGGTATCTGCTTTGGCAATAGAAAAAAAGAAAAGTGGCCACGATATCGTCAACCATCAAGTCGAGTTAGCGAAGAAGTCACGAGATCTACCGACATACATAATTCCATGGGGATAGTTTAGATTTGACGGTCTATGGCATTAGCCTAGCGTCGGCACCGGCCGCATTCTAGAGGACGGCGAGGAGATTAAAGGGGGTCGTCCTGTGCCTGGACGGAATTTTGATAATCGGACATTCGAAAAGTTAACATGGCCAGAGGTTGTCGCGAGTATTTTGGCGAATTCCGTTGGCGAGAATGACAATAAACAACAAACGCGTGATTCATGCTAACACCATGTTCCCTGGGTACGAAATAAGCACGAACGGTACACGTCACCGCCAATATGATCCGCAGACTATAAGGGACATGGAGAAGCCGTCATGTATCTTACAAATAAGGTCAGTTATAAGCAGAGTGTTCTTACATGCCAAACCATGTGTGCCATGGTTCTCATACATAGCGGAGCTGTCTCGGCGGTTGCTAAAAGGAATCGAGAAATTTGTTTGGAGAATAGAGCAACGACAAACGTTTGGTGAACTCAAACGGAGTATAGCGGGGTCAATCATAAGTGATATATAAACATATGTATTTTTCGTATATTACATTATGTTTGTGGGACACATATTACAAGAGATTAGCTAAGCCAGTGTGCCTAGCGGGTATGTATTGTGACTATCACGTGTCCGCCTCGTCTAGGCTAGGCCGAGACCACTTCAGAAGTGTGCCCCGAACGGAGGCCGTGTTTCCACGTTGTATGTCGAGATCCAGACGTTGTTTAAAAAAGGACGACGATCTGTTATCACCGGTTGACTGATCTAACAAAGTGCCGACTTTGCGGATCAGCTGTCTGGTCCGAACACCAGGACTACCCATGGTCTCAAACGCAAGTGGCCAGAATTCGTGGGGATACCCAATTGATGAGTACTTTCTTAGCTTGCTGGTCTCCGCAAGGTGGGCTGCATAACCGGCTTCGGATGAGCCGCCACCAACCATAGAAGGTGTTAAGGAGTTGGTAACGGTTGCATCCCAAACCAGCATTTTGCCTCGCTCGAATGGTGTAAGTGTCATCCCGTCTGGACGCCTGCCGTCCTCCACACAGAGGCCCGGGCGTTCGAGGATGCACGGACGACCGCATGATCTGAGGGCTCTGCTGAAGGTCTCATTGATAGCGGCATGTCGAGGGCGTCGGCCTGCGCTGATGATACACGATAGGCCGTGATGTCCCAGTTTGTCGACGGGGTGACCAGGCTACTGCTATACGGATCGTCTCGTCGTCAAGAAGGGTGCCTATGGGTGCACTGGGAAGCGCGAGTAACCAGGCGCCTGAATCCTTGGCGGAAACGGCGTTTAGGCGAGCTCTGGTCGTGTCGTCGGCAGCTTCATTAAAGAGCCGTCGTTGTACTTCAGCGTGCAAAGGGGCACTCCAGTCATGTTGAGATAGTATGTTGTCGGGCCTGCCACCGCACCGGGCCTCAAGGTGATATATTATCCCATCAAACCATAGTAGCGGCAGACGGATTGAACACAGGATCGAAGCGATGCAGGGCTTCTGCGTCGGCAACACAGCCCGGCGCAACGCATTAGCTTGTTTTTTTTAGAAACGAGAAAGCAGTTCCAATTACGAATTGACCACTGAAATATAGGAGGCGAGAAGGAAGGGAGAGCTTCGATGCAGATAGCACGGTGAGTGGAAAACGACGTGAATCGGAGCATAAATATACATACTGGCCAGGAGAGCCTCAGAACTAGACTAGATATGAATCGAGTTTTAGGAGACCCGATATATCGTTGGGAGCCGACATGAGATCTGCAGTTGGCATGCTAGGCTACCATTTGAAATCGGCAGAGGTGGAACTTGTGCTCGATGCCGACATAATCGATAATGCGATCATTCGGATGTTACATTGTCTACTTCACCGAGAAGGGGTCCCGAACAAACTTGAAAGTAATAGCAGTACATTATTCACGAGGCGTGAATTTACTTCGTTTGTACCCGATTTTAGAGTAGTGCACCGACACACATCAATAAATAACCCACACCCCATGTTCTCAGAACAGAACAAGAAACACGATACGGAAAAGCTCAAACGGACAGTACGCCGGGCGTGGTAAGACTCGTACCTTCTACAGGACGGCCGACGCTTGGCTACGGATAGCCGTTCGATTAGAAGCAGAGTGAATCCATGAGAGAGACTGATATCCAGAATGGACAGACAACCACCGAGGAAGAAACTATTAAAGAGAAGCGGTCAGTCGCCACCAGAGTGCGAAGCGCACTCTGGTAACAAAGGCCACCGTACTTAAACGAATAAGTATGTAATGAAGGGTTTCGTCAGAATTAAGCAGTGCTACGCAATACACGTCGTGTATTGTAGTGTTTACTAAGAATAGAAGTTGCTCGGGCGTTTTAGCGGACACTACAGGGCTCTGAAAGGTGAGTGGCTTGAGAGCGCCGTAGAGAGCCGCATCGGCCAGCCGCGCCCAACCGTGGCCTCCGGAACCGTGAAGTCGATGGGTAATGTACAACGACACACTTAAAGCAATCAAGAATATCGCACCAGCGTATCTAAGGGGGAATACAGAATCGATTAAATATGATGCCAATTCGACACGGAAGCGAGAACAATAGCGAGGCGATACGAAAGAGAGAAAGTGGAAACAACTAGAGGTAACAACAGCAGTACTAAAATAGCTTTTATGAAACTCAGGCACACCAAGTAATTCAGGCACACCAAGTTATTCTAACTCTCTACGATATGCCTTGTGTAAACGCGGGGACACTACCGGGCCTGTAGTATCCGTCAAAACTCCCAAGCAACCTCCGTTCTTTGTAAACACTACAACACACGGCGTGTCTGTGGCACTACTTCATCCTAACGCAATTTCCCTTATTAACTGTTTTACATGCCTAACCATTCTGCGTTTTGGTGGTCCTTCTCAATTAACAACAAAACTTCGGCGACCAATACCGAAAAATCATGAGCAATGACTAAACACCCTATGGCTTGTGGCGGCGCTCGTGTCGTCAAATTCAAAACCTTCGTGGTAGAGGTACATCTAAGCGAACATTTCCAGGAAAACTAAGGCTTTAAAGTTAAGACGTGGAAGACGTAGATCAGTACAGAATGTTCTTATGTTGTTCATACGTGAGTAACTCCTCCAAAAAACTCCTCCAGATGATATTTTTTTCGCTGAAACAGTAAATACTGCAGTGCGGAATCAACAAATGATTTTGAGCTGGGTATGCTCAGTCGAGTGAAATAATGTATGCTGGTGCTTAATCATAGAGGGGCCTTTTGTTTGCGCCGAATCTGCATGCATAATATATTGCACGATTAATTGAACAATACAAGCTGCTGTGCTGAGTCGTAGAATTTAGGAAAGGGTTTTCGTTGTCTTGATTACTTATTTAAAATGTTAATGAGTTTAAAAACAAAGAGAGCGCGTAAGTTAGGTACGCTAAGATCCTGCTAAGCCAATACTAATACTTCTCACATGTCTTTAATGCTTTAAAGGTAATTTTCATTATCATAGTGATAGTATGATTCATCTTGTATCCGACTGCTATACATTTCTCATAGGCGTTAATTGCATTGACAGAAGATGATATTTTAATAATAAGACATTGAATAAGTAGTAAATTATTAAGCCGTGTGAAATATCAGCCAAAATGTTAACGGCAACAGGCAGGGAACTATATGCTTATGCAATAAGTAGATAAAAGGCTTCGGTTAGTTACTCATATATAGATACTTGCACTTAACGTAAGCGTTTTTGTTCTTGCACTTAAAATAAAATCTAGTAATAGTATATAAATAATGTTGTTTAATTATTATATAATTAGCTTTATTAACCGATGGTTGGTTTACAATATTGCGCGTACAGAGAAAGCACACATTTACATACACGTATATTTATCACGGTTCCAAAACTCGAGTCAACGAAACTGCTCTATCGCCTTGTTGGAGGTGATATAGGTCACACTGTCCCCCGCAGAGGTTGCACGAACATAACGAGGAAATGTCATGGAACTTCTCTCGAATACATATTTTCATGCGGAAGCCATGCACAGAAAATTGTGCGATTAGGTGTCTATTAGCCCATAATTGCAGCGCTTTCACAAACTACACGTCATTACCTGGGTTTTAAAAAAGAGCGGCTTAATCACGGACGCCAGTAAATAGACTAACCTGTTGAGACTAGTGCGGTGGACTCTTAGCGCCTTTTTTAGAAAAGTGGCCTTGATTTGGTCAAAGGGCTTAAAGTTTACCTTTGATAGATAAGGCCATATCACCTATGTACCATAATACGCAGTGGGCGCAATCTTCAGGTTGAAGAGATGACGTCCATTGATAATTTATGAGGGTCTTGGATACTATAAAATACTATTGTAGTCCTTTCCAAATTCGTTTATCAATGTACCTCAAGAAGTTCGTATATTGAGACGAGAACATGCCCCCTAAGGTAGGAGAAGTATGAGACAAATTCTGTAAATTTTGAACCTGAGCGAAGTTCGTCGATTCCAGCCACACGTCTAAACTTCATTGCCTTTGTTTTATTTATATTTTAATGAAGTTGTCCGTGAGTCCAGTTTAAGTGAGACTTTCTCGAGATTGTTGCATCAGTGAAAGCGTGCGTGGTTAGGTGTTAATTGGGGCACGATATATGCTTAGAGGTGCCTCAATGACCTCTCTGAGCAATCAGGCTCTGATTGATTCCTTTGTGGCGTGCGAATTGGCAACGTCACTGCCAGCGTCAGCTGTTCATATACGTACCTTTACGAGAAGGGGATAGCTAACAAGGGATCGTACTCAGGTGCAAGGTGCCGTAGTCCAGGTGGCAGCGCCGCTAACTACGCACTTGACGAGTTCGAATCACATACTTTTTCTTGACGATTGCAAAATGCCAGTGAAACTCATTCCACCGCGTAAACGCTATAAGAGTGAAGCGCCGGATTTGCTGACATTAATGTCAACAGATTGCCGGCCAAATGAACGCATCGTTGGAATCATGGAAACAGACGGTCGCGCAACTCGCGTTGTTGGAGAACGAGAAAAGCGCGCTGCATAGGGTCCCATCGAGAACGTGCGAGTCAAGGTTTGCCGTGTATCGCATGTGGATTCCCCCGGATTAAGTGCAGACGTACAGAACGAAGCCGAAAAAAGTACAGTGTTATGAGGAGGGTCAGCCTGGTGATACAGGGTTTATTACAGTGCACCGCCATAGAAGATCGCAGGCGCCGAAGGTGGTTGTGACCACGCAAGACACAGTGATATTTTGTGCCAGCGGACAAAAGGTACCGAACCATTTCAACAAGGTCTGTGACTATATTGTGGACCATGTCAAGGGGGAATTAAGGAACCCTGGAGGAGGAAAACTGGAGAGCTTGACAATGTTTTTTATGCCGAAGAGAACAGGGACACCGTGCTGTCACAGCAAGAGCTAGCGGGTGTTAAAGTTTCTGCCAGAATAAGTGGAGCGCGCTTTTCTGTGAAAGGCAAGATATCTGGTGTGCACCCGTCAATCTCAGAATCTACCATCCTAGCTGCACTTAAATCATCAGGAGTAACTGAGGTGGCTCGAGTGAAAACCAAAAGTCCGATAAGCAACGTTGTGACAACAACTGAACACGTAATCTTAACATTCACTGGCAATCACTTCTCATCGGCGATCCGCTTGGTCTAATGAAGCATGAAATTGTGTTATACTGTGACCTAGTGCAGCATGGATTACTTTGCCAACGAAGCCAAAATGTGTGACTCGCTGGAACATCTTAGGAAAGAGGCTCAGGCCAATTGTAGCCTATGCAATGGCGAGCATGAGGCCGTGTGGGGTTTGCGACGTGCTGAACACTCAGGGGGTTGGCTCAAAGACAGAGTCTGTGGAAAAAGGCGAAACAGTGTTGCTTTTAATGGGTGGCGAATCTACTACTAATGGCGGGTGTGTTCCCCGGGAGGGGGGGCGCCTAAGGAGTTGACGCCTAAGGAGCTCATTTTTTCTTGTAGTATGGCTTCAAAAACTTCAGATATGATGTTCCAGTATGAGAGTGCTTCTCTAATTTTTTTGCATATGTCATGTAGGTTAAAAGCTAGAGTCTTCATTAAAAGCCGTAGAGGTACGCGCTGCTCCGCCCATGCAGGGCACCTCAGAACAGTGTGGGGTGTTCTCTTGTCCATTGCCGCAGTAGATGCAATTAGAGCTGGGAGCCTTCCCGATCCTGAACAGGTAGGACTGGAAGTGGCCGTGACCTGTTAGGATCTGGGTCGAGTAGAAGGTGAGTTTACCCCCCGGTCGGGTAAACCAGTTTTTGATATTTGGGATTAGGGTGCAATGACTGGCTCCTGGGCAAGCCGTCCCACTCCTCCTCCCATAAGTCAATTTTGCGCCGACGCTACTCGTCCTTTTTGCGCTGGGGGTCGTCCCATAGACGGCGGCGCTCGGCTGCTTTCAAGTCCCAGGGCACTGTTCCAGCAAGAACGAGGGCCGACGCTGCGCTGACCGTCCGGTACGCCGCAATTACACTGAGAGCTCCGACCCTCTGGGCCTGACGCAGACGGTTCCTGTTGGCGGCGTACTTTAGGGTGTCGGTGGGCCAGGTCGGAGCTCCGCACAGGGCAGCCGACTCGGCCGCTGACATGATTATGCGACGTCTGGATTGTCGAGGGTCGTAAGTGTTGGGCATGAGCCGTGCGAACGTGTTGGCCGTCTGTCGCCCGTCGCACGTGCTCGGGGCCGCGGAGACCCCTGTGTCTCTCTCTCTCTCAAGCCTCCTGGAGGCTCGTGACCAGCTTGCACATCAGCAACAAACGTTCCAGTACAAAAACAACCGCAACATACTCAAGACAAGGGATCGCTACTTAAACTCTTTCAATGAAACTGTGAAGGCATTAAGTTACCCACTTTTTCCTTTATCTGAGCAGTATGACGTGTTGGTCCTTACTGAGACAAGGGTCACCAATCCCACGGTCCCAAATTGGTGTATAACGGAAGGTTTGGGTGTAGAAAGAGGTAGAACAAGTGGGGGAGTTGCAGTGTTGTTTAACGGCAAGCTCGCTGGCGCAGAGACGTGCTACAAAGAAGATAGCTGCGTAGTCCTGACAGGAACCGCCATTACCGTCCTTGCAAAAAAATTCTAGTCCTTCAGAAGCTATTTCAACACTGCTGGAGAAACTAATACTATGCCTCGACATAGTGAACTTACACAAAGTGACTGTATTATGTGGTAATTCCAACTGTCGGCTTGACAAATTAAGATGTTTAAGAACGGTATCGCTCCCAACGCCTAGGCATCTCGCAGTATGTGGGTTATATCTACAGCTGAAGATTCGGCCTTTGTCATGCCTCAGGTACTGGGGGTGCCGGAGAAGACTCTGGCGTTTGGTGCAAGGTGGCACCTACCCGTTGCCATAGAAATATCAATTCAACCACATCTACATATCGTGGGCGGTCTTGTCTAAGTCGCAATCTAAATCTCAGCTTTCTGAATGTTACTTCGCGAAGAATAAGATCAACGTGGAATCTTATGCCACCAGCATTCGAAGTGTCATTACTGGTAGCGCTCGGCCAAAGCGAACAAACAGTAAGTACGCTCCATTGTACTATCAGGAGTGCGCTTCTTGCAAACATTATATGATTTAAGCATACATTCTAGCAAAAATCACGTCGTCTTATGTTAGATTAAGTCGTGACTATAAAAGAGTTGTAAAGAATGCCATACAAGAACATGAAGAACGAAAACAATGCAAGCTGCTCCTAGAAGCGCAACAACAACCTCATAAGTGGTTGCATACAGACAGGCGCGTGACTGCGTGTTCTATCCCGCATGATATATTAAATGCTCATTTCCGTCAAATGTTTGCTAGTGCCAGAACCGTTCCGAGCTTTGCTCCTGTGGTAATGTCAGTGTGAGACGAGCGCGTCACTGAAGCCCGTCAAGCCCTGTCGCGGCCTTTTAGCAATTCCGAAGTTATCGACTCAATCATGAAAGCACCGTTCGGGAAGACCCCGGGGCCCGATTTGGGCACAATTGAGTATCTCAGACAAGCGATTTATTTTGCGCCCTGCTTCACTACACTTTTTAACTTTTAGGTGATGAAAACGGCCCAACTATCCTTGGAATGGAAAACCAGCCTCATTAGCATTAAGCCTAAAGGAAAAGGGGATGCGTTGGCTCCATCGTCTAACCGAGGTATCGCACAAAACAGCGCAATCTACAAACTTCTGCCGGCTATCCCAGCCCGTTGCTTAAAACATTTTCTTGAGCTTAACAGAAAGCTGCCGGAGCAACAACATGGCCTCAGAAGGCCGACCAACAATACCAGCATGTGCAGACCTTCTAAACTCCATACAACGGGCACTTCGTACTAAAGGGTTTTACCTATTTGCTGTATTCGTAGGCTTTAAAGCGGCTTTTGATACGGCCGCTTGAACGATTATACTTGACAAACTGGCTTTTTGCAGGGTTTCGTTGAATATATTGGAACTCAATAAAGGCATTTTACTGTGAAGACAAGTTATCGCAAATTATGGAGCCGCTAAACACATAGCGATCTTACAGACCACTGGTGTTGCCCAATGTAAAAACCTTAGCTCCTGCTGTTTTTTCGGTGCTGGTGAGCGACCTTCCTGAAGAGATGCAGAGTCGGCACTTGCAGGTAGTCGTCCTTATATATGCAGAGGACTTAGTGCTATACTCTCGCAGTCGATTTCATTTGCAACAATCTCTTGCGATCTAGCAGCATAACGTCCACCGGAACCAGTTTCATTACGATAAGAATGCATCACGGGTATATCGATCAAATTTGGGCTAGTTCAATAAGTTATAAAGTTTATGTTTCAAGGTTTGATTTGTTCATGGTTTGATTATAGCCTCAGCGGCTTGTGTGTAACGTGTCTATGCCTAGCTACACACTATAACATATACTTAAAATAATATAAAACTTAAACTATATTGAAGTTTAAAAAAATCCTGATATGTAGCGAAACAACTCTGCATCTGTGCTCGGCAAAAAAAAACATGTTACCAACAAAGGCCCCTAAGCGTGGTATCGCTGCCGCCTTTTATCGACAAAAATATTGGGAAGCAGCCTAAGACGCGCCCAAAGCTTCATGCTTCTTACCGGACGCTGGAGCCCAAGCTGGATGGTGAACATATTTAAAATATCGGTGCATTCCCATGAGAATATCATGCATAAATGTATATACGTTTCTTCTCACTCAGGAGGGAACTCACTAAAGTGCAAAAACACTTACGGAGATCGTTTTGTAAAAGCTATACCAAATGAAGGATTTTAAAGTTTCACATCGTTTAGAGAGGGAAATGCTTTTACGCATACATTGATTCTACAAGGAAGTGCGGGACTTGACTTGGGCGACGTTTTGAAACACCTAATGCCTACTAAACCCCGCCTCTGTGAACACATTGTCGAAGCGAGAAGATGGCACCATTTACTTACTATCAGTACTTCACGTCCTACGTTACCTTTTCAGGCCAATTATATATCCAGTTAAGTGTTTGATAAGAGTCCAGGAATCACGACAATCGAGGCAGGCCTGCACTATTAGGAGGTAAATTAAAAAAGAAATACACCCGAAATCGCGCTTTTCGATTTTTGCCACCTTAACGGATTCAAGCACCAATCGCGGATCGGACTGTATTCCTCTTATTTTTTAACTATCATTTTTAGAGAGAGAATTAATTTGCACGATGTTAAGCCGGGAGAATCAGCTTTGTGCTTCACTGGCCTGAGTCCAGATGCGTCAATCAGGCCGATCAGATGAGCGTAGCAAGCAGTTTTGGTCGACACTCCTTAGTATCAAACGCCCCTGAAAATGTAATTATGTCTTACCGCCTGTGACAAGTCTCGAGATCAAGGATTAATGAGGCCATCAGCGATACTTGCGTATTGTTTAACTCTGGAGAGGCGGACACCGTGGAGCATACTGTTCTGCGGTGTGATGCACTCAGGGAAGCGCGGGAGGCAGGACAAGCCACTGTGAGAGGCCGGCCCATCAGGGTGGTGGTCGCCCACATGATGACTTCGGCGGAGGCATGGACGGAGGCGACGAACTTGTTCGACGCCGCTTTGACACTCAAGACAGCCAAGAAAACGGCCAGGAGAGAATGGCTTGAGCGGGTCTCTCCGGGAAGTGGTCGAGATGAGGAGCCGAGGCGGGGAGGAGCAGCCGGGCCCTCATTGTCTCGGCGCACCCTCACAGGACGGTTTACAAAATGGCAGTAACCCCCTATCCAACCGCAGGTAGACATGCGGGATGATAGAGAGGGATAGAGCTGAGTAGAGGAGAACGGCAGTGACGCCTCTCCCACGGCTTCGAACTAATGCCAACTGAGCCTGGGGGGGGGGGGGGGTAGGGAGGAATCCGGGTTTACACAAGTCACGCAGGCTGCTAGTGGCGCATGTGCATCATGCATTCCCGAAACCTCCCAGATAAAAAAAAGTCTCGAGAACAAAGAAAACCGGCCCTCATTGAACCACATTTTCCTCTTCCGTTGCTGTTTTCGGATATCATTCACGGGGTTCGTCGTACAAATTGAAATGCCCAGTTCGAAAATATTCGTACCATATTCACACTTATTAAATATAATGCTCTATGCCGAATGATCAATCGAATCGAACTCTCATGCACATAATCGTTGCTGGAAGTTATAGAAAATAACTGAACACAGCCCAGCTTTTCGGGTACGGCTGTTGAGCAAGCATGCTTGTGTTCGTCATTTATTACACCTTTATTTATGGGAGAATCAACACTCATTTTCTACCCAAACTTCAACAAATATGGCGCTGTCCGTCAGTGAGTTGGATTTTAACTTATACTCCACTACGTACCATGCATCTCTCAAGGGTGTGTTACGCGTTGTCGGCCATGCCCTGTTTAAGTTATTTTTCCAACAATACGACACTCGCCCGTCGGTCGCATTCGGCAACTCCAGCGTCCGATAAGAAGCATGATACGCCCGTATTGACGCTCTCGTAATAGTGTTAGGCATGCTTCGTGGGTGAAATGAAAATAAAATAGCGTCGGTACTGCAAAATAATTCACCCGATACAAAAATGGCGTTTTTGAAGGCGCACACGCGTATACCACTGCAAGAAATCCGTTCAGAGGGAAAGAGTAGTTTAAGAACCAAGCTATGCCTGCCAAATGTCAAGAGGCTGCCACTTAGCCTGCCAAATGTCAAGAGTTGTATTCCTTCGTCTTCAGTTGCCGACATTATGGTGTTTTTTTACTTTTAAGAAGCTTTCTTGACTCTTGTGGGCTTTTTTTAATGGGAGGTTTGGAAACAGGGCGGAACAAGACCAGGCCGTATGGTGAACATCGTCCGGCTGCTACTATGTGCAGAATGTGCACGTGTTTACCTGCGACATTTCAATCCGCACCGCACCATATAGATTTGGAACTCGCTGTGGCCCGTGAGGGCTTGGACCGAAAAGTACGTCAGTGGTCCCGGCCCGGCCCGTCATACCAACGCTGGTGGTCCGGTATAAGCGACCAGGTCTAGTTTGCCGGGCGCACTCCTGAGCCTGGCGTGGCCCATTCATGAGACCACGCGTCGTGGAGTCTGTCGCGCCATCTGGCTTACGCTCGCTTCTTTCTCGGGCCAGGAAATCCCACGGGAGCTGGCGGGCCAGGTCGAGGGCCGCCTCTGTGCTGCGCCGCGCGGTGCTCATCTGTTGCGAGAAGTCTAGATCGGTCCACGTCGACACCGGGCACATTGCCGAGGACTCCGCGACAGACGCTAGCAACCGGCGGCGCCCGTCCGCAGACCCTCCCCCCCTTCTTGAGAGAGAATCCAGGCTAGATTCTGAGCGACTTTGCTAACCTTGGTGACAATGTGCTTGATATGCGCGGCCGAAAGATGTCAGTGGTCATCCAAGATGACGCCTAAATAACTGGCAGTCCTGTTGATCGGAAAAGGGAGGCCCGCGAGCGTCAGGTTAATTCCACGTGTAGCCCTCCGGCTCTTCATGTAAACTGCCTTCGTCTTTTGTGGGGCAAGTAGTAGATGATGGACGGTCATTCATGCCTGTCTGTCGGCTAGCGCCGCGTTGGCAATTTCTTCCAGTATTGTCTCTCGGCCAGCCGTGACGACGAGGGGGAGATCGTCGGCGTACGCAATAGTCCTCCGGGGGGGGACGTCTTCCGGGAACCTTAGCCGAAGGACACCTTTGTAGGCCAGGTACCATAGAACTGGGCCAAAACGAAGCCCTGCGGCGCGCCGGCTATCACACTGTGCTGACTTTGCCCTGTTATAAGCGTCCTGTCGTCCAAGTAAGAAGAAATGATACCCCGGAGGTAAGATAAAATGCCTTTATGCTCCAGTATCGCTCCCAAATTGCAATGTTAAAAGCGTTTTTCACACCGAGGATGATGAGAAGAACGAGTGATCGGATCTTGAGAGATTTTTTAGTCTCCTGGTCCGCTTTCCGCAGGATACGGTAGATCGCATCTATTTTTGAACGACCCCGTCAGAAGCCATACTCGTACTGCTCACCACACAAATCCTGAAGGTCCTCGATCTCTGCATTAAGGCGCTATGTTTTTTCATTTTCAAACAGTTTGCCTATTGAGTCCAGTAGACAAAGTGGTCCACAGGACGTAGAGCCCTGCTTTGAAATAAGCGCGGGGTGCGCCCGCTTGCACTGTTCGGGATACATTCCGTTTTCTAACAGACGAGTGGCCATGTCTGCCAACTTCCCCGGATGCTGCCTTGCCAGAAAGCAAATGACCACGGGCGGCGCGCCATCAAGGCCGGGGGCCTTTCCGGACGCAAGCCTCCCGCTCGCGCGTAAGAATTCGTCTACCGTGACAGGTGGTATGGCATTTAACGGCGAACGAAGCAGGTCTGCAGCGGGTGCGAGGACTGGCCACAAAAGAGCAGTCGAACCTGCTCCAGGGTTTTCTCAGACAATAGGGGGGGGGAGGGGTCGGCAAAGCTTACTCGTGACCACCCGGTAAGGCAGACAGCAGGGGTTAGCCTCGATCGCCGCCACGAGCTCCCACTACGCTGCCGCTTCTGCTTGAGTGATCACAGTTTTCAGTGTTTGTCGGCAGTCCCCGTAGTTACTCTGCAACTCATCCGCCTGTTGCTGGGCTGGAAGGAGGATGGAATCGTCATCCTCTAGCCGGCATCGTCTTGCAATTCATTACCTTGCTCGCGTCAGGGCTGTTAGCGCTAATGCAGTTTTTCCGGATCTCTTTAACGACGGGAAACCACCGCGGTTTAGGCGGACGACGGTCGGAGGGACCACGAGGGGAACCGGTCGATAGTTACCCTGCGTCGATGCCCTTATTTTTTGCAATTCCCAATCTTGCACCGATTATGGGGCGCTTGCTTATGGAGGTGCCTCATTTGCCATGTGCGGCGAGTGAAGAGTTAGGGAGACCCCTGCGGCAAATATAAAGGTGATGCAGCGATGATCGCTCATCGACACTTCTTCGACCTGTACCGTCCAACACTGAATGGCGGAGCGCGAGGCGTCACCCGCCAGGGTGAGGTTCAGGAACGACCGCTGGGAGCCCCACACAAACGTGGGCTCGTCTCCGGGGTTGGCCAAAAATAGTTCCATTTCGGTCATCCAATCTAACAACACCGACCTTCTTTCATTTGTATATCCACCTCCCCAGGCGACACTCGAGGCGTTGAAGTCCCTCGTCACCACCACGGGCTCATGGGGGTGGGCCCGTATCAAGGTTGATGCTTATTGGGCAAAAAGTAACAGCTATAAACGACAACTGACCCTGGCAACTACAACTAGGCGAAGCCTGAACCTGGGGCGTGACCGGTAATTGCGACAGCAGTATTGGAACTAGACCGCGGCATCGAACGGAACACTGAAAACTAACATAACTCAAGCAAAGGCGGATTAAATCTAGATGAAATCAATACGCGCGGGCGAGAGGCACTCCTCCGAATTCCTCTGGCCAAGGCCACTCTTCATTCCGACTATTAGAAAACGGAGTGCAGCCCGCGCAGTGGAAGCGGGGCATTCCAAAGCTGGGCTCTACGTCTTATAGATCAATTTATCTACTAGACACAGTAGATCAACTGCTTGAAAATTTAATATTAGAGCCTAAATGCAGAGATCGAAAACCCTCACGCTCCTGCCGGATGACCAGTATGTCTTCTGACGGGGCCAGTCAACGATAGACGCGCACAACCGTATCCTGTAAAAGGCGGACCAAAGAAATCACTCGAGACCCGCTCATTTGTTCTACTTATCCTTCTCAATGTGAAGAACATTTCCAATAAAAAAACTGGGGGTGATAGTGACGGTGGAGGTATCTCACCTTACCTCCGGCGTATAATTTATTCTTATTTGGACGACAGGATGCTCATAACAGGGCAAAGCCAGCACAGTGTGACAGACGGCGTGCCGCAGGGCCCAGTTCTATGGAACCTGGCCTACGACGGTGCCCTGCGGCTAAGTTTCCCGGAAGGCGTGAAGACCTTTGCATACGCCGACGACCTCGCTTTCTTTGTCACGGCTTGCTGAGAGACAACACTGAAAAAAATGCCAACGCCGCGGTAGCCGACACACAAGCGATGGATGCCCGCCCATCATATACAGCTTGCACCACAGAAGACAGAAGCAGTTTACGTTATACGTGGAGTCAACCTGACGCTTGCAAGCCATCTTATTCCGACTAAGAGGACTGCCAAGTATCTACGCATCATCTTGGAGACCGGTCTTACTGGTGCCGCGCATATCAAGCACATTGTCGCCAAAGTCAGCAAGGTCGCTCAGAATTCTTCCTCGGGAGGGAGGGACTACGGACGGGCGCCGCCGGCTGCTAGTCTCTATCGCGGAGTCTTCGGCGATATAAGCGGCGCCAACGTGAGCAGATATAGTCCTATGCACTGCTCGCAACGGACGAGCCATCCGTGCGGCGCAGCGCGGCATGACCCTTCGGATCTGCCGAGCGTACCGCACGGTGAACACAGAAGCAGCCCCCGTCCTGGGATCTCCTGGCCCGGGAAAGAAGCAAGCGTAAAACAAATGGCACTACAGATTGCACACAAGCCCAAGCGGCAATGCTTGATGCGTGGGCCCACGAATGGACCACACCGGGCTCAGGATTGCCCCGGGCGAACTGGACCTAGTCGCTTATACCGGACCTCCGACACTAGTACGACGGCCGGACCGGGGGCCACTTACCCCCTCCCACGGTCTGGAAGTAGCGTTTCCGAACATTTCCGAACTCTGGGGGAGGGAGGAGGATTAAGGTTTTTAGTGGGTGAAAGTACCAACCTAGGTGTTGTTGGTTGCCAATACCTATAATGCATTAGCGTTTTCAAACCTCCTAAATAAAAAAAGACCGCGGTATCGGCTGTGTTGTCAGTGTACAGATTCGGCGTCCGCCCGGCTGTGGCGACGTTTGGCTCTGTAAGGAGATACTGACCTACGCGCTAAGTACGAAAATAGGCGTCGAGGAGGTCGTGGGCCGCTCGACATCTATTTAAGTTTACTTGTAAAAAAACTGGCCATTGCTTAGCTTTACCCTCCCCAGTCAGCACCCCATCGTTGACGGGGTTGTCGATATTGAGCTTCTTTTTGCCGCGATTCCGTTTTCTGGGGCCGTTGGCTGCCGGGCCTTGTAAGGCAGCCCGATCCGTCGATTTGTCGGGCCCGGCGGGCTTGTTAAATGACTTTTTGGATTGCGGTGGCTTGTCAAAGGTCTGCTTGATTGCAGCTTCCTTCTTATATATCTGCCGCGGCATATATCTTACGAATGTCATACTCCAGGTGGCGGGAAACTTCTTTCAACTGAATCTTAGTGTTTTGAGCTTTGCAAAGTTTAGCCACCTTCTTAATGTGTCCTTCGACCGTCGTGTGTCAAACGCCTTAAACCGGGCCGCATATGCAGATGCGTCGCGCACTCCCTTGGGGTTGCTGCTGCTGCCCGGGGGCGCATCTGACGGGCGCTTGTGGCTCGCAGGTTCGGCACTGCCCTCGTCTGAATCCATGACGCTAGCCAATTAACCGACGCCGCCTGGGGCGGCCATGACGCGAAAAACCCGAAACACTCCGGGATTTCCGTATGAACCTCGCCGCCTAGCTTCGTCCCCCGAAGTAAGCAGAAGTACGGCCGACGTGCAGTGCACGTATAGACGTTGTGCAACGCACATATTACACACGCACAATTTACGTAACACCGACGTGAAGTGCACGCACGCCGATGTGCAGTGTATGCACGCCGATGTGCAGTGTATGCACGCCGATGTGCAGTGTATGCACGCCGATGTGCAGTGTATGCACGCCGATGTGCAGTGCACGTAACACCGACGTGTAGAAGACGCGTAACCGATGTGCAGAGCACTTCGCCCGCACGTGGGCCAAACGCATCAAGGCTCTCCCAAGCCTCAGTAGCGTGCAGGACTGCTTCCACCCCGGGCGGCTGCTGTAAGCGCACCGGACACACATACCCCCTCTCCCCAGGGCGCAGGGGATAATTCGCCTGCAGCTTGGTGGCCGAAACGGGAACTACGGGAGGTCACTCTGACGGCGGGCGGCGGGCAAGGCGGGTGTGTTTCCGCAGCGGTGCAACGACGGTCGTAGCACAGCACTTGGATCACAAAGTCACAAGCATAACACCACATTGAGATCACCGTAGTGGCAAGGCTAAAGCACGGGACACCAGCAAAGTCTAGTACAGCCTTCCGTGTCGGGAACGTATGACCGTTCTCGACGACCGTCAGCGCGAGACTATGGCGTATGCACTGTAGTCTATACATATAGATAGCGGGCGGTATTGCTTGATGTCCTCCTGACCATTTAATGTTAGTTTCAAGAGAGGACACTTCATTAGGTTAATAAAAAGCAAGCCTCTCTTCTATTCGGTGCCACTGTTGCGCCAGCCCCCCTTATCGAGCCAGCGACCCCAGACAGGGCGTAGTTGACCCTAAGTTCCAGTTGCTGGGATGAGCGGGCCTGGACGACCACTGCAAAGTCGTCTGCGTACGCTATCACTTCAGTGCTTTCTAGAAATTGTCTAAACGTAAACGTACTCGTATGCCAGGCTCCACAGAAAAGTCCTAGAATTGAGTCCTGGGGAATCCCAATCTTCATGTCGAATTCGGAGCCCTTGTTGACTCTACGCCCCCCTGCTTAGGTAGGCCGAGATTGCGCAGCACAGGCAGAGCTGAATTCTCGTCGTAAATATCGTGTCCAATGTTACCTTCTAGGGTTGTCGAATGAGTTTTTAACGTCCAGCAGTAAAACTAATATCAAGCCCCTATCCCAGGATGAGGATTGGCACAGAGCCTCCGCCATGGCAACCATGCGCTTTATGGCCGAGAAGACTGATTGGCCCGTTTGAAACCCGTATTGTGTTAGCGAGAGAAGGCCATACTCCTCTGCAAAAGATCGCACGCGGGACGTTACTATTAGCCATGTCCTTTTCGCTAGCGTGCTTAGTAGGCAGATTGTCCGATAGGAGTCTCTCTTTGGGGACTTCTATAGGTTTTCCTCCAAGCCAGGAGGCAGCCGCTGCATAGACTTCGTGTGGCTGCGTTAGCCATCACATCCGGGAACTTCTTTAATAATAACTTCATGACCGAGGCCGAGATGCCATCGGGGCCTAGTGCCCTACCAATCTTTAATATTTCTCCCTTAGCAAGTACCCTAGCAAGATTACCTCTGGAATATAATCATTGGCAGCTCCCACTTCATACACTGCCCTGCCAAATGGAGGTTGTTATGGAAAGAGCGTCTTAATTACCCGGAGACGTTCACTAGGGGGCTAGGGGGCATTTTTTCATCTCTTCTGATTCCCGGCACGTCGCGGTATGAACTTGCAGGCCGTCCCCATAGGGTCTTTCTCTACCTCTGATTTAAAAAAACTCCCTGCACCAGCGTGCCTTGCTCTCAGCTATAACTCTGCGTAGGGAAGCCCTGAGGCACTTAAATTCAGAATAGAGTTGTATCGCACAAGCCTTCCCTATGTCACAACGCCTCTTTCGCAAGGGTAGTTTACAACCCTCGTCGTCCTCAGCGGGGTGTATTAACTCTGTAGTCTAAACCGTCGAGCGTATTGACGAAAACTGCGTTTTAAAAGGTTCGCTTTGATCAACTTTGCGAAGATAATCCGAACTGTAGAGATTTATTAATAAAACCTGTGACAGAGGGAGTGATGTTTTCTCTTAAGTCATCGAACAAAATGTGTTAGTTCGACTCGATCGATACCTTGATTTGACAAAAGTACTCTGCCGCTCGTGTGTCGTCAATTTGAGGATCTATACGAAAACAGATTCGATGCCCTGCCATCAAAGGCCTCTTCGTGCGCGAACCAATAAACGTGCATGCTGAATTATGCTATGCAATGCGTGAAGTAATGTGTCGTTTGTGTTGTGACCCTCATCGCTCCTTAATGACTAACGATGTATGCATTGTAAGCCGCCTTGCTGTTTTATATATACTACGTTTTTACCAAGAACGAAAAAATATATATGCAGTTCTGTAAATAAACCGGATTGAAACTGGAAAATTCGGATGTTCCAAAGGATTTGTTTGTGCCACCGTAGCAGAGCTATGTATATATAGGACAATGCAATCCACGACCGTGGCCAAAAAGGTATCGCAGACAAGAGAAAAGTGTAGCCCAACAAGTTATGTTGCGGGAGCTGGTAAGAGGATTTCACTCTGAAGTATTTTTTGGACACACTACACACATCTACAAAAGCAATGCTTAGAACAAAACAATAAAAGTTTAGTTACTTGACACAGAGAACGAGTAGTATGAAAACACTATCTAGTTCGAAAGCACTTACGGTGGCCGTTCCGGTTCAGTAAGCTAACGTAAAAACACTTCTCATATACAAGTGTTTAGTTTTATTCTGATTTTTGTAATGCCAAAGTAAAACGAGTAGATGAACGTGTTTCATCCATTTATCGTATAGTCTGGATTATCTATTGCATAAGTGGGCATATAAAAATTGTTTACATTTTTACAAACATATATATATCGAGTCAAGCTGCGTGCTGTAGCAAAACTCAATACTATTCTTGATTATTCGTTTTTGCGCCAAGACGAGCGGCTACCAAGCAGCCTGGATAAGCATATTTCATTTCAAAAATTACATCCCAGATTTTAGAAAAAAAACAAATTTGTGTCTTAAAATACCGGTAAGGCACATACACGTACAAACAAACTAAAATGATATGTGGATAGATACGCCGTTCACTCGTTTGTTTCATTAACTGCCACTCAAATTGAAGATCGCTTTGCCACGTTGCTTTCCGAGTAGCGTCCTTGCGCTAAAGCTACTCGGTGCCCTTGCGATGCCTTCGTGAACGTCGGCGCTTGCGCTTTTTAATGATGGCGACACCCTTCGAATCGGCTAAATCGGCTCGGGCGTCGGTCGGCTCCTCTCGAAGTGGTGGTCCATCCTCTCCGGATGTCGAATCGACTTGAAACGAAAAGACCTTCTCTTGTGTTGTCTCAATCTGAAATAAGTCAGCGAAACAGTGGGTTCAAATGAAACTCAAGCTTCCTACTAGTGCAGGTCCGCTGTCGGTTTTATATATATATATATATATATATGATGCATACCGTCGTTGTTATAGCTACGGGAGTGTGGAATTCACAAACCTACCAAAGTACAGTCGTCCCATTTGCCGCTAGTCAGGGGAGGTCGCAGCACTGCCCTCTCGAAATTTCGTTACCTGGCCACATTATTTTGCCATTAAGACTGCTCGACTTTGCACGGCAGTTATTTTTGTCTCAAAGACAAATTCTGCGCATCTTCTTACCATTGACCAGGACTTGTGATCCTTGAGAACTGCCTCTACAAGGACTTCGCCTGTCATGGAACTTCCCAGTCTTGGGTTCCGAGACAGTAGCTCTCGCTCAGTATTGAAAAAGACCTAGCAGTGCTTCAGAGTCAACCTCTCCTAAGTTGCGCACACGGCGTAAGGGAGAGTCAGTTTTACCAATGCGGTGCAGGTACTGCTCAAAGCAACCACCGTTGCCGTCAGCAGTTGCGCGAGTGAGTAGATAAGCGAGCCGTGAGTAAGATTGTACAATTTTCTAAGATAACTGAGAATTGATTTTGTCCAGTATCCAGAATGGCCCGGCTAGATGGCTTCCCATTGCTGGCTCTATTTGCTTAGAGTACCTGTTCTGCTGATTATTTGGCCGACAGTCGCCACAATTCTGCAAGATGCACTGTCGAAAGGGAAGGCTGTTTTCCTGCAAAATCGGGACATCCTGACAATTGTTGAAAACACTTCAGCTCCACAAGCATTCTATGCCAGGATGGGCCCTCACGTCGAAGAGAATTTAAAAAAAGTTCTCCACTGAGGCCCTGAGCGGGGCAGCGACCAGCCTCTGCAGCTCCCTTAGGACAAGAGGCATCCAGGCAGTGGCCATCCCGGCAACCGCTGAGATAACTCTCGTAAGGAAAGCCTTGGAGCAAGCCCTCGCGTAATATCCAGACACGACCCGTGACATCCGAGTGAAAGGCTGGCAAACAGAAGAGACTCACGGCGAAAAGAAAAGGGAAACGTTCGACTCTACCGAACTAGTCGCCGTGAAATATATAATTATATATAATGGAAATGTTTGTTGGGGTGATCACTACATATATAACCAGAAACTATAACTTGTCCATAAAGTACCTACTTCTTTCTCAAGGACGCGTTCGACGATTTCAACGGTTCGAAACGTTGGACTGCCATCCCTGCCAAGGTCCTGTGTTTGGTGACGAGAGACGTTCTCGGAGACGAGTCGCTCGCGCTCCACCCGAGTTCGCGGGCCAGACGAGACGCAGCGAAGCGTGAGATGAGGTACCTGCCCTCGGGAGTTATCGCAACCAAGCAGGTCGTAATTAACAAAACAGGTACCCCACCGGCAACACAATAATGATTATAGCGTTATACAACATGCAACGCAAATAAACAGATTTGTTTGTGTATATCTACTCATACGAATATCGCTCAGCGCGACCGCCCACTATACGTGACTCTCCTCGGCGCGGCGTTGTGGCCCATTTCTTCAAGGTTTGTCAGGAACGGGTTGGTAGGAGACTACTCTATGCCATTATTTCGTATTCACCTGTTTAGCCACCTTTAATGCGCTCATACTAGACATATTACTTACTTAACGGCAAGAAGAAAGTGTTTTACTCGAACAAGATTCTAAGCATGGCAACGCCTCAAATTATAAAATCCGAGTGCTAACCGCCCAAGCCACCTCTGCTACGATGAATGTGCACATAGATAGATAGTTCTATATACACTTGGTATTAATGTTAACTTATTCCGTTTACATACTCTGCGTCGGTAATCACGGCTAACACGTTTGGCAAGACGCGAATGCTCTGTCACATCACGTGTGTATATACATATATATATATATATATATATATATATATATATATATATATATATATACCACCTCAATTTTGATCCCACCCAGATTTGTAAAACGCAGTGCCAAATACATAATTGCACGTTTACTGAAATCAATTTATGTGAAACTGTTTAGCTAATTGCTGCTCTAAATATTGGCCAAAAGCCAAAAGGTATCGGCAGGTATGAATAAACTCTCGGCTGTACGCTCTCGAATATGATTCTTTTCTTTCGCGTTTTAGCTCACCTGCCGAGGCACCAACGGAATAGCTGAAAAGTGACCTGCTACAATACAGGCAAGAAGAATAAACTCGTCAAGTAAGAAACAAGGTAGTATAAATCCAAACGTTCTGGTGCATCAAAGCCCGGCTCGAACCAAGGTCTACCTTCGAACTTCACATCGTTTCTGTTATATGCTTCATTATATTTATATTTTAATGAAATTAAGAAAGTTGACCTCGTTTTTATGATTAGTTATAAGAAATAAAAAAGGATATAAGAAATAAATGTCACTCGACACAAAGAGCAGTAAAGACAAGATAAAGTGTAGACGGCCGGTTCCTTCAAAAATAAAAGTGTTTAATCAAAAAAGGGGAGCACATGGAGCGTATATAGGCGCATCACATACGATTGATAATTGTAGTCACACACGAAGGCAAATCGACTCTATACATAGTGATGAGTTCCGGCGGGCTCAAATAGCGTCAACTCTTCGTGAGAAAAGTGAGGTCGACGGATAGCCAGAGTCTCTAAAAATATAAACGTTAAAGACACTGAACTAGATGTTTCAATGTGGTTACTGAAGTACTGAAAAACCAAACATGTACAAAGAAAACAAACATGTATAATGTGGTCATATACTTCTAAGCGGTATATATAGAAAATATATGTATTATTGGACTGAATAAGGGCATAATAGACACGTGCGTTTTTCCAAATGATAAACAAAAACGTTGCAATAATAATAATAATACTAATAATAAAAACTAAGTCAAATGTGTTTAAAATATATTCCTATATTTTGGTCGGTTAAAATATATTCCTACTTGTCTGCCATTGACGACGATTGTCAATCGTTTTTAAGCATTGTTGTTGTTTTTTTAAGTATGCCTGGCGATGATCGATCATCGATCGGCCTGCGGATGTCAGCGACAGAAGGGTCTCCAGAGATACGTATAGTGACCCGCCACCACGTTATATCGTGTTCGACGGTTCGGACGGTCACGCGCATAGGGCAAAGGGACAAGACGCAACACATCGGCAACAACTCTCCTTTATTAATTTCGTCTCCTCACTCTCCTCCTTACTCATCTTCATTCACCGTCGTCTGCTTAATACAATTTGTTATTTTATCGATTTTATTATATAATCATGCTCTGGATCAGTCTGTCCATCAAGCAGTCAGCCAAACAGTCAGCTAGTCAAGCAATCAGCCACTCTTACGCGGATAAATCGGTATTCCTTGTCGAGCTGCGAAATAACAAACCCGGAAACCGGTTCAGATTCTCAGATACGCGAGCCAACCATACAGACAGACAGAATGATCGATAACTTTGCACCTCATCATCATCATCATCATTATTCTCCATGGCCATCGCGGCCGCAGAGCAGTTAACATGCATACGCACTCATTGAACAAATTTCGCACCAGTATTGCGCGAATAGCCCCTTCAGCCATTCCGTCTCTCTTTCTCTCTAACTCGCTGTCGACCTCTCGTATGCGGCGTCCGCCTCGCGCATTTGCCCCTACTGGTCTTTCAGTTCCTGCGATGTACATATCTCGTCCGTTAAAAATAAATATTTTCATCTCGTAAAATTCCCGTCAATAATAACGCTGTACGTAGTAGGCATTATCCACCATGCTGTTACTGCTGTTAGTAGTATATATAATTTATCGAAGGCGTTAGATCTAAGTCAGTGTGTGCGAACGTGTGGTCTTTTACTTGCCCGCTCTCGCTTTTTCGTCAAGCATTCGTACGCTGTGCTGGTGTCTGTTTTTTGTCCCTGTTTACTGTTCTCAATGCTTACGGTTGTTGTTGTCGTCGTTGTTGTTGTTCTTGTTATTGTTGTTGCGACGTAACACCCACTGTTATAGCCAGCCAGTCGTCCACACTTGTTTTATTAAGCCGTGTTCGTCTACAGTGCTTCAAAATGAGAAACGTAATAGATTTGGCAGGCACTGAAGAAAGTTCAGTTGTGGTCTAACGAAGGATATCTTCCATATATAGATATATATATATATATATATATATATATATATATATATATATATATATATATATATATATATATATATAATAATAATAATGTATCCATTATATTGCTTCTCCTACTTACGGTCCGAATACAGTGTCACGCAGTTAAAAACTATATCAAACACGTTCAAGACCGTATATTATCCAACAGTCTAGTTTTCTATTACTGTGCATACACACACGCATGTGTACATATAATGGTACCGACGGCTGACGAAACGGTTGCATTCTTACGGCCACCTTAAAAATAATAAAAAAACAACTGTAGATGTTGTTTTGTACAAGGAACGTCTAACTTAAAATTAGAATTTGAAACTCAAACCTCACCTCCTTTCATTACAACATCTTCATTAAAGTATGATGAATGGGACCAGCCAAGATCGTATATATATATATATATATATATATATATATGATTTTGCTGTGAAGCAGTCAGCGATACTTGAATTGTTGTGTCTGTCATTATCTGGATTATTGTTTGCGGCATCAGTAGGTGGTTGTCGTTCCCCAACCTGTAAATGCTCGGCGTTTCGCATGCACCCTGACCGGACTGACCGACACCGAGATGACGCTGTTATTCCTCAATTTCGCCCAAGCGCCCAAACGTTCCATGCGGGTAAGAAATCAACCGATAAAAATGGAATTTATGCTTGTTTATGAAAAATAATACTTATAGCACTACCGACTCAAGGAATAATGTTAACCAAAGAGTACAAGCATGATAGTGATTGTAACGGTTCGTGTCTCTCTCTCTCTCGCACTCGTTAGGTCACAACAACATCAAGAATACATAGATGAACAGTATTTACTATTAACTTATTATCTGCACACTCGCCATAGAAAGGCTTATAATAATACTAACACGAGTCACGAGTTTACCAGAATACTATCCTCGTCACTATGTGTCTGCGCGTTTTTTTTGTGATGCGTCGCAGTGTCTCTCATTGCCCTCGGCTACGATCACCTATTACACCTTTCTGTTACGGTTGTTTGTTAAGGTTATTGTTGTTGTTGCTGCTGCTGTTTTTTACGGTCCCGTTTGTTAATCTTGGTGGTGTTAACGTGGTTATTGTTTGATGATGTTATTATTGTTGTTTTTATCGTCTTGTAGTTCGATGTAGTTGCGTTGATTCTCATCGTCGCAATTCTTGCTATATATATATATATATATATATATATATATATATATATATATATATATATATATATATATATAATATATATATATATATATATATATATATATATATATATATATTGCAGTCGATAGATGTAGCTTGAAAGCATTTAACGTCGCATCGCACGACCTTGTACAGAACAAACAACGACAACTTTTCTTGCAAATGTCAATGTCGTTGATACTTGAAAAGCACTCTGCTATTGCGCACAGCGCAATCGTGCCATTCGAGTATTCAATGTCGCATGTACTATGACACAATTATATTATGATTATAACTATTATTCTTATTATTAGCAATAGTAACAGTAATAGTGTCGTACTTGCAACAATAATCATATTTATGATCGTTACAAAATACAGTACATATATGTCACAATAGAAAAATGTGTGATAAGACTAAATGTAATCACTACGCTTACTGGTATGACAATATTAGCCGCAGGTGTTAACGTTTTCTCGCATTTGATCATTCCAGGAACGGTGTCAAGGCCCCTCTCGCCATATTGCAATTGTATCATTGTGTGTCATCGCTGCTGTTGTTGTTGCCGTTGCTATTGTTGTCGTTGTTATAGCTGTCGTTATTGTTAACTTGATATAACAATTATATAGTTCTTATCTACTTCTCTACTGAAATGTGCGTGTCTCGAGAGTACTTTACAAACTGATATCTTCCCGCAAATCAACTCATCTCGCGACGCGTGCCCAGAAGGGTAAACTGCGCAAGCAAAAGCTCCGCCAAATCACTAGTGACTGCGACCTCAACGACCAAATCCAGCCAAAAGTCTCTCACGCTACGAAATGTCTTATTTTTTGGAAGTTTTAATATTATACAGGCAGTTTAACCTGGAACTACAGCGATCGGAATTTCTGGTGTGAAACGTTAAACAATAATTTCAATAACACCGAGAAGCCACTTTTGACTCGTATGTACAATAAGTCTTTAGAATAACGCCATTCTTACCTCACGCTTTAAATGCGAACGTTGCCCAGAAAACGTATGGCATCATCCCATACATGTATGTGTATTTTATGGCTCACTTGTATGCTTTGTTGCATTTTAGGGTTGTGTCCAATCATTGCTAAAAATGTTATCCATAGGTGCCGGGCGTATCTGGGTCGCGTTGGATATGCAATTGATCGGTCAGTAGCTTGTGGTTCACTCGAGATGGAGAGCAACGAAATTTCACCAGTCTACCTGAGGTTCTGTCGATTTTGCACAGCTCTTATGAATTTCTGCGACCGATCGGCCGAAATTCTCCAACCAACAGAAATAGTGCATTCAGAGACCTCCGTTGTAGTTGTTGTTGCTGCTGCCGTCGCCACTTTTGTTGACATTGTTGCTTAGATTGATTTCGCTGCTGTGGGCTCTAGTAGGTTTTCAACCACATACATCGCGTGTCCAAAATAAATATTCGCCTCAGTCCCTGCAAATCTTGAAAAACGTACTACTGAGCGACTAACGTCTGCATCACCGATAGACATGGTGTAAATGTCGAATATACAGTACATATTTATAGGTACAATAAGGCTAGATTATGGACCACACATAATGATTTAAAGCCTCCTCCTGTCTGCTTCTGTTTCGGCAACTAGAAAGGAGCCAGAGTAAATGGCCAGTTCCTCGACCAGAATATTGCCCCAGCTGTATTCGCGCGCAATGTCTTGTTTGAAAAACAAGGAAGCCTTACATCGTGCCAGTATCAATCGAAACCTCTAGGTACGATGTTGCGGCCTTTACTTCAGATCAACCCGGGACTGGTGGAGGGTCAGCAAGCAATGCTTGCTCTCGTGGTAATTACGTCTCTTCCAGCTCCGCGCCTGTAAGATAGTAGCAGCGTGGTGCTGTTGATATATATATATATATATATATATCGTCGGCAGAAACGCGATCTAGGACTGACTGGGGTTTCACTTCACCGTAAGCATTCCCCGCCGCAACATGGAGAATAAACAGATGGATCAATGATGCTCGTTGAAAAACTTATCGCTGAGATGAATGAATCTTTTGTTGTTGATTTGTGCCCTCTGGGGAAGAGCAGTTATGACAGTTCCAGAAATTGTCCGAACACCGTAACACCGGGCCGCAGACGCCGTCATACACGCCAACCGTAGGAGGGGGCGGAACGATGGGAAGACCGGATGAAGCAGTCGGTCCATCTATGCTTCGCTCTCACCCATGGCTAACTCTTCGCGTTGTGGTTGTTGCTGCTGCTGAAAAGTAACATACGTTAGCATAACGATTACAATTGTCAATGACGCTGTCTATCTAGGGGACTGCAATACGGCAAACATCACAAGTGCACATTCGAAACAAAAACAAAATGGAAGGATCTTAGTCGAATAGTAGAATAAGGAAACACAAGCAAGCGCCAACACCATTCGGATCAGCGTCTGCGTCAAACGTAAGACTATTACTTCGACTTAAATATTGCGCTCTCAATACCGGTGACAGTACAACTACAATAGTAATAACATTAATACATCTAGAGAAAATAACGCATACCAAACAACAATACCTGCTGCTACTACTACAACTACTACTACTACTGTGACTATAAGTACCACTACCGCTGCTACAAACTCTACTAAAACCGCTGCTGCAGTAACAGCCTGAAATATAGCTATTAGTACAATTAAAAAGTGACCATAAGTTAAGGGGAAATATGCATGAAGCAGGACATATAGTGAAGTGGAAGAAAGAGTAAGTATATGACTCGATGCCAGAAAGATGTACTCACCGGGGTTCTTCCAGGCTGGATGCAGAGGAACAACCAGAGGGAGGGAAGAAGATAAGCATGCCAGGCAGCAAGCAGCAAAACCATCATCACCAGCTTCCACATCATTAGAATCACACACCATTCCAAATGAGCTAAATTAAAGCATGCAGCAAAGCCGCGCCAAGGCGACGAAGACGGGGACTTATCACACCCATTTATCCATCCGTCGATCAATGTATGTTTCCTTACAGTAAGCTTGCTGCCATCTTCGCTTCGACTAGGTCACCATCTGTGATCAGATGATAACCCTAGCGGCACTGATGATGATGATGATGATGTCAAAGTGTCAACGGTAGTGAAACTGCCGCGATCGTGAAACTTCGATAGTGTGCAGAGATGGCTTAGTGATATGACGCAGAACAAACGATTCTGCATCTACCTTCGTATGGTCTAATGGGACTGAGGCCAACACGAATGCCGGATCCTAGTGTCAGTTCAAGATATAGACAAACAGATATACTAACAGAAAGAGTGTTACAGGCTTCTAATGTGATACGCAAACTATGCGCTCAAGCGTCCCACAACAGAGCTGTCTGCCAGAGAGAAAAAATCGTGTGTAACTGGTATGAAGGGTCAACCGTACGCGTCTAACCCACTAAGGTTGCCCGAGCAACCGTTTCCATGAAAAGATCTGCTCCTATGAGATTATACAAACAACTACGAAGGAAACGATGACAAACACCAACTTAGCAAAATTCAGAAGCAAAGGAACGGTATTATTAAAGAAAAGCGTCTGCTGAGATCCAGCAACGGCTGGTGTTCGGTAAAGCAAGACCCCTGGCAGCCGGATTTGCTCATATAGGGAGAAGGCTGGGCGGCAGCAGCAATAGCAGCAGGGAATGCGAAGGTAAAGCAGCCATGATTATGACAGAGTGAAGGAAAGAGTCAGTCCCAAGAAGCACCGCAATGATAGAAGCCATGTCATATCGTAGAGCAATATAACGATGAGAAATGAGCTAGGGAATAAAAAGGCGCTAATATACATTCGTCAGACCCGCGAAAACACACCCAACCACACATCCATGGCCTAACGCGTCGAAGCTTTGAAGCCAGGCATCCATCAGTCGAAGAACAGATCAGACAAGCAGTTCCCCATCAAGCAATATTGAATACTTCGTGATTTTGAGATGAAACGAAATGTAGATTACATAAATTATAGTAACTGTACGTCACTAAAATGCGAGTAAACAGTAAAACAAATAACAATAATCATACAAATCTAGTACTGAAATATCATAGTCGCCTGTTTTAGGCAGTAGAAATCGGGAGACGTTCGAATCGAATGAAGAGTGAAAATTTATTCTCGCCGGCAAAGAGCCTTTGAGTCACCGTATGTCAATAATTGTAGAGTATGACATATATGCCACCTATTTTTTTATGAATCAAAGCACCCGTACTAACAGCATATATATTACCATTCTGTGCTTTGCCGCACAGCGCAGTTGTTAAACACGTAACACCCTTGTGCAACCAGTCCTCCACCAGCATTGACTCGAAGATGGGTGAGGAAGATAGTCGACTATCGTGATTCGCCTACCGGTCGTCGTCACCGGAGTGCGGTTCGACCGGACCAAAATAGATGCTCACAGACAACATACCAGGTGTAGAAAGACTACTTTGCAAACTTACCGTCAGACCAAAAGCCAAAAACCAGCTCCAGTAGAGAGGTGGCTCTGAGCGATCAGCCCTGATGCGGACTTCATACTTAAGTACGCCACCAAACCCGTGGACCCCGGCCGACACCAATATTAAAAACGTGTAGTACAACGTAGCACCAACCTTCACGTCTTCGTTAGCATCTCAACCACCTCTATAGAAACATGTCATCCCTTTTACCACTTTGGCACCTCACGCCACTCACATCCAGTCCATCAGGCGCCGGGATTAAGTAAGGACTTAGCGGACCCGACGGAGAGGCGTCTGCTTACCTGACTGCCACCGGGAGTTCGAGCTCGGATCTGGGAGCTCATGCTGTCGTCACTCTCGTCGTCGTTGGACCCCGACTCGGGCGAAGAGTCTGAGTCCTCCTGGCTATTATCCGACGACTCGGATGAGTCATCATCAGATGTCGAGCTGATGTGCACGTGTTCAGCGTGCTCGGGTTGCACCTCCTGAGGTTGTTGACGATTGCGGGATGGGATACGAAACAAAGTGAGGGGCGGCGCCAAGCATGCAGTTGGATAACGATGCATTCACTTTTATCGTCGTCATCATCATCATCATTATCATGACCAGAAGCAGCCTTAGCGGCCTGACGATCATCTTTATGTGGCTAATCAAGTTCACTTGGAGGGCTAACGGTGAAATACACTTGGAACAAGCAGTCAGCATGTCAACAGCAACTACTATTGACACTAACTGGCTGACTAAGATTACGACTCACTACATTCGAACAGAACAGACATGCGACACGGCATTCACTCATTTAACGATCGTAGCATAGGACAAACGTACAAAACAGAAAAAAACGTAGATGACAAGCAGACATAGCTACGAGTAAGACTAACAGCATTACATATATATATATATATATATATATATATATATATATATATATATATATATGTATATATATTAAGACTACAAAATAATTAAAGCAAACCGATGGGAGGGAAGCTGGCACCAAAGTTTGAACAAAAGCCTGTGGCTCAGCAAGTTCTCAGCCGAACAAAGCCGGTTGCGGCGCTTTCATGCTGCTGAGCGACAGCTAGTATAACAATGATGGCCACGCAGTGAGAGCGGCGGCGACGGCAGCTACCGTCATGAACAGCAGCAACAGCGGTAGTGGTAACATTAACGTAATAGCAGTAGCAGTCGCAGCGTAGTACGTAGTAGAAACGTACCTCAGATGAGTAGCCGGTAATGGTTGTAGTCGACTCGCGTACAGGGTCGTCCGGTTTGGGGACACTTTTTCGACTCATAAACACAGTAGTCGTTTTCGCCTGGCCCGTACTCAGCACACTGTCCGTGCTGCGGTCGAGAGGTTTATCTGCTATGTCGTCACCGCTAGAGTCTACTAGCCGACCAGCTGCCTTCAGGACTTCCATAACTTTCTGTTGCACCTGCTCGCCGCCAGATGGAGTCACTAACACGTCGCTAGAGATATCCTGAACAGAGTGCAAATCAGTAATTAAAAGTCAAAATAGAGTAAAAGAGATAGACAAGGGCATACACTAGATGGGCAGGGAACACATGAGCCCAGAAAGTCTCAATGATATGGGAATATGTAATTACCACACGCTGCTGAACTTGACTGTTCTAATGTTTAGAGGCACCGCAACATTATCATAGAGTTCACATGGTCGACTAGATAACACATTTTGCTTGAATTACCTGATGGGCCTATACGTTTGCAACCTAAATCTGTTATGTTGCAATATCTATCGTTGATACTTGGATCCTACAATGTATCTTAAACCTTTGGTAAAAGCCCGCAATTACAAGATTATAATATATCATCGTTGTTATAAAACATGAACGATATGCATATTGACACGTTGTCGCTTCTTCCAATAATCGTTCATTCAATGGTGTCGTGGGGGCTTAAAGCTACATACTAGGGTTGCCTCGCCCTTCTTGACGAACAAAAATAGAGTTGTACTTAAGCATGTATCTGTGAGCATGGTTGCTCATCGCGGGCAGTTGACAGCTACATATCTTATCTTGGGGTTAGAGACTATGAGGGGTGTTTAAATGAAAAGGTACACATGGTCGTAACAACCAAAGCAGTTGAATTTTGAATTAGCCGCCCTAGGATAACGTAGTGAGACATCTAGGAACGCGATTGGAGTGTCCGTCGTGGCTGCTCACATGCGCAGGTGCCTGCGCATGAGGGAGAAGGCAATTATGTGATCCGCCCAATTGACCCGATAGTGTGTGTGAAGTCGTCGATGGCGGTGTCATTAGATTTATGACTACGGAAGGTGTTCAACCGATATTCACTAAAGGGTGGCGGCCGTATGGAGGCAGACTGTGTGTTCCAAAAGTCAATGAGAAGGTGGACTGCCCCTTTTCGTTGAAGCCCGGAGCGTTTGACTGATGACTCGAGACCAGGCCAGTCAAACATGGCCGAATTCATCGACAAGACGACCAGGCGAGAAGTAATCGACCTGTCCCGATGTAAAAGTTGGCATTAATGGTGGATGTCAGCATTGAAACAGTATATATAATATATTAAGAATACAGATGGAGCGACAATTGTCTCCTGAGAACGTGTGCACTGGGAATATTTATCTCGTATAGAGTGGGTTGGAACGACTTCAGCAGCGTGCCGCAGACGGACGTTGAGGTCGAGGCGCTGTCTCAAGAAAGCCGCGGATCTCTTGTCTCCGGTTGCAAGGCTCAGCTGCTTGCCGACTCTTTTTTTCTTTCTTTTTTTCTGGAAGGTTTCGGGAATGCATGATGCACATGCGCCACTAGCAGCCTGCGTGACTAGTGTGAGACTCGCAAACCCACTAAACCCGGATTCCTCCCCACCCCCCCAGGCTCGGTATTACTTTGGCATTACATCGAAGCCGACTTGCCGACTCTGTGGAGAAGTTTGCGAATGAGGTTGTCTGGGCCGCCCAAGGTCTCGAACGCTAGCGGTTGAAACTCATGTGGGTAACCTATTGAGGCGTATTTTGCCAGCTTCCTCGTATCGGCTAGATTACCGGCGTGGCCTGCCGAGATCGCCCCGCCCCCGATTATTAAAGTTGCTAATGAGTCGGTGACAGTGGCATCCCAGACAAGCATCCTGCCCCTACTGAAGGGAGTGAGAGTCATCCCATCCGGGCGCTTACCATCGTCGGCGGACAGGCCTTGGGGCTCTAATGCAGGGGAATCCACTTGACCGAAGTGCTCGGCCGAAGGTGTCGTTAATACCGGCATGTCTGGCCTGCCGTCGTGTATATAATTGTGCACGACAGGTTGGGTTACCGGAAGGTGTGCGAGCAGGGGTTCAATAAAATGTTAGCAAACCGCAAAGGAAACTGCGTATAGGGTTGGTACTGCCACACCTGTTCCGGTATCATAAAGACCACGCTTTTTTTTAGGTGGGTCGTCATTAATGACGAGAGTTGGTGCCATCTCTTCGATTCAAGGACAAAGCGTGCTTCATGGACAATGAGCGTCCACATGTCTTCAGGGTCACACAAAATGTACTGGCCAAGTTCAAGTGGGAGCAACTTAAATTCCTGGCCTACAGCTCGGAGATGTCGTCCTGTGAGTTCCGTCAGTTTGGTCCGCTAAAAAACATCTCAACGGGAGGTGTTTCAACTCAGGCGACGAACTGAAGGACACAGTGGAGGATTGGCTTTTATCGCAGCCGCAGGAATTCTGAGAACAGAAATCCTTCGGCGGTAAAAATCAGATAGGTGTGCTCTGGCCTCTCGATTAGTTTTGAATAAAGACTTCAATCATTCCCACAGTGTCGTTTCGTACTGTTTCATTTAATCACCCCTCATAGAAGCACAGTTAAGCTAACACTGGGGCAAGTTGTCGATATATGTATGTCCACATGAAATAGTTATTTGATCTAAGATAGGAGTGAAGGCTGAGGATATAAATAACTGACACAAAATGTCTCGGTGGCTTGAGAAGTGCTTCATGGTGAATGATGACATTAAACCTAGGCGCGCCCAATTACCTGGCAGTGCAGGGCCGCGCCGGGCATGTTGTTGTACCCATCGCAGACCACGAACGTGATGTTGTTGCCAGCCTGCTTGATGATGGCCACAGCTTCATCGTGCGACGCGCCAAGTAGCGAGTGGCCGTTCACTTCGACAATGCGCATGCCCAGCTTGATCCGACCGTCACGATGAACAGCGCCCTCGAGCGACACTTTCGAGACGAATACGCTCTCGTCCTGCGGATCGAATGGATTTCCGCACGACCCAGTCACGCCCGTTCCACCCTTAATATTCATACCAAGCTTTTCGCCTGCACGTCGCGTCAGTGTGAGCTCTTGCCAGCCCTGCAATGTAAACAGATACGAGTCGTATTGCGTGCTAAGTTAGCATGGTCAATTGTACGATCAAACCAAGGTAAGATTTATGCCTAGATGTGCTCATCTCGGATGCTCCCGAAAGAAACCACAGCAAGAATAAAATGATGTAACAGGGATATGCCGAACCTTGGGAAGAGTCTCATGGAAGACGTGTAGTGTGAGCTGCGTGCCCGCCTGAAGCATGAGTTGAACGACCTGTTGATGTGAGAGCTCGGCAACGGCTGTACCGTTGACTTTCTCAAGTCGGTCGCCAACCCGTAAGCGACCAGATTGGGCTGCTAACGATCCGGGAACGATCTTCGAGATGTAGACGCCACCCTCACCGGTACCGAATGGATGACAGAAATGATCGCAGCCACCCACGATGCTCAAACCCAAACTTTGCGTCGGATTCTCCTTGATCAGTGTGACGTCTTCCGTGCTTCCTAGAATTGAACCACAGATGCACCTCAATTGACATAAGTAACTCAAAAACCAGTTCGGCTTTAAAGTCCTTCGCATGAGCGGAAATGTAGTAAATACAAAGCTATGGGAACATATTGAACATAGTTGAAGTAGTATTAAACTACCAGCTCCTCGCCTCTTCCTGAGGCCATTTAGGTGAGAGGTCTTTAGTCGGTATTATGTCAACAACATCGGCATCGAGTCCCACACTACCCGCTTTGCGTGTGCGTAAAAGCATTTTTCCCTTTCACCCAAAAAAATGGGAACATAGGAAACACGTTGCAGCGCTTGTAGATCGAGACCTGCAGCTCTTTATTGCCGATACGCGGGTGAAACAATATCCCGGATATAAACCAGTGACCTTAAATTTTCTTTCTCAACCGACAGCAAACATGGTCAACCGAGTCACCTTTGGCATGAAAGAGCGCGCACAAGCTGGAGAAAGCTCTTTACCATCTATCGTTCAAAGGTCGACTGAGCCGTGCCTTTGATGGGCTGTGTAAACATCAATCACAGGTGCCCATTATCAAATAAACGCGTATCACGCATAGTTCGGTTACGAGTGCCGTACTGCCCAGAGATTCACATGCAAATGCTAGAGCCCATTCCACCGATTCTAAACATGAGTACATAGACATTATAAGGAGAAAACGTTTCAATTGGAAACCGAAACTCGAATCCGCAAGATTTGGCAAGGAAGCAGCTTCTACTGATTGATATGATCAGTTTTGATACGACTAGTGCTGGTATAACCTGCAATACCCAAAGAAAGGCTTTTACTCATTCCCTGTAAAGATTTGTGCATCAAAAACCAAATCCATAACCTTATTTGGTGCATTTTTGCCAGCCAACGTCACAACTCTAAACGGAACTCTCGTTGAATCGGTCAGCGACTGTAAAAATCTGGGAGAGACAACGGCACTCAGACTTCCTGTTGCGAGGCACATAAAAAAAATGCGAGCGATACTTTTAGGACAAGATTAAAATCATATTTCTTTAAATATATTTTTTGTGTCGGAGAATATATCACTAAATACACATAACGAATCTATATTGGCAAATGACCCAGGAATCCGCAATGTACTACTAACTTACTTACCCTGCCGCCTTGAGTAGTAGGCATAATGAGGACTCTCTTCCTTCAAATAGTAAACAAGCGACACAAATGGAATGCCACATCTGGAACTTTGTGACTCGAAACTATAGAGAGGTTGCCTACATGAAGATAAATATAATACTACTCTAAAATGATCTGACACGGAACTTCTGTCTCGAAGGTGAATGTCTTCCAAGCAACAAACGCGTATATTATGGTGAAACTAGTATCGATCAATACCATACGAAGACGTGTAAAAGATTATACAACAACTTCTTAACAGCTTCTACGATTGATGTGCTTCAGCGGCACAACTCGAACCAATTGTGCTCACTTACCAGCGATATGGTGAACTAACAAGAACGGATATGTGGTTGACTAGCTACAGACTTGAGATTGGTACATACTGGAACTAGTCAAGCAGGGTGTTACACACAACGCAACTGTATGTACACAATTATTTAATATATAGTAAATATATAATATTGAGGATACCAAGGAATAGTAGACCTCCAAAAATTATTTTTCTCATGCAGACAATTGACTAATCAAACTACAATCGAAATAAATTCAATGGAGCTATAATGGTGGACGATAATAGATGTATGAATGTATACATATAAACATAGCATGCATACGTATGTACACACATGCATAACTCCAAAATATAGCCAACAAAGCCCACATAAGGGTGGATAGATGGATAGTAAACAGCAAAAACGAACGAAGGCGTTGTAAAGTGCTAGACGAGCGAGAGAGAGAGAGAGATACCATTGTCGATGGCCAAATTGGCGGGAACGTTATTGGTGACGCGGGTCATTGTCGTCTCGGTGAGTGTCGAGTGGGTGATCACTTCAGTGGTCTTGCCGAGAGAGCGCGGAGGTGCGGGAAATTCAGTCGACAACTCCTGCGATTTGTGACCTGCGATTTCGGAACAAGACGTGCCCGCAGAGGACAGTGGCGGCGGCGGCAAGTATGAACACAAAAAACAAACAGCGGCAGCACGACGACGACGACGACGGCAGCCGATCCGAGAACGATCATCCGTGTGGGTAGACAGCAATGGCAGCAGGTAGATTGGTTGATGAGAGAGGTGAGGTTAGGTTAGGCAGGCGGACGAGTACATAAGGGGCGAGTACACAGTCAGGCGATCGTTTCGTGATCAGTGAGTAGTGTGGTTCGTTCGTTTGTCCATCCATCCGTACGTCCGTCCAATTATCCGTTTTCATTCATTCGATGGTCAGTGATGGTCGATTGATGCGGGAATGCCAGGTTACCGAGTAGAGGTGGTGGAAGGGAGGGGCAGCGTTGCAGGGGAGAAGCGAACCGTGAGGGCGGGGGGGGAACAATTATCGGTTAGTTGGGGTGGGTACCCTAGATCATACATACATAGACACATACGCACACAGATCGAGCGAATTCTACAAGTCAAGCATGCATACTAGTCCGCCTAACAAGGTTATCTCTAAAAGGGAAAGGAGTGAGAGAAAGGAACAGACATCCAAATGGAGAACCGCCATCTCAATCAATAGGATGTGACGTAAGGTGGCGCCATTTCTTTGATTGGAATAAACACAACAAAGAATGCGACGTCCAGCAGGTAAACTCGCTAAACGATTGTGAATCACGCGTAACGAGTGTAATAACTCTCAGGAATCGACTTGTTCAATTGAAGGGCACGAACAAGCTTCGATGATGCGGATCCCTGCTCCGCGGGTCAACAGCTACCACAGGAGTATGCGCTTGTTGTAGGTTCTAGAAGTATCACGCCTAGTGTGTAGAAAAGCGGGAAACTAAGGGATCGACACAATCCAACACTACTTGTGAATAGCCAAATTGAACCAAATAAGTAGATTGTAGATACGCATTTTTTTTGCACGGCCAAACATGAAAAGGTTTTGGCTTTAACCGCACGCGCATGAGTCGCGTAAGAAAGATCAAGAGGGCCGTTTTTATCAAGAAAACAAACGAGCCCAAACAGCTTTAAAATAGAAACGACTTGGCATATAAACTCAATAAACTCCCCTATATTTCACAATCTTTGAAAAAATCAGTTGCGGAAGTTTGGAATTTTTCGAATAAAAATATCGACTAATCAGGTGTAATTTAATTGTTATATAATTGTTATAGATACTACGTTCTAAGAAAGTCATAAATACGGCGAAAGCACTTTTCGGGGAAGGCAAAGACCCAACAATGCAACAGGAGTTTAGCTCTGCAGAAAACACACAGTAGGAAAAAAGGATTCGTACACATGATTAAACTACCGTCCTTCTCATGGATGTCGCCTATAATGTATCTCTACTCACCGACAGATACCGATATGTTCGGTTTGGGCGCAATGGGAGGCTTCGTGCCGTTTAAAGGTACTACAGCTCCGCGTGTTTGCGGCACGAGGCCAGCCGTTGCTGAAGGGGGCACCGTTATTGAACTTTCCGTCTGCCAGTTGCGCAGACCTAAGTTGTTAGATTTCATCATGTTGTTAATCGTTGTCGACGGTTGTGGCAGTTGATTGGTGCAAAAAACCGAGCAGACCCGCACATGTACATAACACATACAACGTGAGCAGTGTCCCCCATGTTGAGAAGAGTTGCCGTCCCACCCGGATGGCCAAAGAGGGGATTGGCCATCCATCACAAGTTGCCATGAGTTAGCAGCCGTCGGCCCAACGACGATGATGAGGCAGACAAGAGCCACGAGCAGTATCAACAGAACACAGCCAAGATCACAAATGATCCACCGGTTAGCAGTTGATGATGTCGTTTAGCAAAAAACACGAGCATACACACACATATACACATTGTGGGACAAACAGGTTTAAGATCAAAGGTGTCGGAAAGTTAGGAAATGACGTCATTGGTCACTGTACCGAGACGACGCCTAAACCCACACCAGTGCGCTACACATCAACCAAATTAGTCTGCCCTGACGTCGTTCACCGATAACATGTCAACATCACATGGTTTAGGTATAGAATGTGCGTATGCAAAATCATGTGCTCTAAATTATTGCAAGTGTAGTCCTCCCTAACTGTAACCCCCGGTTAAGTCTCTATCGAATAGCTCACAATAACTTGGAGTACCTGGCAATTTCGGTAGGGAAGCCGTACTTGATCCACCAAACGACGTGTTTAACATGGGAGCGTTTCCCAGTGAGCTCTGCGTCGTCAGCGGCGCCCTCTTGCGGTACGATCCGAGATACGATGGACGGTTCGCCATGTACGAGCTGGCGCTGTACACGCCGGATGTATTTGCTGAAGCTACAACATGACAGCAGGCGCCGTAAACAGATCAGTTAGAGTTAACACCCATCGATATACATTTATGCTTATATGCGTATGATCTCTTTTACATCTAAGGCGTATAATAATGTGCTTTTTCTATATATAGATATATATATATATATATATATATATATATATAGCACTTGGTTCTGTATAGACGTCGCGACAACTTATTTCTCTGTTCTATGTGGACTGTTGTAACGTGCGAGTTCCGCGCGCGTGTACTTAGAATGGGATATCATGCAACAGTCTAACTGACAGCACTCTAATAGTCTACTATTAAATAGTCGGAAGCAACACTTAGAAGTACTCCGGAAGCCGCTAATGTTGAACGCACAGTTGGGGTCGACAGGTCCGACACGTTCAACGACAACGCGCATAAAACGATCGAGTCCATTGAGTCTTCCGCGAACCGCTTCGAGGTCAAGGCCGTCCACATCAACGCCGTTGATGGACACCACTCGATCACCTTCACGTAATTTTCCGTCGCGCCACGCCGCGCCCCCCTCAACGATCGACGTGACCAACATTCCTGTTGGTAAACAACGATAAAAAAACACACACAGCACTGAGGTATTTCTATGCGCGTGCATACTACCACAACGAAGTCAACGTCATTAGCTTTCCCACCTCCTCTAGGCATACGAATAAAATGTGTTTTGTTGTTACCACATGTTAAGTGGAGTATATATATATATATATATATGCATATGTACACGAGGGTAAGACATAATGAAGTCATGCTATATATAGAAAATATCTCTTTTTTTTCTTAATGGGGGTTGGATGGTAATGCACCATCTCTTTTCATTGAGACATCTATGCTCCCCGTTTTTTCCCGGTCATGGTCGATTTTTTAGTCCACTCCGGCATTCACCTTGTATGAACTGGGAACCATGAAAACCAATTTAGGAGTGGCGGGTCTTGGTCTCGAACCCAACCCTCGTGAATGCAAGGCAAAGACTCATTGTCCGCGCACAAAAATTAGCCCGGCAAGCAGTTATATATATATATATATATATATGAACGCATGGTTTCATCTTTGCATGGCATCAATTATCCTATGTGACATGATGAAAGGCTCAGTTTCACGCGATGACCTACCTCGCATGGGCACCTCTTCGACGTCGAATCCAAGCCCATTACGGTCTCGGATGAGTGTGCTGAAGATGATGTCACTTTTTTCCATCGTCGGCGTGTCCCTGCCGAGGCCAAGACCAAGCACCGGTGTCGAAGGCTCACTCCTCGTACGGGGGGCCGCCACCGGTCGCTCAGTGGCTGCGTCTCGGCCTCCGAACGTGTGGTGGTCACGATGTGCATCGGAGCCCGGAGGAGGTGGAGGCGGATGCTGAGGATGCGGAGGGTGGTGATGGGAGTGAGAATGGTAGTGAGGGTGTTGGTAGTGAGGCTGCTGCTGATGACGATGATCCTCGTGGACAGGGCTTTTTTCGTGCACCACGTTGATTTCGTAGCTGGTCGTCGTTGTGGTGCTTGAGGGGCGCGGAGCAATAATCTCCTGTGTCAAGTTGAGGCGCTGCTCGGCGCTTCGCCATTCAGTAGGTGCAGCAGCAGTAGCAGCGCTAGCGGCATCGACAGCGCTACCGGAAAAGTTGGTCGACTCTTTCGCCTCTTGCGCCGGTGCCGCTATCGTGGATGGCGGAAACACCGGTGTTGGGCCGCCCGTCTCGGAATAGGCGCGGCTAATGTGCGGTGAGCGGGTGTACTCGCGCATCGTATGCCGCTCATGGACTCCTGAGGTCTTTGAGCGCTCTTCACGCTGTTCTTCGCGTACGCGGTGCGGTTGATGATGCTGGTGAATTTGATCTGCGCTGCTGTCCGGGTCATCGCGAAACAGCAGGCTGACATTGGGCTTCCCGCTACCAGGTCCCGTCGTCTGCTGCACCTGACTCGACGTTACGCTGACCACGCTCTCAAATGTCTCCTCCATCATCGACGTCGTTTCGGAACGCCACTCGGATACGCCGCTGCTCGGAGCTCGTTCGATTCGCAAATTCAAAATTGTCCCAGCCTTCTTCAAGATGTCCACCTGCAGAAAAACAACACCAGATACGCGTTTAAACAACCATAATCCAGAAAATAATACAGACAACCATACTGACAAGACGATTGTGACCAATTACACTGCGTTTATCAGGCGTTTTAAGGCGCACGTATGTCATGAAATGCAAATTTTCTGAACGGCGAGGCTAACTAAGTCGATTCCTGTGTAAGCAATGTGCCCGTGAAATGTAGTAAGATGCGTATTAAATGATTACAACGGAGTCATAGCGCAAACGCTTGGACAATAAACGTTGGCCGAAATAGAAGGAAGGCAATGATGGAGCGAATGGCATGCTTCCCTAACGCTTAGAAGACACGGGCGTGCATAATGGTACCTCACGCCTCACAGGCCTGCGTTCAAGGTCAGCAACGAAAGAATGTTAGCACAAAATACCTATATACATATATACTATATATATATATATATATATACATTGACACACATGTTTATATATACGTCTATACACTTTATATACACACATATATATTTATATATATATATATATATATATATATATATGTTATTGGCACTTGTGTAATCGCTACGATATGTGTGATGTGAAAGTGCAGCAGTGTGCAGGGAGCAGAGAGAAAAAAAATTGTGACTACTCACTTTCACATTGTGCAAAGCGTATAAAAAACCAAAAGTGAAAAGTTAGAATGGAAAAAATGATTTGTGAAATTCAAGATACATTTCTATATTCGATTTCACAATGATGGCATGAGAAGGTTGTCTCATTAACGTTAGCTGTAGCAAGAGAAAGCGGAAAACCAGAAGGAGAAAAAATATAAAGATATATTTGTGTCAGTACGAATAAATCAAATATAGACACGCATTTTAAAAGAAAGGCGAGATTTATATGTTGAAAATCAAGCTACCAGATATTTAGTTTTTAAGATAAGATTAAAGACGATCGAAAAAAACAGTTGACTTTATTTGTTAGTTGTTTTTATTTTGAAAATTTCGAGAATGCATGATGCTTATCCCTTACTAGCAGCTAACAGTAACTAATGTGGGACTAACGAAACCACTAAGCCTGGGTACCCAGTAAACGCTTAATTTCTCCTTGCCCCTTCAGGCTTCAGGAATTGCATGGCATTACTGTAACAGATTATGTGTGCTATAAAACATATACTTCATCTCTGAAAGTAAATATATATCTTTGAGTGTATCTGATAGTTTCCAGTAAAATTACGAACACTATTTACCCAATATCATAAATAGTAGATTCGGTTATATGACATATATTTATCTGGACCCATAGAAAGAGTTAGCGATAAGTCTCGGCGCGATGTATAGCGCTTTTTGCTTCGGTAAGTTTAGTATTTGTTTAGTGTGCAATTCAAAAGAATTGCGTTTATAACTCAACATACATTCGAGTGCATTCCTGCTGTAGGTTCAACTTGGTTCCAGCCACTAGGAATGGCGTGACACACGTGCTAAGGATGATTTTAAATGATTTCATATAAATATTTTTTATCGCGTGAGACTTAAAACTTAGCAGGTCCTTAAAACACAAAAGACCAATAGCACATATTGTCAAGTATATGTAAACAGTTTACTCTATTCATGCGAAAAAAACGCAAATATTGTAGTTTCATTTCTTATGTAGCCCAGAGACCGCACAGCCAATGAAACTCAAAATGGCGACATACTTAAAGATCATGTGTTGGAAAATATACAAAGCGTTGCGCTTGAAATTACTCCAGCAACAGAAAGTTAGGCTCTGTCACTCGGCAAAGGGTCAACTATACAGTTTGATATCTTGTCAAAAATTGTTTTCATCTTATGATCTAAGCTCGTTTGCACTTGCTGGCTTATCGCTGTTATCTTCGGGCCTACCGACACAAAGCGTAAATATGCCCCCCAAAATCCTATGCAGCGCGACAAAAACACTGTTGAAAAGTTGAACCTTGGAAAACAAATTCGCAGTACAAGATGTGGCAGTCTAATAACTGTAATGCAATGGGGCAGCAGATCCAAATCACACAAAAAAACGAACAACTGAACAATGCACTCATCCTAGCCTATACGATCAAAACTTTAATCAAGCCCAGAGATGTCGTCTGGAACTTCTGCACCACCGCGTGAGGAAACAAAATGAAAATCAATGACGGGTTTCAAAACACTTTTCCCGGGCCCTGCGCACTGAAGGAATAGCATGCATTCGAGTGCCGACCACGCCGACAATGTTAGCTCTGTGCGCACGTGTATCTTACCGCTTCATTGTGATCGACTTCGACGAGCGAATTGTCGTTCACCGATAGCACCTTGTCACCTACTCGGAGTCCGGACTGCTCTGCGGGCCCGCCAGCGGTCACCTGGAAAATTCACCCACAACGCGGCACGTTCAATTAGCGTGATTTTGATAGCAAAATTGCCACTGCAAAGCTCAAGGAAACAAATCAGACAACAAAACAAACATTTAAAGCAACTAATCTGTGACAAATCCAGTCGCTACCGTTTATTCTCTTACTACGCATGTATAGCGGATCATACAAGAATAGGGGAGTCGAGGAACAGGTCCGCCCGGACTCACGGAGAACTGACTAACAAATAATGAAGGTGAAGCCATCTGTGTGCGAAGGTGTGCCTGTTGGCTCGTGTGTGTCTGTGTTATCGCAGAGCTGACATTGAGCTCGTCTGCTGTAGCGTTGCCGTCCGCGCATACGACAACACTTCACTGCCGAGAGCAACGCAAGGCACGGAACGATCAATACGCATAAGCAGCAGACCTTCATAGTGACAGAACAACGCCCAATAACGACAACAACAACAATTACAGCAACAACAATTACAGCAACAACAACAGTGATCGTGGTGGTATATAACGTGACAAAACTGTTTCGACCACTGGCATGCTAGAACCAGTTTCACTTCGAAGACAACCACAACAGCAAACGATGGCCCGTCAGCTAATTAAAACAAAATGGTAGCAATGTTCGTGTAACTATCGTTATTACAATTCATATGTGCAGCCGGCAATAGACGGCCCCGCGTTAAATGCTATGTCAAATTGAATGTCTTCTATACCCGACAGCTCATTTCTTTCGTCGTTCATCTCCATTTAGGTCTTTCGGTTGGTGCTGTCCATCTTAATCGAGTCCCGCAAGAGATCACTCGGCGCACAGACAACTCTATACTGAACTTTGATACTAAGAGTAGTAGTAGTACCCGGGCACAGCACTAAAACTACATACAGCACCAGACTACCCAAATAAAAGGGCCTTTTAATAGTTTGCGGCTCTGCGTTAGATTGATTCAAATAGTGCCGTAGACATCTGCCTAGACGATTATTCCACTATTGGTATAACACTGTCATCTCGACAAACAGAACCTCAATATAACGAATTACCTGTCTCTTTAGTAATTGCAAGACCCAGCAGCAACGGAGCTTTCTTATAAGCTGAAGCCGTTATGCGTAAACAGGCAAGGGTAATGGTCCCTTACATCCACAATATTTTCAGCCCTAAGCCTGGCAAAGCAGCAGACGTTTAGTGGGCACCAACAATGCCGCCGCACTGGCTATAGCATAGGATTGAGTCACCAACGACGAAACCGCCAATGTCACCAGTCATTAGGCGCACTTGTCACACCCCGTATGCGGCAGTCTTTTCTTTTCTATCTCTCTCTCTACCATTATCTTTTAGTTTGGCAACAATGAAACTGCGACGGCATATTAATGTATGCTCGACCGAGTTGAAGAGTTGACAGAACTCTCTCTTTTAGCGGAAATTCAACAAGTCAGATTCAATTGACCAGCTATTAACCAGCCTACTACCCTCGCTACGCTGGCCAGCACTAATCTACACTATTATTATTATTGTCTCCACCTATTCAGATCTCCACCTATTGGCTGTTGTTTAAGTTTTAATGCTATAGCTGAGGACTACTATCTAACAAGGCCCACAGCTACAAATGAGTAATAACTTTCTTAATAGACCATTTAATGTTTAATAGTTAATACCAGCAAACCCCGTATTGCACGTCATCAACAATATAAAACAAAAAAACAAGTAGAGGCTGAACTGTTAGTTTAATAAAAGTAATCACTACAACAACGATACTACAGTAACGCGAAGTAAAACGAAAAAGGACATGGTTGTGAAATAAATTCAATAAAAAAACAACGGTACTATGTTATATATATACGAGGATAGATCTAAAAGAGCTACACACAGGCCAAATTTCAGTTAATCGGCGGCAGCGTTTATTGTTTGAGTTTAGTTCAAAGAAGTGAAGAGAACGACGGCGATCTTTAAGGAGCCGAAAATCGAGGATTAACGAATATGCATCAAGTTCCATGTTAAAAGCAAGTCATATGTTCTGAAGTGATGGAAATGTTACAAACTGCTGATGATGCATCAAGCAGTACCCCGAAACATTGTGCATGCGTGGTACCGTCAATTTCGCGACACGAGTAAAAAGACCAAAGATTACCCCCGTCCGTGGGAAATGCTCGAATCCAACTTTCAAGCGGCAGCAGAAGATCTGGATTGCTTCAGAGAGTGATCATGCCATAGGTATATAGTTGCGACATCGTGACCAAAACCCACTCCTCCCAGTGGAGCTTCCAAGGAGAGAGTCGGGCGAACAAATTCAGACAGAGCAGATTCCATACAGATTTTTTCGACAAAAAGGGAATCATCTTCCACGAATTTGCCATTTGGTTCGACGGTCAATAAAGCATACTACCGCGAAATCTAACGAGGATTGCGCAAAAATGTCCGATGCAAAAGACCTGAACTCCAGGCAAACAACTCTTGGATCCTCCATCACGACAACACGCCGGCGCACACATCGTTACTAATTTCGGATTATTTGATGAAAAAAATCGGTTTCTAAATTGAATGATGACTCAGCTGTCCACATTATGTGATTCTAAGTCTAGCATGTAGCTAATGTATGACCAGTCCTTATGTTGAAAAAGCCTGTGGACTGGTCTGGTCCAACGCTATAGTGACCACTAAGCGTATCACAATCGTCATTTATATGCAACATCAAAACGCAGCAGCAGTCGTGACCATCACATTTATATCACGTCTTGTAATAAATAAGCATACAAAAAGCCTAAACTTAACGTTGGTTATGATGATGTGATGCAAACAAGCGGCAACCTCCACCTTAGCTTAGACGATTATTTCCATTTAATAATAATAATAATAATAATAATAATAATAATAATTATTATTATTATTATTATTATTATTATTATTATTATTATTATTATTATTATTATTATTATTATTATATTATTACTATTATCATGGTTTATTATAATATTCATTATAACATTAATCAACCCGTGCACGTCTTTAGAAAGATCTTTTGGTAAGGGTATGTGTCGCGAACACTAGTTACTACACTACGACTATTACTAGTTGCTGCTTATCATTGAACTAAAACGGAGCACCGTATGTTTATCAGAACGAATCACGCGTATGTTAGCAAATGCATTGTTCCAGTCCTTAGTGCAGCTTTTCCAATGACAGATGTGTACTGCTCCTAGTACTCCTATTTGAGATTTTGAATGATGATTACAAGTTATATTCCTACTGTACCTATTGTTGCTGTTGTTATTATACTTACGAATAATCGAATTAAGAGATGTGCAATAAAAAGCCTAGTAAAACCTCGGACTGGTAAGTGTGAGTTAGTTACCTTGGATATGAAAATGCCCTCGTCATCGCCTCGAAATGGGGTCGAATTTCTCCCTCCGGCGATGCTAAGGCCAAGACCCTGGGCTCCACGGCGGACCGTAAGCTCCATGCATTCGGTGGCCGGGCCAATGGAGTCGTTGAACGACGGATTTTGATAACCTGAAATGCCATACACACAACGGCCAATTGAAAAGCAATGCAGTGGGCAGATGGGTTGGCGGGAGCAAGGTCCAACCTGGTCATCAGACTTGGCGCCTTTTCCCGATGCTTGACACTAAACATATACAAACACATAAACTTTTCCTCTCCCGATGTTCCACTACGAATCGATCAATCGAATAAGTTTCATATCAATCGATCAGATCAATCGAATAATGTTTTCTAAGTTCCGTTTACTTGTTGACCACTATAACAAAAAAAACACCGAAAAGGGTAACCGGAAGACATAACTCAAATTAACCGTGATTTGATACGCGTACATTGTATAGAATCAATTTGCATCAAACGATACCATATCTGCGCTTCATAATTTAGCATTCTCTCAATTGGCAGTAGTTATGACAGTAAACATTTGGGCCAATCCTGTGGACCCTAACATACTATGGCGTGCCGCCAAAAGAGATGCCATAGGGAATAAAACAGTAGCGTTGCGAGTAAGTAGGCATTATCCTTAATAATAATAATAATAATAATAAAGATCAGGAACAGGAGACAGGATACAATGTAGTATCTATCGCTATGAGGCCAATGTGCCGGGTGAGCACGGTCACAATGAGATTCATCCGCTAGTATACGTTTGCACACTCACAATTTTTAGTTATTCTTTAAACAATAATAATTATGTTTGTAAACGGTTTTGGACCTTGAGGTTGTCGCTGGCTGCCAGAACCCGATAGAAGAATCGGTGGATCTGCTGAGAGGGCTGCGTGATGTTGCTGCTGCTGCTGCTGCTGTGGTTGTTCTTGCGGTTGCTGCTGACCCTGCAGTGTCGCGTGACGTTCCTCGTTCGCAGCCTGCTCCTTGGCCAGAATTGATGCAACCTGTAAACAAATAAATGTAAGAGAGGATGCCACTGTTTTCGAAAATGTCGTTCCGGAGCCATTGGCGTCGTCGAGCACGCTCAAACGTCAAACGAAACTTCTCTGTTCCTCGATAGCCACTCGTCATGCAAGCGCGACCGCGAGGGGGCACAAGCGAAAGATCAAAAGAACCATACAGACATACATACATGTATGCATATGTGCTCCAAATGCTGCGTTTAAAGTGACCCCGTCCTGCTTCGTCAATAGCCACATGAGCAAAATCTACAACCACTTTTATGCGATACCAATTCTGGCTAGCGAACGTGCCATAACGGAACACCAGACTTAGACTGGCCTATCTGCACAAAACAATTATCAAGTATTTTCAATAACCCAGTCTAAAACAGATGACGACGGTGTGTCAAGACAAAATAAAGGATGAAGGCACGAGCGATCTACTTCTCATGCAAGATCTTTTCGTCTACCTAAGAATTAATCGGCTAATGGAACGGCGGCTGCAACGCGATTAATCGCTCAAAGCTTCGCAAACAAATAAAACAACGGGATAAGCGAGAATACCAGTCATGTCTACTGGAACCGCGACAGTATTGTCAAATCAAGCAAGAATCAATCAAAAGTGCGATAAGGCATGTTGTTATTAACAACAATAACAACATAAACCATAAAAACAGCGACATTGAGACCTAGAAGTGGCAACATCTTCGACCCAACAGCAATAATTACAAGATAAGCCGAACTTTCTAATAACGAGAGCAACAACATCTAGCAAAACAAAGTTCTTTCCCAAGTACAAACTTGTACAGGGAAGGTTTGTGGCACTTTTAGGGTCGAGCTCGGTGGCGCGGTGCATTCGCGTGCGTCTTGCAAGCGGAGGAGACACAGAGGTGGATGCGTTCGATTCCGCACATTTATTGGGGCCCGTCTAAGAAAGTAATGCAAAAGCAATACTGTGGACGTTAAAAGTTTGCTGATAATCAGCCCCAAAAAGTTCTCTTTAGGTAGCATCCAGGCGTGGCGGCGTGGTCTAGGGGGCTAGTCATAGTTGTCATCGCCGTTTTGATCCCTGAACTGCGCAGAGAGCTAGCGCCTATGCTGTCACAAGGGCTGTAATAGAAATCCTAGATATCTCAGCATGTCCCGCGCTTGCTAAAGTGAAGATATACCTCACGTTGATTCCAGGAGGGAATAGGTTGAGGAGGATCATCTAGAATTCAAAACAATATTTTAAAAGACAAATTTAAAAAGCTAGTATTCAGCTCCAGCGATCCCTGGTGCGACAGTGCCACCCAACGGCCGTAGCCCGCCTTGAACAGACCTTAAGAACATTAACGCTGGTAGAGAAGCGACTGGGCCGCCACTAGTGCGGCCGTCAGCTCGAGAAATGGTGTGCTCCGCACCAAAGTCTACACAATACACGAATGCACACTAAAGATGATACATTCATCGAGCTTCATAGAGATGATAACTAACAAAGAGCCAGTCATGCCCATGCTCACGTGACCAATGCCAGAACGATAATGACGATGACAATACCAGGACAACCATCCTTAAAGACAATCACACCAAGACAGCAACAACGTCAAGAACAGACATGAACAAGAGTAATACAGTAGCAACCGTAATAAAAACAGCAACAACATCAACGGCGCACAATTCAAACGACAACAACAGCGCTGGTCGTGTTCGAAAAAGCGGCAAAGTCGAGAAGTAGAGGCGATGATTGATCGTAGCGCATCTTTCCGTACAACAGTTGAATCCTTCATGCCGCGCCTGTTCGCTAATAAGAGATGCACACTCACGGAGGCCGAATGCAGTAACACTGCTCTGATCGCTACTAATACAAAAACTATTGATAAGTTTTCATCGTGGGCGTGCATTGCTGCTCATTGCGTGGTGCTGGTACGTCCGACGGTGCAAACCGCGGCGGTGGTGGCAGAAACAAACGAAAAACGATGGCGCCCGATGACGACGCGTCCGGTCAAAAAACTGCAGGGTCGGTCGTAGGTCCTCGTTGCTACTTCAGGCTAGCTCAGGGACAGACGTCTCACGAAGGCGAGAAGCAATGCCGTGCCGCGATCTTAAACGCTCGCGCACCCGTCCATCCGTCCGTAGGTTCGTTTACTCACTCAGTGGACGAACTGCGACTGAGTGACTGACTGACTGATCCAGCTATTTCCTCACTTACGCTCGTGTATCGGAGCAGAGGTCCACGCCGCTCGGCCTGGTGGCCATAGCCAGTTCACTCAACGCGACGGGCGGTGGCGGCGGCGGCGACAGCAAGCTTCGGAATTGCCTGATTAATTAACTAACTGCTTGCTGGCTCTCCGGGTGAGCGAGCGTTGAATCAGCCAAACGGGTAGTTTCTTATTCACCAGGAAAATGACGATGACGACGACGACGATGGCAATGGCGAGTGTGCAGCAGTTTGAAGCGGCGGGATGACGCGACTCCTGAGACGGTGATGAGCTGACCGTCTCATTTCTCTCTCATTCTCTCTCTTGTATCTTTCAACACGTCGTACATCCATCGAATTGCACGAAAGGACAAGTGTTGACAAACACGCGTGTGGGAAGCTGAACGCTATACGCCCAACGATGTCTACATATGCATACATTAATACAGATACGCATACCCCATACACGTACTCGAACCACAAAAGCACTCCTAGAAGCACGAACGCTCATATTTCCTACATTCAGGCACAACATACGTACAAACACTCATATGTACGCCCAACAAGGCACACTTACAGACAGGTTATGTGCACAACCTGGCCACGTAAAAAATTGCGGAATTCTGCTAAAACTCTGCGGACAAAAAATACTTTCTCCCCCCCCTCTCTCTTTCCTCGCGCGCTCTCCCGCTCTCTCTCTCTCCCAATTTGTCTCTTAGAAACGGTTACAAGTAAATGTGACACATACACACAGCGATCCACACATGATCCTCTGTTAAGTAGCGGTCAGATCGCAACGTGCAACAACAGACAACAACACAAACAAAGCGAGACAGCGGGCACATACATTTATCCCCATAAACACACACAAGGCAGCTGCTGTTGCTGGATGGAATCCCAGAGAAGTGATGAGCTAGCATCTGACAACGGATTTCTGCTTGCTCGGCAGATAAACTGCAACAACGCAACAAACACTTCGATCGTCATTGGCAGCTTGTTGCGACAGCTGGCTGGCTAGCTGGCCGGCTGGTACCTTGTTTCGCCATCGTTTCCACATATTCGTGCCGCGTCCACTGATCAGAACTCGATAGATGTCTGGCTTCTTGTCCGACGAGACGATCGACTATTAGTATTGCTGTGTTGACGTTCCGTTGACGTACTGCTCGCGCGCGCATCCAACTTCGTAAAGTCGGCAAACTTCTTCTGAACCTTGGTAAGCCCGACGGCGGAGCTCCGCTTTCGAGCATAACCGACACCGAACTCCCGCTAAAACTGCACACGAACAAACAGCAGCCAAAGCAAGCAGTCTGTGCATCGGCGCGCCAAAATCGCTCGACAACTCATTTAGTGGACAACTGACGGCATGGCCCTCCTGGCATGTGTTTTTCCTAAGCCACAGACGGACCAGACCGAGCGTACAGACAGGCAAACTGCGATATAGCCACAGCGTATGATGATACACCTCTGATTTCACGAAGTCTCGTCTGTCGTGCCTCGAACATCGCCACCTCAAGGCCGTAAGCCGAAGTCGACTGCCGATTATTACGCCGTCCTAGCATACCCAGCCAGCAGGTCAAGCCAAACCAATTCCATCCAGCCGTACCCACAAGGTACGACCTGTACAGTATTGGACAAGCGCAAAAAAACTACGGCGCCAACGAGAAAGGAATACACTGCAGCAGCTGTACTAGAAACGATTCTAGTACAGAGTAAGACTTTTAGCTGCATGATGTTCTATCTCTGCCCTGCACATAGCAAACAGCTATGCAATTTCGCTCAGAATTCAGCAGCACCACGTGAAATTGGCAAACAGCCTTATTTTACCACAATCTGCGGATATATATATATATATATATATATATATACAGAGAGAGAGAGAGAGAAAAAGAGATTATTTATACACATATATAGCCATATACACCAGTTACAGTCAAATAAATAGTACTTCTACATTTCTTTGTTACAGCACGATTTTAGGGCAATCAGCAGGTCTCCGCATTGCTAGTGTTGTTGGCGCCCTTGCCGCTCCTCGTGTCGTCAGGCCTATTATAGTTGCAAGGGCGATTCACATTGTCGATTGTAACACTGATACGGTTGATGGCGGAAGCTGCTGTTCGAAGGTAACGGCAAATTTCTCAGTACGCAGTACTAACAAAATAGCCAGCCCAAGGAGAGGTCCTTGGACGTGCTACGTAGGTTAGAACATACCGTGAGACGGCTAGCCCATCAGTTAACAACAATCGCCCGTTTGCAATGCAAACGTGGCGCAGAGAGCGTTGCGCGCGCGTCAACAGTGACCCTACCCTACATGAGTAGCTGAACGGCATCGGCCGTCTCCTTGGGTCTGTGCTTTGCTGCATAGCCATCTGTGGGAAGCGCGGGAATTCACGAAGCATTCTCCACGAGTGGTGACGGACGATCGTGTGGTCCTCGTAGCGCTGTGCTCCTCAAAGTACCGTATTACTACCACAACTGCTGGTGCTGCTCCAATCAGTAGAAGCAGCAGCAGCAAGAACAACAACAAGTTCAATGCAAACCACTCCTGGCCAATCCTCCAAATCGTCGCTTGTTTGCCAGCCACAGATTTCGGTCAAATGTTGCAGGACGACAGCATCGCCTCGTTGCCGCAGATGCTGCTGCTGTTGCTGTTGGTCCTGCTCCATCCGCCATCAGCTGTTCTGCTGCAACAAAATCTGTTACCACCAGCCTGTCGAATGGATGGATAATTCGATACGACGAAGAGAGACCGTGCGACCCGGGACAGGAACGTCACCCGCCAATTCAGGAAACGCTCTTGCTTGGCTGCTGGTGGTGGTTCTGCTGCTGCTGCTGCTGCCAGCGCTGCCGTGGACAACGTTGGCCTAGACGACCCTGACTTGTTTCTTCGGATTGCTCCTATGGCGCTACTAGTCTGCTACGAGTTTACTATTAGTCTGCTACCACTGCTCGATCCAGCAACAACAGCCTCTACTGCTGGTAGCTAGCTATCCCGCAATAGTAATAATACACGCCGAATTCGTCTGATGACAAAGAGCAAGAGAAAGAACGAGACGGCAAGACGGAAAGAAGTCAGAGAGAGAGATAGAGGGAGAGAGATAATGTATAGGAGACATAGAAAGTATAGAGAGAGGAGGCATATATTATTATATATACATATCTTTATATATATAATATATATATATATATATATATATATATATATATATCTATATATATATATATATATATATATATTACATACATATATATCTTTATAATATATGTATATATATAAGCGTGTGTATGCAACATCAGGAAGTGAATTAGAAAGGCGAAGAGAATCAACAGGATAGGTACCCGAGTGGTAGGTCATTTCTTCGTCGTTATATGTACAAAGCCTTCATTCGATGCTTGAGCCTATCAAGACTACCAGTCGTAGTAGTAGTAGTAGTAGTAGCAGTAATAGTATTCAACGGGTGTTGTCATCATTAGAATGATTGTCGTCGAGTCGTCGTGATCAACAGCAGCGGTGGAACAGTGACCACAGCAGCAACAGCGGATGTTAAACACGCACTACAACCGCATTACAACAAAGCCTGCTCGCTCGTACAGGATTGGCCAGCATACAGGCCAGTAACTAGGCAGCCAGCCCGCCAGACGGGTGGACGGGCAGACAGGCAGGCATATATACATATCGACACGGTAGTAGCGGCAAGTGTTTGGAATTGTTATTGACACCGCTATCTCGTTTGAGCCGTCATCGTCTAACCGCAGTCACCACAGATCCGCATGATGGCCCGCAAACCACAAGCAACGTGCCAGTCGGTGGTCTGTCTGATCGTGGTGGTGACGGAGGCGCGAAGAACGGCGATGGCTCATGATGTCGCTGATGGAGACGGCAGCCGCTGCTCCTAAGCTCCTACTAATTACTACGAACGATGGTGGTATCGACACTGGTAGTGGTGTCCGTGGTCGCGGCCACTGTAAAATGGCTGGCCAGAACGACTCCATAAACTCCCTCATAAGGATGGCGACCGTAACAGTGTAGGCGCGCGGCGGTGTGGTCGAGTTTGCCTTACAGAACCTTAAGCAGTTCCTTCCTCTTTCTCCTCCTCCTCCTTATCATCCCCCTTCCCCCGCCCACATAAGCGTATTGGCGAGCGGCTGAATAGAATTTGGAGCAGGGTCAACCGTAGCAGCCGAAGAAAACAGTACACGCATCAGCAGCAGCGGCAGTGACAGGTTAGAAACGGACAGGCGGTTCCATGTGGCGTCAATCACGTTGTTGCTGTTGTTGTTGTTATTGTTGCCAACATTGTCGAAAGGCGCAGCGGCGCAGCTCCGAGGACGGCTCTACCGCATGGTTCGAATGAGTGGCAAAAACTCGCCGTGCAGCTTACTCGTGACCTCGAAATGAAGGACTGCCTTTACTGCGGCTGCTGCTGCTGTTGTCGAACAGCGGATCATCGCAAAACAGTAATAGCAGTGCTCGAATCTACAACTATCTCTAGTCCATCTATTGACTCAGCTCTCCATTTTTCGACAACCCAGACGAGCAGATTGAGGGTAGACACAACAGTGACAAACGTGGTAGCAACAGCAGCAGCGCTGGCTTTGGTGGTATCCACTAAGACAATGATAACAAACGATTCCTATAAACCGCTACCGACAACAACAACAACCTACAAGTCGTAACAACAATTCTAGGTAGACGTAACGAAGTTAATATTGCAATGACATCAATATCATTGTTTAAGTCATGCATAACGCAAAAACTGATACAATCATAGTCACACCACCACCACAATGACAATGATCAACTATGATACCAGCAACGTTACTGACACCAACAGAAGCAGCAGAATCGATCAGTACTACCAGCAACAGAGCCGCGACCAAATATGTAACAACATTAATACAAACGGGAAATGATGCTCCCTTTTGACTGCTTATTCAATTACTTGCTAAATATATATATATATATATATATATATATATATAGAAAATAGAAGCTGTGTGGAAGTATTTATGTGATTACCGACCACCTGAGTACATAATTACTACTAATACACATTAAATTAAAAGCGTGTAAACCGGAACAAGTGTGAAAGTGAACTACACCCAATATTTAAAATAAGATCTAAAAAATACATTTCGTTATATTCCTGGTAGTGTGTTACACTGCTAAAAATCAGCTCAATTGCATCTGTTGCCGCCACCTTTTTCTTGCTCACCCAAGCTAGATGGACTGTCGTAATGAATTCATTTCAAAACGGTGTCGCATAAAATTCAATTTAATTGAGCTCGGGCGAATAAACACCCCATAAATTGATATATATATATATATATATTAAAAAATAATATACATATACTTATCAGTTCACGTAATTTAAACGGCATATTTCTATAGCTGAATTTCGGCGCCTACGTCTTAAATGGTGGATAAAAACTCCATGCATTCTACACGCAAGACTGAGTATCTAATGCAGCTTATCATGTAGAGCGCGTTTGTTTTATATATGTTTATGTATATATAACACAACATATATATATATATATATATAGATGTAACAAATTGAACGCTAAAATATCTCAATAAGGTATTAACGAAGATCAGCCTGCATTACGTAGTTAACGTATAACTAGTTTCGATGACTGCCTAGTACACAGCTTGTTTCGGTGACTGCCTTAAACATAATGTTTTTGTAAAAGCGTACCATTCGGTTTATGATCTACTTCGGAGAAGCGCCCCGGCATGTTAGCTAAAACACATCAATAGAATGATGATAAATAAAACCTTGTAAATTCTGACTTAAAGCCCGGAGTCGCTAGCGCTGATAAAACATACACTATCAGTGCGATGCAAGTTGACTACGTCCACGTGTGTTTTAAGTTTTTCAATTCTGATCCTTCTAACAATTACGCATGCTATAAGGTTCTGCTTATTAGAGCCACAACCATACGTAATGTTTACATAAAAGTCGTTGGCAGCATTCACCCTACGACGCGAGGCGTGCGACACAGATAACAAGCGGGTCGAAGCATATGAGCAGCACACTGACATCATAAGTATACACACGACACCCTCGGTATGCAAACAGCAAATTTAAACTAAATACAAAGGCAAAATAATTTATGCCACTGGTGTGGAGGTCATCACGAACGAGTGCTCCAACCTCACCTGTTGCAACGTTTGTCTATATATATATATATATATATATATGTATATATATATATGTATATATATATATATATATATATATATGTATATATATATATATATGTATATGTATATGTATATATATATATGTATATATATATATATATATGTATATATATATATATATATATATATATATAATTATACATATATATGATTATATATATATATATATATATATATATATATATCGCTGTTTAGTAAACTAAAAACCTGAGTGCATCGTTAATGCTAGCCTGTGACAGGACGCCATAACGACCATGTAACGTGATTCAACTACGTGCCGGGCATCATATAAAAATCTAAAGAGGTTGCGTGCAGGTTGTTCCGTACTTAGCAGTGCACGCAGCCATATGCGTGATATATGTAAAATAGCATGATACTACGCATTGCATACCAAGCGCTAGCTGTCATCTGAATTGCTAAACAGGATAAAATCCTAACCTTGTGAGTTATGGCAAAAGTGGCTGAATGGATGAAAATAGGAAAGTCTGCTGTGAAGTGATGATAACAATGATGCGTGCTCAAACCGAAAAGCTAATCATGACTTAACAACTTAATTCGTGTTCGCCTCTTTTGTTGTGTAGACAGTAGGCGTGCATGTGCATTGCGTGAGCACATCATGGCGTGCACGGAGCCGAACGTTAAACAAGCTCTAAGCACATCTACACATCTCGGCATGTATGGTGCCGCAGCAAGGTTCGCGTAACCAGCGGCGTGCGTCTGCTACACATGCGCGGATTCGATCGGCTCCATCCACATCGTTCAGACCTTCGCGGGAAACTTCAAGCATAATTTCCCAATGCTTTAACTTTACCCCACCCCCCCCCCCCGCCCCGCGCTAAATCGGCGGAAGTCAGAACGAACGACTTGTGACCGGCTCCGCACGCACCTTATCCTTGAGGTCAGCCTCCTTAGCGGCCGCTCCTTTCGCGCCTTGCTGTTGGGCAATTCGCTTATTCTTGAGATGGTGCGGAGTGTCTCTCCGATGCAGCTTAGAAGCGCCGCCCTCTTCTACGCCTTCCCTATCGTCATTGTCGCCTTTCGTTCGCTCCGGCGAAAAGTCAATATCGCCCGTAAAACCAACATGTCGTTCCTATCGAACAATACCAGCAAAAACACCCCATACGCCCAGAAGCCAAATAGCATGCCCATCAACCCACGTTCCCCGCGCCCAAACGCCAAGATCATGCGAGGATGATCCAACGCACGAGCGAGATTTTGACACCGTTCCAACGATGAGGTTCATCATGAGGTTCGAAGTTGTAGTAGTTGTAGTAGGACCAACAGCAGCAGAGGTAGCACAAAGAGCATCAATTAATTTAAAATATAAGATGACAGACTTATGATATTAGAGTTCCTCGAGGTCTCGCACTGATTATCGTCTAACAGTCAGTGTCACTTGTGTCGATGTTATTAGCATGAGAGACTCACCAGACAAAGCACTCACAAATCCTACACTTACTGTATCTTTCCCACTGCAAGTAACTCACATCATGGCTCTCTAGTCTGCGTTTTAATAGCACATACCTGTGGCCGATCATCATCCGACTCGTTGCTTGACTCTTCCCGATCTTGTCGCTGCTCGAACGTGGATTGAGCATCTGTAGCAACAAAGTCACACATACATCCGTTTGTTTATAGCGTTAGACATATGCTTGGCAACCGTTATATATAGCGTAAGACATATGCTTGGCAACGGAACAAAGTATCTCGCGCAACAGGAGACTATACTCTTGGCAGGAGTGAAGTGTCAGTGCATAGGTGTTATACCCGCGGCGCCTACACATCTTGCCCTATCAGTAAAGCTGACCAGTCATTTCTGACCGAAACATCGCTGGTATGTTCACATCTAATACCTAGAGCAGTATCGTCGCAGCTTACAGCTTAGTAGCTAGCCCTGTGTGATAGATTTTATCATTCGGGACGTCCTTTAATGTCGACAATCGAAGGTCTACGCATGGAGTCTACGCTTTGCTGGACAGCCCTATTCAACGAGTGCCTCCGGTTCCTTGCCTATCAAGTGAAGGGATGCGACCCTCTTGGCCGTACTAAAGGGCGAGCACGATATTTCCATACTTTCTCATGGCATGGATTAAAAGAAGGCTTACTCGATACTATCACGCTTGGCGACGACAAGACTCGGCGCACACCAAAGAGATTGCAAGAAGCTATAGTTAGCAAGCGACTAGTTTTATAGAAGCGAAAGTAAGTATGACAAAGTCACCCCACGAATAGCTGCGGCACCACAACGAAACACCGATTGCAGCTACACTGTGAGGCAGGGACACACAACAGGGCCCGCAGAAGCAGTATACGGAACAATATGAACGAGTACGATTCATTTAATAGCACTGCAAAGGTTCTATCACTTCAGTGAAGTTCCTTCCAGCATCTGTCATCAAAAGGATACACATACGGGATCATACCGAAGCCTGGAGCCTAGCCATTTGTCCCGCAAAACTTAAGCGTCGTACACAGCTTAGTCACGTGCACAAACACAGTAGATCGACCTAGCGGCAACGTGTTTGTGTTATACAATCACCGAGTAAATAGGAGAAAAGTAGACAGAATTGAATTGTGTTTTAATTAAAAGAGAACGAATTAACATGACTGATATGTATGTGAGACCTCCTGGGGTGGAGGAGACGGTAAAACCTGTCGAAAAATTCGCAATATGCGTAAATCTGCTGGATAGTAAAAAACACGCAGCTATTTCTTGAGATCTCAATGCAAAGTTATATACGCAAACAAACAGCAGGACAGCTGCAATGCTTAATAGCCTAGATAACCTAGGATATTAGGTGATGATAAGTGACACTTCACTTCCAACTTGTTCCGGGCTACTGGTCACCTTTGTTATAAATGTTTACAACGAATCGAACCGGAAGTTAGGTTTTTCGCTAACGATTATCAGCTGAGCAATAAGGGCAAGCCGAGGTTCAGGCAGAAAAATAGCTCCGTGTCAGTAGAATTAAGACTATATCGAATAGAGCAAATGGCCAAGCGGTACTAAACAAGAAAACGAACTTCTATTCGACTCGAGATGAATGACTACTGCGCTGATCAGAAAGCTCAATATAGACGCACACAAACAAGCAAGTACGAGAAACGTCTCTTACAGCAGGCCCAGAGACATTCTTATTTTGTGACTGAGGCGCAAGGAGTAAACCCGCCATGCCCCACTGACTCCGAGCGCATAAAAAATAATTTTTAATTTTTTTGGCGTTGCGGAAAACCATTCGTCACAATGTGTAAAGTTTTCGGGCTGACCCTTAGCCAAGATTTAACGTCCACGGAACTGTTTTTAACATTGCTTCATAGACGGACTACCCCCATAAATACAAATGTGCAACGGTGGGGCTCGAACCCGCGCACCTATGTGTCTCCTCCGGTTGCGAGGCGCAGACCTAAGCTACCACGTCACCGGGCTCGACTCGTTGCAATGTGTCACAACACCTAAATGCCTGGCTTGAGAAGGACAGTGCCTCCCTGCACCTCTAGCATCAGCTCGTACCATATCTAGATACCAGAATGCTTTGCCGGATAAGCAGCATGGATTCCGGGCAAACGGTCCATAATATCGGCGTTTTCAACATTCTTTTAATATTGGTAATCATCACTTCCAGTCAAAGCGCAAGCAGGTATCCGTCATAAATAGTTATTATGTATGCTAATGACCACATCCGTCCATATCGCCAGCCGATTTCATCTGCAACAGGCGCTAGCGACTCTGGCTTCCTACGTTAAGAATACTGGCTTGGATATTAGTACGAGAAGGCTAAAACGATGAAATTTAGGCAAAACATTTTTGGCGGCATCCGATGCACTCCATTTGAACGGTCATGCCTTAGAATACGTAAATAGGCTAACGTATTTGGGCATCACGTTTACCCCAAGCGCGAAATCGTTGAATCACACATCGATGAGAGAGCACGCAAAGCGCTCGTATGCGCTGCATCCATCGACAACCCACAATGCCTTCCATTGAAAACTGATCTGAGCCTTTTCCAGGTGAAGAGCACCTCTTCTTAACTATACGCCGCCGGGCTAGCATCATAATAATTGGAACCAGCGCGCACTCGCTGAGACAACCAGATTTAAACATTTCACCGCGGCTTACGGCGAAAAGACGCCAAATGATTCACGGATGCCGAATGATCACGTCACTGACAGGACTAATAACATCAAGTTCCGAATATGTTTGCAAGCGAATGTATTATGTAAATGGCATATATATATATATATATATATATATATATATATGTCATGCCATATAGGTAGTACAACGTCACAGATATTTAAAAAACGTTAACAGCTTTCGTTCATTGTTAGGTATATATGGGCAAAAACGTAATATTTACCTTTGAAGCTCTCATTATCGCTGTTGTTCTCGTTTGTCGTAATGTAAGCTGTGGCGGAGCCCCTGGTAGATTGACCCGTGTGTACGCTTCCGCCAGTTGTGAGGGCTGTGTCGTCTTCATCTTCGTTGCTCTCGAGCGAGGCAACGTTTCCTTCGCGGACTCGGCTGATATATTTTTGATGGCGGGCGCGTAGCTCTTTCGGATGTGGGGTGTCGTGGCGGACAAATTGTGTTGTCTGCAAACAAACAACATACATTAGAACAGCATCAAGAAAGACACGGTTAAAATGTTATTGCTAAAGAAAGTCCAACACTGCACGAGTATACGAACAGAAGTCATTCAGATAATTCAAAACGAGAGAGCATGGTATATCCCTTCCAACCCAGTGAACACGACCGCGCAAACGTAGTTACCAAAAGAGTGTCATAAAGAAGAAAGGGAATTACTACAAACAACGGTGACATTCAGACTAAGCCTTCAGCATCCTCAAGAGCTACAAATATATACCGTCAACAATGTGACCTAGTAGCATATATACTAAATTTAAACCTAGTATATATATATATATATATATATATATATATATAATGGTCGCCTCCAAAGGGCTGTACATGTTAAGATACACCGGGTTTCACCAATAATCTTTTGTGGCAGCATCTCTTCTCATCATTTGAGCATCGCTCAAAACTATCAACAACAGGGATCAAAGAGCGACACCCTTTTAGATGACAACCATGATAAGTCTCCTACACCACGCCGCCACACGTATTTTGTATGTATATATATTTATTTTCACAGTTTTGCATAGAGCCTATTTTTGCACGCAGAGGACACTGCGTGAAATTTCTCACGCGTGCATAACCTCATATGAAAGCCATGAACAACCGAACCAGTTATTAGGTATCGATATCAGAATTAGGGGCCCATCGCCTGTGTCTTGTAGAGCATCACGTCGATTTTAGCCGTTGTTGGTCCCATTCAAAGAGGTATTTGTTGAGCACATCTGCCTTCGATAGGCTGTATGCACTCTAAAGGTCCTGCAGAGGTATACAGGTATGTGTATTATATCGACTCTGATCACCGCTTTTGTTTTATTTAAATTGATCAATGTGGCTAATCGATTGCTGCAGATTAAAACGACTGCAGGAGTCGAGTGCTAGGTCATCTGCGTACATGAGCATATATACCTGTGAGCGTCGTGTCTGAATAGAGCTTGGTAGATCGCTCACCAATAGGAGAATAGGAGCAGGCTTAAATTATCGCTATTTATATGTCCTACATTACACTAGTGGAAGCTTTACAACGTTCGTAAGTCTGTGTTTCTCTTCAGGCGCTCCTTGGTGTTTACCGTTGCCCCGCGCTTCTCAAAGAAGCTTGTATAATAAACTTTTCTTCCCTTAGGTTGGTTCTCCACTTTAAGGGCAAACAGGAAGTCTTCAGCGCCTCGTTAAAAAGAGCCCTACTTATGGCGTTTCAACTCTCAGCAACCCCGCAAGACCGGGTTATTTCCTAACGAGCCTCACTGGCTCCGTCGTTCTTTGCGGACTCCAGAGCAAGGACAGCTCCGGTGTGACATGATACACAGTAGAGCGTTTATCTGCTTGTAACCATTTGTACGGCCCAAGTTGGGCCTTCCTCGAGAGCATTTTGTTATTGCGTGTCTACGAACCTTGGCGGTTGGGTCTTGGTTGGGGTCAAAGAACTTGACCTGGCTCTCCCTCTGCCGTTCATCCGAAGGACTCTTAAGATTGTTGTTCGTGATTACTGAGGGCTCGGATGAAGCCTCGTCTACGTTGTAGTCTTGCTGTGGCAGCAGAAAACATGTCAACACCTGCAAAGGAACAAACCACCATTATGAAGTAGATCAAGCTTGACAAGACGAGAAAACGAGTGGGGCCAACATTAAAGAACGCCGTGTGTACATCTACATGTGCGTATATATTTAAATAGCAATATGCATATATGCAAGGCGACTCTAGGATACAAAAATGCCGTTTGCCTAACCACCGCTGAAACAAACAGCCTTAATATCTGGCGCTACATAGCAACTGACCTTTTCCTTCGTTGCGTCGTCGATGTCCTGTTGGAACTTCAATAGCGGTTGACTTTGGTTCTCTGCCAACCAAAGAGCCTTCAGGCGAAGAGAGGCCAATGAAATAGGCAGGTTCTTCAGGCGATTGCCTAGTCGTCCAAGCATGCAATAACAAATTATTATATGCATTCTGACATTCGAATTAAGTGCCAACAGGCCAACACTGTTTCGATTAGTAAGTGGTGCCTAAAGCCCATGAAGATAGCTATATGTGTAGCTTAGTAAAGAAAAACGCCTTGACTTGTATGGTTGGAGAACAACTTTATCTAATTTTATGAACCTCAGACGACTCCCCCCACCAAGCGACGACCTTTCAGATGCATTGACAGTTACCAGCAATTTGTTAACATTAAAACCGAAGTAATCATTAAATAAGTTATTCCGTTCTAAAAGGCCTATAAGTTTTAGTTGGTAACACGTGACTCTAAACAGCAAGTACTGAAATTCACACCATTCACTAATAAGATAGAATAGATGTGCGTAAATGTATGATCCCTTTCTCTCAAAAAGTTAAGACTAACGACGCTTAATTTTCCCCTCTTTAGCACTTTCGATCAAAATAGTAGTAACGTAAATGCAAAGTCAAAACGTTGGCTGATGAAGAGTTCGTGTACTATGCCGCAATTCAACCCCGACACGATGCACAGTCAAAAAACTTACTCGCTGTGCAGCCCAATAATGCATGCCAAAAGTACGTTTATAATATAACTATTAAAAATGTTAGCTGTCTGGACAGAAAGTGTATGTACAAAAATACGTCCCATCTAATAGCATATATTTAGCTAGAAATGCTGGATACTGAAAATAGCTAGGGGACTAGCTAGAAATACAGAAAAAAGTAAAACTGACCATATATTCGATTTCAATGTCTATACACATATTTCGTTCATAGGATCTTACAAACAGAAAAAGGAACCCTTTGGAAATTAATTAGATTTTTTTTTCTGTACTGCATTGGTCACCCTTTCTGTGTTTATTCTTATATTGATTCTAGAATATATAAAGTAATTATTCAAACAAAGGGTGTATAATATCCGCTATTTATATCAAGTAAAGTGTGTTGATGATAGTAATAAGAGTACAAATAAAAAAGATAAACCATAGACCAAACTTCCCAAAATGGGTGTAACAGTCCTGGCAGTAAAGCTCTCATTTAGCGCAAAATGCCGTGTTTAATTAACATAACGATTAATTGACTAATAAAATTTCGATACATAGGCACATGAAGCAGAAACCAATGTGCAACAATGTTGACATGCATGCTCATTACATTATATAACTAGAAGATGCTACCTGCTTTATTATTTGTATGGTCAGTTGTCCAAAGATCTACTCTGAGTTCTGTCTTGCAGACAGAGAAGAAATTCCTTTAATAAAGCGTTTCACAAAGTCAGGCTACTTCTTAAAAGAGCAGGTGCACAACGTTAAGCAACGCATTGGCTATATACATCCAACAAGATATTAAATGTTTGACATAAATGCTCAAAAAGTCAAATTCATGCTCAAATTGGCCAGTAATTTGTCTGGATCGGAAAGTATGGATGACGGAAGGTAGAAGTGGTCTCAGCAATTATGGTTTGCTCTGTAAAACTTGGAGTATAGCAATCAATTTGGATAACATATTGCTTTGCCAAGAGACATGAAAGGAACATAGCATTTTGTTGCTCTAAATGTGGTGCCACCGAGAAGATAAATTGCAAGTGTAGCTTATATACATATGCATACCGGAAACATCCATAACGTGTAGTGAAGAGAGGTTGCCGATTTCGAGCGGGAGCTCGGTAAGTCTGTTCTCTCGTAGGGACAGCATCGTGAGATTCTCCAGTTTTCCTGTAGGTATGCACAAAAACAATGTCTGATTATCTTCTCAAAGCAATTTGGATGTCCGTGCTTCATCATTAGTTTTTTTACTAATTGAGTCAGGTTACACACTGCTTACAAGATATATATATATATATATATATATATATATATATACTCACTCAATTAGTATATGATTGTGTGGTTAAAATATGTTATGTCAACAGTATATTATGTACTGGTAATGCTGCACAGCATGCTGTGTGCGAGAATTCGTTAAGTAACAAAAGTTACAGGCTCTGTTTTATTCATATATATATATATATTCGCACGCAAGAAGGTAGATCCGATTAGCAATAAAATATCCAAAAGAGTAACCAAAAATACTTGTAAATAAAGTAACCGGAGCTTTCCAAATTAAACATTCAAATGCTAATTATCCACGGTCGGAGAAAAAAGGTAACGGCGCTTTCGTTGGCGTTAGTACGAGAAGTATACGTTTATGCATTTAAATATTATACTTATATAGTATACGCATATCGGTGTTTAGTTTAAATAGGACTGTAATCTGTTGTATTTATGAGATATAGCCATTCAGTTCAAAATGAAGCACAATCAATCTAAGTAGCGATGCAGTACTACGTGGCATCTTAATCAACTACAACCTTGTCACACAGGCTGACGAAAAATATAAAAATTTACCGAAGTAATTTACAAACATCTATTTTTATCATCATTATATCACCTTTATTGAAAGAGGGGTATTTTAAATGCTACGCATCGTGTGAAATATACAAAATTAAAGATTAATGGTCCCTGCATTTTTTGTCGCATTTCCGCACGTGTACACACTCCGAGGCGCGCCAAGGATCGTTCTTACTGATTGAAGTGGAGAGACTATTTGGTACTATAATTACAATATCCCGATAAGTTTGTCACTCTGCGCTTTAGTTGCTCGTATGCACTAGCGGGAATAGTTGTACTTTTACTAGAAGTAAAAATAAAGTACCACTACAGCTCTAACTTTAGATTGCGAGTGGCTAAAGCGACTACGGATTTGATCAGTAACGCCCGGTTGGCTGATCCGACGATTGGCATTGTTAACAGGTACCGCGTTGTAGATGAGTTGCCAGGCAATCGATTCTCCTCTCACCCTTCTCGCCTCTTTCCCCACCGATCTATCTTCACCCCTCCTTTACTTCGGTGCATCGTTGTATGCTGCAAGTGCTATTGCTGATGTTAACTAATGTCGAATATGGCCACACCACTGACAGAGAGATATACTCCACACACACATACATATAGGATGTTTTCCCATTGTTATTACTGCCAGTGTATAATGGCCAAGCCTACTCAGCCATCTGCCTGTTGGTCGAAATGGCAGTGTATTCTATGCTTGCTGACGCACGGGTGGAGTGGCGCTCCCTTGAAGCCCGTCCCCCTGCACGGGACCTTTCAGACAGCCCGACTGTCTGTTGAGGTAGCTGATGTCTGCATCAGTGAGCCCGTGTCTGAGGGTTATTTCTGGCGCATGCAATGACTTTTCGTGTACTCGCTTGAGCACGCCCGTCAGCACGCGAATTGCCGTCGGTGGTGAGAGTCGAGGACACGAAGAGCGTGTCCTATAGTAGAGTAAGACGAACACCCTCACTTCATTTAAAGGGCACTGAAATTGCCTCCTGGAAAGGCAGTGCGCTGGATAAAGAAGTTGTAAGCAGCGTCCAAATCGATTGCAGACTGCTCTGAACCAGCCTCCTCCTCCTCTTGACGTATCTATTCGCCAATCTGGCCTAGATTAGCCCGTATCCCCTTTGTCTTCCTACCTTTGTCATTATCTTCCCCACCCTTTCTCTTTACGAGCTGGAATTCTCGATCCACAACGGAACCAGTCAGCCGCGCTCCAAACACACACATCCGTATAACCAGCAGTTCACACCCACTCCACACACAACATGAACGAAATGCAAATGTACATACGCATCAGTTTGCATCTAGCGGTAGACGTTCTAATTAAAGCAACAGAAATCAGACAATCATGATGCATTGCTGATTGAACTGTCAGGCTGATTGATTGTCCGTTCTTTCAGTTCTGTGGTACATCATGTGACCAATTTTCTATGGCGCAAAACTATTATGGAAAATGTTGCAGAATTTGAAAAGAACGTACCAATATCAGGCGGAAGTCGCTGTACCAAATTTCGGTCAATGTTGAGGTTGGTCAGCTTGTTGAGATTGCCAATATCGGGAGGCACCTGGGTCAACTCGTTGTCCGTCAGGATCAACTCCTGCAGGTTTTCGCATTGACCCAACGAATCCGGAAGATGCGATAGCTGGTTCTGATCGACCTTTAGTATCGTCTTTTACGCGCCGCCAACAACAAAAACGGATACAAAGTTAGTGCAGTAAGTTACAGAGACAACAATATAAAAACAAATAGGATGATTATTCGATCTTTGAGAAATTGCCTTTCTTAATTTCAAGTAATTAAATCGGTGTCGCGCATAATTATAAAATGATACATTACATAAATAAAATGCACGATATATATATATATATATATATATATATATATATATATATATATATATATTGAAGTCATGTATATTTGTAATCATATATATTCTTCTAATTGATAATAAGCATAGCATTCATAAGCCAACGACCAAATGTGATATTAAAGGCAATGAAGCTCAAATAAAGCCGCTATCAAAAATGGCTCCTCAGATAGTTTAAAGTAATAATAAATTATTGACAGACGTGGGTCTACAGTACGCAGTAACAACAGCAAAACACTCTGTTGTGTTTCTAACGCAGTTTAAAACGATACGTCCTTAAAAAATCATTCGCGTTCACTATTGTGGCTCTATAAAGTGCGTTCCTGTGAATGCAAATAAACAATTAGTAATGATAGTAAACGATGCAAAACGGAATATATAAATACAAAGCGAGATGCATACTGGGACAACTCAATCATAACGAGGACAAACAAGCACCCATTTAACAATTGATTCAAATGTAAGCCTATTGTAAAAACCATAACATGGTTATTGGTCATCATTGTTTCCCATTCCACTCAATTAAGGACTAAAAGAAATAGAGAGAAAGAACATCAACCGTTGAAGATAGGCAAGTCATTGTCGAATACATTACTCTGAGCTCTGTCGACGTACGAAATGAATAATTTGATTCATGCACGCGTTGGTTATTCCAAGTCGCTGGACGAAGATTCTTATGGCGACGATGGTCACCGCGTTCATTGTGCGAGTCGGAACGGTTTTCTAAGTACAAACATTACCTTCTAAATTTGTCTCTAAGTCTGATAAAAACGTCGTGCAAAAATTAAAACTGTATACTGGTGGTTACCTGATACACAGCAGCAACAACAATACCAGCAATAAGCAACAAGAATAAAAAAAAAATATGAAAGCCTCTTATTCAGGCTCGCAGATGTCTTCGCGCAGTGTGGTCAAAGTTCGCATCTATTCGCTCACTACTAATACGGCAATTAACAGAGATGGACTGACGTGAGAAAGCATATTATGGCGCAAATATTTGCTTGCTGATGTGTCGACCCTACCATGTCCGCTGTAACGGCGGAATATTCGAATGCGTCATCGCGCGAAGCCACACGCAAAACGACGACGACAACAACAACAGACAACAACTGAGGGTTTGAATGAAGTAAAAAGGGTAAAGCACCAAAGTACCAGCCACAATAATCGTCCGATCCCTATTGGAGCGTCCACCCCTCCCCCATTCATCCCCCAGACACACAGACGACACAATACTCATTACGAAGACAGACCACGAACGAACCCGAGACGAATCAGACTTCAACAAGCATTCTCGTTTGTTGCTATAGTTATTAGTGTTTTTGTTGTTGATCGTGTTGGAGATAGATGAGGAAATTGCCGACGCTATTGCTGCTGCTGCCGTACGCCCACGTCGTCGTTTACTATTGTAACTTGCTGCCTCACCGCTATGAAATTATTTTAAGCGTAAAAACACAACAAGCACACATTCGCTTACACAAAAGAAAGCTTTGGCCAAAATGAACTAACAATAAGTCTGCTAATGTTAAAGCCAGCCTTGCTATATATATATATATATATATATATTCTTCAACTGATCTCTGAAGCAATAAGGAGTACTTTAGCTAGAATTAAACATAATTCTAGACTATTATCATTCTCCTACGGGATTCGTACTCAACCAGAGGCATATCTTCAATGCACTGAGGACCGGACATGTTGAGATATTTAGGATTTCTCCAACAGGCCTTGTGCCAGCATGGCCGCTGACTCTCAGCTGTGGTATGAGTTGTCATCTAATAAGCATCACTTAAAGAAAATTCGATCAACAACATGGATCGAACCGGCGACAGCCCGGCAGATGACAATCTTGGCTAACGCACTAGTACCTTAGACCACGCCGCCATATCAAGTGTCTTAGCTGTAGGCACACAAGTAAAAATAATCTAGCACAGCGCGCCGTAGAATGTGATAATAATTAAAAATATGCTACCATGACAGCCTAGATACTCAAAAGAAACTGCTCACAGACTTCACTGCATGTTGCACAAATGGTTGCCCCTTTGACAGGTAATGGAGGATCTAAAATCCCTGCACCTGGTTTGGCCACTCCTTTTCTAAATGAAAATGAGGCGATGCGGTGAACGAAGTAGTGATTGAATTTGACGCATATTGTTATATTGTAACTTAAGCAGTCTTTAGAACCAGAAAAACGCATAGGTCAACTCCAAGTTCAAAGCCAAAATGCGCACAAGAGTAGGGCGCAATTGGAATCGTAATTTGCAAAAACCCACCGATGGTGCCGCGGTGTAATCTTAAAAAATCATAGACCCAGCTAAACTCAATCAAAAATAATGCTAGAAGTGAGTTTGTCTGTTGTAAAACTACGACTATCACAAACTACCATTATGACTGCTAATCGCTACCTCCTTGTATACCAGGGCAATAATAACAATAATATTCGTGACGATAATTTCAAGTGTAGTACATCCTAAACCGCTGACTAAATGGTGTAAAAATCTTTGTAATTGCGATCAGTTCTCACCAGCTTTCGTAGTTTGCCAATATCTTTCGGCAGCTTCTTGAGAAGGTTCTGCGAAAGCAGGAGGTCGGAGAGCAACTTCAATTGGCACAGCTCGTTGGGAAGCACCTCAAGTCGGTTCTCACTCACATCGAGGCACTTCAGTCGTAGCAGTTTGCCCGTATCGGGCGGAAGTCTTGTAAGCGCATTGCAATCCAGCCATAACTCCTCGAGCGACTCGAGACGGCCGATCACAGGCGACTGCGCCGCGGCAACCAAGGAAAGAAGATGTCACGCCGGACGACATAACACCACGACGCCGATAAAACGTTAGACTTTATGCGCTTCAATCATACAAACAGCTACTAGCTATACCCACAACGGATACTGCAGGTGCATATCAATTTAATTCACGTCCTACATAGCTTTAGAAGGACGCATAACACGGACAGCAGTGATAAATACAAAGCAGCGTACCAGTTCATCGATTTCGTTACCCCCGAGATCTAGCCGCTCAAGTCGAAGCAGTTGTCCAAACGAGTCGGGTAAAGTCTTCAGGAGATTGTCCCGAAGTTCGAGGCTTATGAGCGAAGTGAGCGTGCCGAAAGCCACTGGCAGGGCTGTCAGCGCAGCGTCGTTCAGGTACAGCGCCGAGAGATTTTTCAGCTCGACAATAAAGTCCGGCGTCCGATAAAGACAATTCTGACTCAGGTCGAGCAACTGAAGGTTTTTCAGGTGCCGAAGTCCATCGGGAATGTCTTGTATATCTGAAACGAGCAAATACCAAGAAAAAGGACCACAACATAAATAGAGAAGTAATATATGCTATTATTTGTCAATATACTTATCACTCTTCAAACATAGTTTTAAAATTTTCTCGTAACATGTTATACCCAAATTATATAACTCTAGGTAACAAATCAACATAATACTTCCAGGCATCAAAAAGTCTAGTGTATCAGTGAAAAAGTTAGTAGCTTGAGTTCGAGCCCAAGAAAGTAGGATATATACATCCAAGAAGCACTAAGGGGAAAACAATGACGAAAAAGTGATACGAGAGATCGGAGAGCACAAACGCCATTCGTTGCAAAGCCTCTCGAACTACTCGGAACGTTTGCATTACAGGAATCCATGAGGGCGGTTTTAGAACGTAGGGTGAATTATCTTTTTTAAAAATGAATCAAGGTCTATACTCTTCCTCTTAGGTCACAGCCGTCAGCCCGCAAAATATAGTCCAGTTTATAAATGCACCCAACATTTCCTCGGGTGATTCAAAATCCATTAGAAACTGGCACTAAATATTCAGAGAAGATTAAGCTGGGTCTCTCGAGTGATTTGGTTACCTTCGAGTTGCTTGATGTCTGTGAGCATGTTTGCCTAGAAGCAACTGCCTCTCCAGCGTTATATTAAAGCAAATTCTACCTACAATGCCGTGTAAAAACGCGAGAAAAGAAATAATGAAATTCTCTTTTAAGAAGCAACAGAAACGAGCATAAAAGACGGATCCATATGAATGAATGAAGCACATAGCTTTATTCATGAGTACTTGCAAATAGACACGAACGCATACAGCCTCTGTACTGCGGGGGTTGCCCAGGGGTTAGAACGATATATATATACATATATATATAACCAGACATACAACGAAAAATACCCAGACGCACATTCTTGCAGCCAATATTAGCACAACCTTAGGCCACAACAATACGAAACAAGGCAAACTAAAGAAATATGCCTTCAAGGCTCACACTGCTTCAACCCATTGGCGTTTAAAGCACTTAGCGGTTCAGAACCTTTTACAAGCCGCTTCAGGCGAAGAAGTGCGCCAATAAGAGTCACAGGTGAACCAAAAGTCGGAGTATTTCTTAAGCAACGTCTTGAGCTGGACGTGCATAGAGCGAAAATGCCACTTCAGCGATGGGCATGATGCCAGAAGCCGTTATTTGTGTCAGACCTGCTACTATGACGGCGGTCGACGGCACTATAGTGCGCTCCACCGATCGGCAGACGAACGCTTTAAAACCTATGACATATATGCCTGCGATTCGAATATTAGTAAATGCAAGTTATCAATTAATTAGATAATCACACAACAATATACATACAATTTCACGAGTGTTTATCTAGACGACAAGTAGCTGAAGCTACTATGGCCGTGCGTATCGGAAGACTGATTTTTTTTTTTTATATAGAGAGAGAGAGCGAAAGAAAGAGAGATGCGTAAATGCGTGCTTGTGAGGCCGGTACAGATCGTCAGAACGGATTTGGCATCGGGGAGTGGTAAGAAACTATTGGAGCACGAGTACTTGTGCTATTAACAAATGTTCGTATTTTTGAACACAGCAATCATATTACTATTATTGGAACAAAGCGTCGGCGTCCGGCTGTGTCTGCTCCTTGAAGAGCGAAAAGGCCGTGCGCCGCATAGTACCGCTTGTTGTTTCTCCGACCGCACATTCATATATATGTATATATATATATATAGATATATAAATATGTACACACATACATATGCCACATGGTCGTTAATCGGCACTGTGACGGATCCCATCACAGACCGTGAACCTGCGCTGTCCAATGAGTCCTAGTCTCTCTCTCTCTCTTTTGCTCAGTTTCCGCTGGTGACTCGCTTTGCTTTATTCAGTTTGGCGTTTCGGTGCGCACAGCCCGACGAAAGTCGTCGCAGTTCCGCTTAGATCTTTTTTTTCTCTCGATCTCCCTTGCGCACGCCGAAGAAAAGCGCCCAGCAGTGGTAGCACAGGGCAAGAGTGAGAACGAAAGAGAGAGAGAGAGAGACCCAAACAGATGAGAAGCGACTGAGGCGAGATATAGGAAGAGAGATGGAGCTCTCTCAATGGCTCGCCAACGCGTTGCGAAAAATTGGCGTATCTTCTGCACCGTGACGATAAATTTGTATTGTTAACCGAAAGCACATGTCATGCCAATGACGGTGCGGTCCGCTAGCTCTTTTGCTATATTTCTGATGCTGCTCGGTAACGTTGTCGTTTTTTTCTCGTGTTGTTCTCTTTCTCGATAACGATGATGCTATTGTAGTTGTCGTCGTCGTCGTTGTTATAACAACTAACAATGACTAAATACATGCAGGCTAAACACTTGCGGCACATTTTGAAATCAATCACATGTCAGACTTGAGCTGTTCAAAATAAGAATTACTTTCTCCATTCTAAGGACGTGTATTATTGCTTAAAGCATTGTATCCTTGATTGTACTTCGACTGACCGTTCTTATCACTGTTGTTGCTGTTGTCTTCGTCGCCGTCGTTGTTGTTGTAATACCGCATGTGATAATCACACTGCGTCATCTGTCGACATCACAGCTATTCCCGTTGTCATTTAGGTTGGTAGTATCTATTTCTATTATAGCTGTTTGTTTTCAGCGCTGCAACTATTGCAACTGACTAGTCTTACAGCCGCATTTGAAGCGTACAAGCGTGCACAAGACATTGTTTTCATGCGGAAGCTTCATCTGCATACAAACGTGCATGCCCCCAGGTGCTCGTAATTCAAACGGCAAGGCTTGAACCCTCGGTTGCATCAATACCTTCGGAGGCTGGACTATGGCTGGATATCAGGGTGAAGTCTGCACGAGCACGAAGCTCGTTTGTTACGTACAAACTAAACTCTTGCTCGAATGCTTTAACCTACCGTCAACGTTAACATCAAGCTCAGGTGAACCACCAATCAATGGCTGGCTGGCCGGCGGGCTGCCATTCGTGCGTGCCGCCTCCTCCTCATCGTTCGTGGGTCTCTTCGTTTTCCTCCACTTCGTCACAACCACAACAACATGATCATCATCATCGACGACCTCATCAGCATCTTCATTATCATCATCATTACCACAACACTATAATCTTCCTTTTCTTCTTCGTCTGCTTTAATGGACAATCCGAACACGACTGCGGCGCCTCCACCTCGCTCCCTACCTACTTCCCTCCCTCCCTCCCTCCCGCACACCGGTCTTCGTGAGTCGCGCTCATCCTCAACATTGCTGCTGCTTTTGATTCTTTGTAATATATTTACAAGGATATCTTTTACTTTTTTGCTTACATCAATGTTTGCACATGTATGTATTTATTATTATTATTAACCAATTACGTATTTTTTAAAATGTAAAACAAAAACAAATTTGCATACTTAAAAAAAACAATTGTAAATGAAAACCAAATCAAATGCATTCGCTCAAAACAAAAAGACAAACAAAAACGATGTTGCTGTTGTTGCTGACGAAACGAGCCCAGCGGTCCTAGCATCGGTGAGAGAAGGGGAAAAAGAGAAAGTAAAACACCGTGTAGGAAAATAGAGACAGCTAGTCCATAAAAGGTATGGATAGCAATCCGCGTGCTATTAACACTGCTTGTGTTGTATGTTGTTGTTGCTGCTGCTGCAACTAGTGTTGTGCTTGGCTTTGATGGTAGTGGTCGTTGCCTTTGCTGTTATTTATAGCTGTTGATGTTATTGTTTTGTTGTCATATCGACTAAGCTACTATTAAAAAGAAGAAGCCAACAGTGGTGGGGGGATTCTGCCTAATCGAAGGCAGCAGCTAGCATGGTGTTTTGCGTGCTTTATCCGCTTGCTCTATGTCTTGAATGGCTCTCTGCCTGTGCATACCATGTAGTTCCGACCCCGTTGGAATGTTGGAATAGAAATCGAATAGACAGAAGTAGACAGCACACACGGGGCTACTATCACCATTCGATGTCTGTCCGACCCTGTGTCTTCCTCATCGTACTTCATACCCGTCTTGTCCCTTCAGCCTCTCACCAGAGAGAGCTCGACCTCACTCTTCTGCGGTAGTAGACGGGCGGACGTCATAAGTCCGCACGTCACCCAAACAACGTGTGTCCACAAGAGAGCCACAAGATGCAGCGAATACAGACAGCTGTTGCAACATTAATCGCCGACATGGCCCTTATCGCTTTGGTTGCGCTACCAGTCTCATCGTAACAACACGATGAGGCAGCAACGAAGCCAGCAGCCAAACAAAAGAAGACGATTCAACACAACGCGCTTGACCATGACAGGCAATCTAACGACGACACCGTGTCCAACCAACGAAGAGAGCCGAAAACATCACCACTCGGAGTGATCGGTTTGGCGGTCGACGGTTTACACGATGTTCGCCACCAAAGAACGCCGACACGTCAAACATGCGTCGGAAGAACATCAACGTTGAGGTCTAGCGGTTCGACATTCAAGACCGCTTCAATCGGTCTACTTAGGTCCCCATATCGTAACCGGCATGTGAAGATACTCTTCACGAAGGACTCTTCGGTAACAGCCTCGTTTAATTTCGAACATTCTGTATTATTTCGCTGACCGTAAGCGAAAACTGCCTGAAATGACCAAAATTCCATGTCGTCTTGCTGCACCGTATGACTGCTATTATATAATCCAACGAAGTGTAATTTCCACGGGGTGCTTATGACAAAGACTTGCGACGTACGAACAGATTACACACATTACGGACTCCCATTTATGTAGGACCCCTGTACACTTCTCCCTAGTCGCGGTTAAAGAAAATGCATGAAACTGGTTGATTAAAAAAATAAAAGCAATAGTTGACACTGCGACTAGGATAACTACCATAAAAGGTACGGTATATACGGAAATAACTATAATAAATAATAATAAAATATATATACGGAAAAACAAACCGTTATATATATATATATATAACTGCTCTATATCTCACCTACCTAAATCAACTTTTCGTTTTCAGTTCGGTACAAAATGATCTGCTATAGTAGAGGACGCGGGCTTTGGCAGAAACTACAGCAACAGATATCAAGAATGCCCAATTTTGCGACTAGAGTTGTAGTAGAGAGTAGTACGTTTGATTTGCGTCCGTAGGTTCATTTATTCTTTCCCTGAATAATTAAAAAAATAAATTACAACTTAACAATGGTTGTGTAGCTAATACGTTTGAAGTAAATAAAAACGACTACTAAAACTATACATTGCGCGCACAATTGTATCCGTAATTGGATACTACGTTGAGCAGTCAATACCGTAAAGCTGGTAGGAGACTTCAACAAACCTTTGCCCCTAGATCGCGTGGCGGCAGACCTCTTCGACATTTCGACACGTGATCTAATAGCGACGATATCACGTCGTCGACAAGTGAAATTATCCAAATCAAGACGGAACCACACGTAATTTGGAGAGAGAGAGAGTGACAAAACGATGCACCTCGTTGTCAAGTTGACAGCCTTGATGAGGAGCAGAGAGCAAGGTATTTCCGTGCACCACAGTCCAGATCAACGAACGCACGCAGCTTTATGTTGATGATATCAGTCACTTGGCAAGTCAACGTCATCATCACACGAATAATGCCTACACAAACGGGAAGCTCGACAAAGTTTTGAGTTGCTTTTAAATGAACGCGTTGAAACTGGCAGCACCGCGGAGGGACGCCAAACGCTCCCCGTTGACAATCGCAATTGAATTGTCTCTCACAATTAGCCCGCAACTAACAATGCACGCAGAGGTTCACATGGGCAGCAAGAACAGCAGAAACAACAACAACAACGAAGCGACAAATGCACCGCTAGTTTTGTCTTCAGTACTACCGTCACCACCACCAGCTTTGTGTTAGATATGGCCGGGTCGGTCGATTCTGGCCGCCGATAGAGTTAACAGCCTCAGTTGTCACCCTACGGGTCGTCCCACCACCACGACGGTTTCCAGCTACTGCCTTCGTAAGAAAACGAACCTCGCGCTTCCTTACCGTCGAGGCGCAGAGAAGCGCGCATGAAGACACAAGGTAGAGGCTAAGGCGCACTCCAGGTCGCGTTATGCAAAAGTGCAAGCCGAGCGGAGTGTGGCGAGCGCGGTGCGCTTTGGAGAGGCTTCACTTCTCCCAACCTCATTGGAGGAGCCAGCGTTCAGCGGAGGACACTAAACAGCTTGAATGAATGAGCTGCTACTTTGCCGCTCGCCTGCCTGTCCACGTCAGCGCCGAGGCAAAGATTCCCTTCCTTCCTCCCTCCCTCCCTCCATTTACTACAGCAATTGCTCGGGCTCGTTGGAACTCGATCTTTCGAACACGGTTCCCCCACTGCATCGTCTCGGCGGGAAAAAGGGGGGCACAGACGACGACACTTAGTCGCAGATGATTCCGTACCTCAGCCGGGGCGAAAATGTGTCCTCGGAGATGCGCAATTTTACCACCACCGCCACCACCGCCGCCAACGGGTGGATACTACCGACGAAAATGCGGCGACTCACATTGGCCAAACTTAGTAAACTAAAAGATCGCATCTAGGCGCCCGTTTCTCCCGTCCGCAATAACGCAGATGCACGCCAAGGCAGCGCAACTTCCAGGCAACAGATGCGCACGTTTCTAGCTCGGCATCCTTGGTCCACTTAAGGAGTCACCTTGAATCAAAATAGATTATCACAACGACAACAACGATGGCGACCACGTAAAGAGCACGGAGACATGGTAAGCTGTCGTAGAGACGGATGTGTGCAGAGGCCGTGCAACTCAGTGTGCAGCCCAACTGAAGTGATCAGCTCTTGTTCGACGTTGCAGAGAAATCACTGGCAGAATTTTTTTCCGAAAGAGCTGACAAACTGCAACACACAGAGGCCACCCCACACTACTTGTTCAAAACTTGTTGTTCTGTGCAAACTGCCAGTTCATCGAAAAATTCGAAACCTAATTGTCTTGGGGCACGGCCGCAAGCATTCTAGTCACATATATATATATAACTACTAACTCGACTCCTATGGGCCGTTCGGTAACCAGAGGTAGCGTTGGAGAGGTTTTGGTCCGCCTACTGCGTACAATGTCCCGTACTCTTTACTCGGCGCTGCAGGACATTACGACAGTGGCACTACGGAGCGACAATGCAGTTACGACTGGCCACGACTGAGAGCTCAACTAGCTCGTGGTAACTGACTGACGACTGGTAATTGACTGGCCGAATGGCCGGGCATTCCTGGTCAAACGCTGCGGTCGTCGCGACACTGTGAGTCCATTACGGACATACAGATACATGCACACGTACAACCATACATACACATACATACAGTCATACACAGACCCACAAGCACTCTCAAAAGCGACTGTACGCATTTACACCACACATTCATACAGGAACAGACGCACCCAACCAGTAATGAGGATGTCCGCCTAACGAGACCGGCCTCCGAGTATCATTTAACATAAGCACACGCTCTCTCTCTCTCTCTGGAAAACAACAGACCTTCGAAGCCATATTCTTTCGGCCTCTGGTAATAATGGCGCTGCTACCGCAGCTTACTACTGCTGATGCTGTTGTTGTCGCTGTGGATTCTGCCTCCGTCAATCGCTGGCTGTTGTTGTTGTTGTTGCTGTTGTTGTTTTGGATGCTGTTTGTCAAGCTAAACCGCATCGTTCCTCACCATCAGTGTTCGTCATGCGTCAGCATCAGCCAGTGTATCTGTCATTTGTTAGGGCGGTCTCGGCCACAAGCTATTTCCATGATCGTCGTAGTCAACCGCCCACCTGCTAGTGGTGGCACCTGCAGCCACGACGACGGACACGTGCTCGATCTGACACGCACAAAAGCGAGCTCCGTTGTAATTAATAACTGTAACAACCACTCCTCATCATCGACTCGACTCGCCGCAACGAAATGAATATCAAGAGCTACTGACAAGGCACATTATGACACTATACTCGACCCCAGTTTGCTAGTTAACAGAAAGACCCACACGCACGCAGATGCCCACAACCAGACAAACAGATAGACAGACAGACAGACAGACACACAGCACACTCTCGCAATCGAGTACCGGAGCGGAAACGTAGTGAGTTCGCGGCGCTGTGCTGCGACTGCGGCCGTGGTCTATTGCACTGACCATGATCTCGTCAACAAACCCATTCGATGGCAAGCTGGTTTGCTCTTTGCGGCGGGCTTGAGAAGCAGAAAACAAAAAACTTTACTTTTCCAGGATAGATACCTGTGCATCTGCGCATGCATATATATATATATATATATATATATATATATATATTTATCTGTGCATATATATATATATATATATATATATATTGGATAGTGAGCGACGTTAGAATAAACTCGCACGCCGGGTAAACAACTTCACTGGGTGTATAAATATATGTATATATGTCTGTGAGATAAAAAAAAAAACTATGATTCGCAATGACTAGTCTAGAATTAAAATATTTTTTAAGGAGGTTGTTTTTAATTCTAGACTATCCTCCGTCCCTTAGGGCTTGGCACTCACCGTTAGGTATACCTTCAATGCGCCGAGGGCCGGACATGTTGAGATATCTAGGGTTTCCCCAACAGTCCTTGTGGCAGCATGGCCGCTGACTCTCAGCGGTATGGTTTATCATCTATTCTCAATGAGCATCGCTCAATGAAAATTCGAACAACAACAGGGATCACACCGGCTACACCCCAATAGATGACAACTTTTTTTGATGCTGAAACCTCTCAGCATTAATATGGGGAATTACGGGAATCGTGATCCTCGGCTTAGTCGTTGTTACAAACCATTGTTTTCATATGGACACTATCACCATCACGATTTTCGCCCTCATTGATGCCTACGGGTTGCGGTCCGACGTCGGACGGCGTGAGTTCGTTCTTCCAACCCAGTAGAGTGCAATATGATTGAAAGTTAATTTCGCAATGTTTTCGTCTCTTTGTTGCAACCATAACTGACATTTAAATGGTGCCGTGTATCCTTCAGCGTATCGCAGTGAACGCAGACAAACCCTTAATCACGTATCAAAACGTCCATTCAAAATTTGATGCGTTTGATCGAAGAGTACGTTCAACCATTTACATTAGTAAATCTGCCATTCACTTATTACCTGTATATAGATACTAGGTGGATCCAAAAGTTCCTTGCATGGAATGCAAGCAAGACCAGACCGAAAAACATATCATTCTTCATTCAATATAGTTCCTTCCCCCGAAGCTTAACATATCAACGATTTTCCTCAGCATTTAAACCACGACGAAAATATTCAGCATTTCTAGGCCAAAATACTTGTCTACGGTGGATATCGCATCAATGTCGCTCGCCTTTCCGGCGAAAAAATGTGTGAGGTCTGTAAGCAGATAATAATCGCACGGCGCCAGGTGCCAAAAATATGGGGCAAGTTCGACACATTGAAACCTTAATTTTCGTAAGTTGGTCATGACTGCAAGAGATGTGTTGACGGGAGTACTGTCGTCGTGAAACAGCATAGTCTCCATCTGCACCTCGGGCCGTAGTGCTACGATATGCTCATTCAGAAGTGTTGTGTAGTCTTCTCCAGTAATTGCTCTTCCTGTAGAAAGGTTGTCGGCTAATAGCATTACCCCAGTGGGAGACCTCTCACCGCGTGCGGTCCACTCCCTGGTGGACTCTGGTTTCGTCAAAGATTACGAATCGGCCCAAAAAGTTCTGCGGATTTTGTCTTCTGGGGTTCCAAATTGCGTTCCGAAGCCGACACGCGTGTCCGTTTTGCTCCATTCTTGGCTCGCGCGGTAGCCACTTTACATTTTGCCACAAGTTTGTGGACTTCTAGCACAGCTTTCTCACCCGAAGCTGTTTTTGTCTACTAAGAACGCGGGGTTCATATTCGGTGCTCATATTACCCCTTTTCGACAAGGCAATCACTTGGCGATGGTACTGTGCGCTGGCTCACATTGGCTCCACCAACTGCATCGAATATGGCTTTAGTTTCCGCTGCAGTTAAGCATCCAAAGAAGAGGAAGAAGTGTTTAATCGCCACACAGTGCTCATTTTGCCTCACTGTCAGCAAAGGGTGTCTGAACAGTGTCTGATGGTGAAAGTGATATGTCACACTTATGCAATCGGCACCAAACACAATTCGAAACCAATCAACATGATACTTGCTTTTGTTACTTCCAACGCACGGCTCTCTTTGGCGCTATAATCGACCTAAGATTTTGAAATAGAAGACAGGCGTTTCTGAAACTTTTGACCCACCTAGTATATGTACATGTTAACACCTACACACACCTGATATACATATATGTATATTTATATACATATATACATATATGCATATATATACATATATGTATATATATATATATATATATATATATATATATATATATATATATATATATACATATATGTATATATATATATATATATATACATATATGCATATATATATACATATATGTATATATATATATATAGAGTTGAGTTGTATAATATTTTATATGCACAACATGCGTATGCATATACATATATACGCGGCGACGTGGTCCGACGCACTAGTGAGCTAGTCGCATTGTCGCCGGTTCGATTCCGGTTGTTGATTGGATTTTCTTTGAGCCGTGCTTATTGAGCGTATGATGATAAACAGTACCGCTGAGAGTCCCCAGGCAGTGGCCATGCTGCCATAGGGACTGTTGGGTATACACTAGATACCTCAACATGGCCGCTTATGCTGCCGCTGCAAGCGCCCCTGATATAAAAGGGTAATCTGTGTATTTAGACATGCATGATTAGCGATACATGTCATGATAATTAATCAATCAATACACATAACAATACGCAAGTTTTCATTTAGATCTTTAATCTAGCACCCTACGTATATATATATATATATATATAAAGCGTGAAGTGTGTGTCATTTGCACATTTGTATTTATAGGAGTCCGTCTATGAAGCAATGCGAAAAGCAATCCCGTGGACGTTAAATCTTGGCTGAGGTCGACGAGAGTGTGAGGAAACAAAAAGTATCGGGTGCAACCAGAGTTTCCTCGTACCAGCAAGCACCAACACATCAGACGACGGTCAATCTCGACTGAACATTGTAGTTGATTAAAAAAAATACTCAAGTTAGAGAAGTGCTTGTTTTTTGCATGTTTTTGTAGCTGAAGCAAACAATTTTGCAAGTAAAACAAACTTTTCTACGCAATAACACTATCACCTCTAGAATGTTTATTTTATTTCTTTGTATTAAAGGAACGTTTTGTTATGTTCAGCTACGAAGTATTTTATTTACTCAACGAGAACTCGGAACTCGAAAGCACTTTCCTGCCGAATGCAGCAATGGGAGTCTGATGTAACATTAATGACTTCCGACAATAATTCGAATAGCCGGATCACTGAAACTAGTTTCCGCTGAACGCCGACAGTTAAATGCAAACCTCGAACAACGTCTGGTGAACGGACAACGGCAATATCCATCTTCTACGACTACAGCCAGTAGTATTTACTACAAGCAAATAGTGGTTTGCTATTTACACTGTTATGAACAGATTATTTGTCCGTTCTAGTTCACCCCGCACCCGCATATTAGGTGCATAGTTGTTCATACGCACAGCTCTGTAGTAGGGGCATTGTACCGTCTCGTTACCGCTAAGATGATGATTCGCTGTTCAACAAGTAAACGCGTGCTGCCTAAGAACAACGCCATGATTTTGCACGGTATACGTTCAGTTTGCCGCCGATTGCTGATGCTTGTTACACGTATATTACTAGATAAACAAAGCGGCCAGATGAAAAGTGGAAACATAAGACCACGAGTGAAACAGGTAAGCAAAGGCCTAACCTAAAAGACCGCGAGGCTGTCTGTCGCAAGGCCGGTTGTGCTGGGTGGCCATCCCAGCGTAGCCATTGTATCCGCAGTCCGCATTTGTGCCAAGACGGGATGAGACGGAACCCGGCCTTCTCAAAGCTTCCGCAGCTGTTTTGCTGCTCCTGCTGCCGTTATTGCCTGTTGCTTACTTAGCTATCTCTCTTTCTCATTCTCGCTCTCTCTCTCTTCGCTGGCATCTTTCTGTTTTGGTAAAGAAGAGGTACCGTTCCATCTTCAAACTAAAACGATACAATAACAACGCTCGCTAGCTAGCTAGACAGACGACCAACCATGCACACACACGCAAAGGCGTATGTATATAAATATATATATATATATAGTTGAGTTGTTCTCAAACGGTGCAGACGTGTTCGTGTGTGGCTCTCGGAAAGTACCGCTAAATTCTAGAATTTTGCGTGGAAATCCATGTGCATAAGTGAGCATAACATCGTTGAGATCATCGAAGTCGGTTAGCGTGAACATCTGTAGTGTGCCTCGGAACTAATTCATTAGAAGCAGTGTCAACTTAAATAGTCATCATCATCACTCACCTCTACCTGCATCATCTTCACTTCTCACCACTATCTTCGTAGCTTTATTACTATCTCGTATCCAGCATCACTCTACTATCATTACCTTCATTATTGCCAGCTTCGTGTTTACTAGCATCCCCACATCCACCGTTAACCTCATTGAAATCACCCCATCCGTCATCATTATCAGCATCATCGTGAGTTACAGGCCTAATTATACTCACCATCAGCAGCATCATCATCTTTTTCTCTCTTCATCAGCTCTACTTCACAATTACCTCAGTCTACTCGCTATCGCCAGTTATCATCACGACTCTCATCACCGACGCCGCCGTTGTCACTACCTCCCCTTCGGATACCACCACCACGGTTTCAAATCGAACGCGAACTACAGTTCAGCCTGACACTGCATGGTAAATAAACAATATATTGTTTGTAAACAGGCGCGGCATAGCAGTAGCTAGCTATGTCGGTGCAACGGACGCCAACAAAAGAGCAGATCGTGCAACGTGACAAACCTGCGTACGTGCAAGTGGAAAGAGCTGCGGATGAACGCGTTGATGAATCAATCAGCGATGCGGGCGGTCCGGCTCACCGTCCAAAGGCGGGATGTGGGAAACGTGCCGCTTCGAGTCCTGTGGAAGACTCCCGCAGCAAGGATATGCGCGTTTCGCAGGCTTTTGTTGAAACCACTAGCGAGACAACCGGTGGCGTCCAAGACGGTGAAGAGATACCGGACGAAGCGGGGTTTACAACGGTGACCCGGTCCAGGCGATCTCGTGCGCCGAAAGTTGTCGTGGCAAAGCACGAAGCAGTAATATTTTCGTCGGAAGACAATTCCCTGGAGCTCCATTTTAATGATGTATGCGACTTTATCGCTAAACACATCAAAGGAAAGATGGAAGAACCCCGTTTCACAAGGAGTGGGGAACTTCTAATTGTTGTTGAGGCCGAAGAGGATAGAGCTACGCTACTGTCGCTGCAGGAGTTAGCCAACATAAAGGTGTCGGCGAGAATCAGTGGAGGGCGATCCACAGTAAAGGGAAAAATATCTGGTGTGCATCCATCAATATCGGAGGCTACAATATCGGCTGCTCTGAAGCCTTTTGGGGTTTCCGAAGCGATAAGGGTGAAAACTAAAGACGCGAAGACAAATATTGTATCGACCACTGAGCAAGTTATTCTGACCTTCGCAGGTGGAGATTTTCCAGCAGAGGTTCGGTTAGGGTTGAAACGGCACGGCGTTGTCTTATATCGAGAGCCCATGCAATGCTTTAAGTGTTATAGCATGGATCACTTTGCAGCAAACTGCAAACTCTCTACACCGAGATGCAGAAGGTGTGGTTCTACGGAGCACCTGAGGAAGGATTGCAAGGCCAAGGCTCGATGCAGTCTGTGCTTTGGTGAACATGAAGCCACTTGGGGCTCATGTCCACATAGGCTGAAGCGTATGGAACTGTTACAAAAATCGTCCCAAAACAGCATCATCAAGCGCTCAGATGCCCCGCTGGTACCACTCTGCACGCCTGTGGGCCACATACAGGCCTCTGACAACTTCTCAAGGCGCACTTGGTCTTCCGTAGTAAGAAATGGAATCAAGATAAACGAGGCAGCGCCCAAACCTCAACGACTTGAACCAGAACGGGACCCAGCAGCAACAAGTGCCCCACTTAAAATGACCGGACATAAACTGAGTGACCAGCAAGTGCCGCTACCAAGAGTGGAGGATATAGTGCAACAGGTGATTGCGACGATTATGCCGAGGTTAACGGATATCATCGTGCAGACGGTGGCAAGGGCCATTCAGGAAGCTATTCCGAGCATTCTGGGAGGACTGATGGGCGCCCCGTTAGCTCCCTCACCTATGCTGCAACAATCCACGACCATTAACGCTGATAGCACCCAACCTACACGGGCGAACAGAAGCGCGGATCATGTAATGTCATCTTCATCACGTCCCAAACCGACCTGACTTCTGAAGACAACAGTGAGCAGGCCGCACGCGGGCGAGAACCAGCAGATACAGCAAGATAATAATAAGTTCGGAGACGTAGTGAATGCAGGTATTCAGATAGTGATGTGGAATTGCGAGGGGAGGGGGGTGTTAGATTTGCTCGGGGACGATGCGTACAAAGGGGTAGACGTTCTAATTCTGACGGAGACCTGGGCACGAGAGCAGTTCGATATTCGGGGATTCTATGGATACCATGCGCTGGCATCGTGTAAAAAGGGTCCGGGTAGGCCGAGCGGGGGGGTATCGATTTTCGTTAGACCGACGGTAGGAGAAATGAGCGTGGGGATAGTAGCAGAAAATCTAATCGCAGTCATGTCACCTAAACTAGAACTAGTGGCTACCTATGTACAACCGACGGGGACGGAGTCCACAGAGACGATGGTCGAGCGCCTCTTGCTGGGGATAGAAGCGCTACCGCGAAAGGCTCCGATGATCATAGGAGGGGATTTTAACGCGAGATTAGACAGGATTGACTCGGAACGAACGGTGGCTTTGCTAGACGTACTGGAGGAGACCGGCTGTTGGGTAGTTAACAGGGCAGATGTGTGCACATATGAATGCCACTCCGGGACATCAGTTATTGATATATTTGCAACCGATATAGACAGAAAGGACATACAATTTACAGGGGACGACAATCCTTTACAGGAAGGGGCGGGACTCAGAAAACATATACCTATGGGTATCCGGGTAAAAATTAAAAGCAGTGTTCAAGAACGAGGGAAGAGGGAAGGATCAGGGAGAAAGCTTAGCGGCAACGTCCTTTTACAAGGGCTTAGCGGGGTACTTCCGGTGCCAGGGGTAATCCAGGTAGATTCCTATGAACGCAGTCTAGTAGGCTTATTGAGGTCTGCGATGCTGCCGCCACAGGAGAGAAGCGGAAGACCCTGGTTTAATGAAAGATGCAGGGCAGCCAAGCAAGCTAGTAAGCTGACGCGAGAATATGTAAAGACCGTTCCGTTAATGAGGCCGTTGGCAGCGTTGGTTAAACGGCTGGTTAAGAAAGCGTATAAGGAGGAGAAGAAGAAGCACTGGGAAAAAATAGAGTGGGTAGCAATAAGGGAGGCTGACGAACGTCCACATACATGGCTGAAACGAAAGGGGAGAAGACAGTGTTCCGTAGAGACGGGTAGGTTAGTCGAACATTTTAGGCGAATATTGGCCGGGGCGGACACAACTCCGAAAGCGCCGCTAGAATACGAAGGCCCGTGGGATCAGACAACGGAAGAAGCGAGGGTTTGGATAGGGAGAGAAATCTCAATTAGGGAAGTGATAGAAGCAATAGACAGAGCACCACGGGGCAAAGCGCACGGGAAAGACTTGATAAGAAATGAACACATGAAAGATACCCTAATTCTCGCACCTTGCTGGCAAGCCTTATTCAATGAATGTTTAAACAAGGGGGAAATTCCAGAGGCCTGGAGGAAAGCGACTTTAATAGTCATTCCAAAAGGAAAGGGAGTAGAAACTGAACCAGAAGCTTGGAGGGGAATATCAATAAAAAGCTGTCCGTATAAAATATTCTCGGGAATAATAGCTAGAAGACTGGGGTCATTCTTGGAGGAGCGGGGGGTAATACCGGAGGAGCAGCATGGATTTAGGAAGGGAAAATCAACTTACTCAGCAATTCGGGAGCTGCTAGGAGCAATCTGGGAAACGCTGTCTAGGCCAAGAAGTTGTATATATGCGGTGTTTGTAGATTTAAAGGCAGCGTTTGACATAGCACCAAGGGATAAAATAGTTGAAGAGCTGGCAAAATCGGGAGTGCCGGCAGCAGTTCTGAGGTTACTTATTAATATGTTAAAGCAGAACACGGTGCAGATTGATAACGGGGTCGGTATTGCGGGAGAAGTGGCTCAAACCACAGGCGTCGCACAAGGCGATGGACTGAGCCCATTGCTGTTTTCCGTACTTTTGGGTGGACTACCAGAGTGGATAAGGGCGGGCTGGACCCAAGAGTGGGCCAGAATCTTATTGTACGCTGATGATGTGGTCATCTTTGGTGGCAGTCTTTTCAGGGTGAAACAAGCCATGAATCGACTAGTTACATTCATGGATGAGAAGGGCTTGAAGGTTAACTGGGGAAAGACAGTAGCTATGAAATTCCGAAGGGGCGGCCGTATGGCCAGGGGTGACGTGATCCAAGTCAGGGAAACAGAAATTAAATTTGTAAACAAATTTACATACCTAGGCATAACCTTGTCAACAAGCGGCAGCAGTTTTCGATTACACATCCAGGAGAGGGTCAGGAAGGCCACCATCGCAGCTGTGGCAATTAAATGGCCACATATGCTTTCAGTTCATGCAGCAATTGCTCTTTTCGGGATACAGATATCACCCATAGCCACATACGGCATTCCACTAATATGGGATAAGTTGGGAGTAGGCGAATTGCGTTTAATTGATGGGGTGAGGTTTTTCTTTTTAAAGAGGGTTTTTGCGCTTTCGAATACTTGCAGGAATAGAATTGTTCACGTCTTAGAGGGTGGCCCGCTACTGACGGAAGAACTACAAAAACGATTTAATCTGAAGAAAACGTGCGCCTTTGAAGTTTATATGCGAAACTGGGAAACTAAAATTAGGGAAGTGGACATAGGTATTTATGGAACAGCAGCAATGACGAGCACTGAATGGCGGGGTAGCGGTGTAATAGATCGACATCTAACGACGGCCTTTGCAGCTCACGGATTTCATCACGTTCTGTGCAACGTGGAGGGTTTTCATGAACCACAGGATGAATGTCAATGCAAACAATGCTGGAGCAAATGTGATCGATACCACGCCGCGGTATGCCCGGCGGTTAGGTCTATAGCAGAACTAGCAAAACGCTAGATTGTTGGCGTCTCGAAACATTTTGATGTAACATAAACACATTTACCCAGTTTGGGTGTTAATAAAACAAATAATATATATATATATATATATATGTACGTAAAGGCGATGGACATGGACGACAACAATAGCCAGGTCCAGCCGTCAGTGCTTGCGTCGTTGGTTACCGCTCATAAAAAAAAACGGTTGTTTTTACTTTTTGCTGTGTTTTCTTTGCTTCTGCTAACAACATCATCATCACAGCTGTTGTTGCTAGTGTTGTAATTGTTGTTGTTGTTGTTGTTATTGCTATTATTCTTGTTGCTGTTGTTGTTGTTATTATTGCTAATATTCTTGTCGTTGTTGCTAGTATTGTTGTTGTTGTTTCTAGTGTTGTTGTTGCTGTTGCGGTTGGCCGTCGTCTGTGTGTACCGTCTATGTACGACCGGCCCCGTCGACGTCGAGAGGCTCAGCAGTGCACCTGTCCAGCCTTCTCGGGGCGTCTGACAGTCATTCAGTTAGTCAGTCCGCCACGTCCGCCGGACGGTAACGTGGTAAAGCGCCACCCGTGCAGCGCAAACCGGACACAGAAGCAAGCTACCACGAGGCAGCCAACGTTAACCGTTACTACATTTGACTACAACGTTTGCTACGAGAAGTACCAACGACTACGATCACACACTGTTCCTACGCAAAATGGGGTCGCCGATTGCTGCTATAGTCAGTCGCCGGTCGCCAGTAACTCACTGGCCACTCACTGGGGACTCACTCACTCACTTACTAACGGAGTGACCCCTCCCGAGCAGACGAGAAACTGGCGGCGCGGCTATGGCGTTACGGGCTACAACGGTTGAATTGCTGAGCCTAACGGTCGGTCGATTCAGTCGGCTGGCCGGTCGTCTGACTAAGTGTACGACCACCCTTACCGCGACCATCATCTCCTCACCCACGTCGAGCACAAGCCAAGTAAACACACAAACAAATAGCTAATTAAAGCCATAAAACGATCCGACATATCGCCGAAAGTATGTCACTCCGCACAAACATACACACACTCAACAACAACAGAACAGCAAAAACAAAATAAAAAGGAGCCTAATTTCCCGCGCAGAAATAGGTTGACAACGACAGGAGAGATCTGCACCGCTCACTAACAGCGAAAATTAGAGCATTCTCGCGCACACCTCACACAACCAGAGTCATCAACTAGAATGTCTATCTAATTACCGCGTAACGAAAACAACTATCAACTATCCTATCAGTTTGATAGGGTAGTCTACAACCAACATGTAATCATTAATAAAAAAATATCGTTTTCTGGCAGTGTATTTGGAATGATATGAGGCCGTAAAGTTCGCACATACTGACATACATATATCGATTCTAACTGAAATATGTGCATAAAATTGTTTGACGACCAAAATAATTGACGACCATGTGTACTTACAGCAAATGTGTATATTGATAATGTATTTAAAACACATAAATATATAAAATAATACATCTAAATATTATCATGTATATATATATATATATATATATATATATATATATATACAGACGACCAACAGCTATTTATACAAATACGTACAAACATTATAGCCACACAAAGATACGTATAAAAATAGTTTGCTATTCATTAAAGGACGGCCGAGAATCGTTGTCGACAGCGAATGCGGCGCAGCGAATCCATTTGGAATGTTCGGCGGTGTCGTTTCATAACGGCGATATTCGATTGATTGGGAAGGAGGGGGAAGCCGGACATTGGTCCGATCCTGTCTATAGACGAGGACGACGCCCGGCCCGAACATTTACTGTTCGGCCGCCCTAGCCCGTTTTTGGCCCCTAGCCCGTCAGACTCCCAGGGCATCTGAAACCCTTAACCCTGAAGCTGGCTGGCTGGCTGGTGTCGGCGTCGTGTCCGTCGTCGTCGCCGGTTCGCGCACTATTTCCGTGGCAGAGGCTACTGCCTACAGTAGCCACATAGATAGGTTAAGCCATATTTAGACAAGCCGCGCCTACTGCTACTGGCACTAAGTATACTGACAGACTGTCGTCAACTAAGCAGGCACACCAGCATGCCGTCCCAACCAAACAGGACCACGTCCAAACAGAACCAAACGGCACCGGCCAGGACAATACATTAGCTGATAAGCGGCGACATGTCGCCGTTGTCGCTAACGCACATCTATAACACCTAGTCACTTATAGTGACATATATATACGTATATATATATATATATATATATATATATATATATATATATATAGCCAACAAGCAATTCAATATACGGACACACAGATAAGGCTAACATGAATGACGGTTGCAGAACACACATAACAACACGAACACAAAACGGCAACAAACACCCAGCAGTAACAACATGAACAACTCCAACAATAACAACTACATCGGCAGCAGCAGCAGCAGCGTAGCTACAAACGTATTGACTAGCTCGCTGGCAAGTAAGCGGATCCTCATCATCATCGTCATCATCACCATCATCCTCAATCAGTCACTCAGTGAAGCGCTCAGTCGTTCAGAGCGTCAACGGCGGCAGTCAAGCAAGCAATCAGCCGACGCCGCTGGTGCTTCCCTCAGCCAGCCACTGTTCGATGTGCAACGTGGGGATCCGCCACCTATTATTTACAATAGAACAACAATGATGATAAAAACGACTAAGTCGGCATTGCCGACAGACAAAGCAACTACATCAACGACAGTTCAACGATTCACAAGCAACACTCGAAACAAAAAGTCATCATACCGTCACTAACGCTCCGCCGCCGCAAAGCCATTTATAAATAGTATAGATGACCATACCAAAACGTAAACTGTATTTGCCTTTACATACTGTTTTACGGCTGCTTTTTTTTTCGTCGCTGCGTGCGTTCTGAAGGGTCTCGGGCTCGAAACTCCACTCGTGGAACCATGCACATGTAACTGCGGCCAGCTAGTAGTAGAAGCCCTCGGAGGGCATGGGCTGTCTTGTGCGGGTCCGGAGCCTAAACATGCTGCCATCAATAATACAGTTACACGCGCCTTACGTGCAGCGAAAAAAAAACATGCACTCTACGGACCCACTGAACTTCTCAAAGACGACAAACGAACGCCCACTAGACAGGCTAATTAGATCCCTTCGATAAGGACTGCACCAGCAAGTAGCCAACTCTCTTACGCCCTCTGTTACCGGTCATGGGAACTGACTTCCTCGTCCTGGCTAGGCTGCTACACTTCACGGATGAAGCACATTACGCATGTACTTCGAATTCCATCGCACGCATAACGCCGTTCCTCTGGCGAAACACTAGAACAACCCGGTCCAATGACCGCCGTACAACTGTTTCACAATGCGCTTGAACGGCTGCCTAGCAGCTGCTACCGGCCACAAGCTAAGCCGGGCAGGTTACTTCCTCAATTAAGCGGCAAAAAACTAAATCTCAATGTCGCATTTAGTAACCTCTTTTGTACTGCGTAAATATAAATGGGGGAGCCGTCATCAGGTCTAAGGTGTCCGTTCTTAGAGATACTATATGGGTTAGTTTTTCTGGCGAGTTGCTCAACTAAAAACGGCCCCTACTTAGTTCAAGCGAAACCGCTCTGAAGCCGACTCGCCTCATAGAAACAAACCTGCGTGAATGCTCACCGTCGCTTCTTAAGCTTGAGTAAAATCCTTTTACTCTCTTGGGCGGTAAACAGCATCAACAAAGACAAACGTAGCTCAATGATCTCTCATGATTCAATCGCATTTTGTTAGGCTTTTCGCTGGTATTCGTTAGAGCGTCCCAGGTCCTACCTTTACACGCGATAGGCTGATCGTATTTCGCGGCGAATGGAGGTCGCTATGGACAGTGTCCGGGCAAGCAGGTCTGCTCAAAACTACGGGTACTATAGCTCCTCAGAGCAGTAACTCAAAATAATAATAATAATAATAATAATAATAATAATAATAATAATAATAATAATAATAATAATAATAATAATAATAATAATAATAATAATAATAATAATAATAATATGGCAAACATCCTGAAGGATATTGGAAAGCGTATAGAAGATATTACGGGTGATCGACGCGAGGCCATGTTTTTGAAACAGATGATGTCTTTGGCCGTCTGTAGGGGGAACGAGGCTTCTATCATAGGCGCCATGAATTGAGGAAATAAGCAGAGCACCATGAACCTGGCTTAAACGTTCATACCTCACAATTGTAAAATCGAAAAATAAATAATAATAATAATAATAATAATAATAATAATAATAATAATAATAATAATAATTTTTTTTTTTGAACAAGGGTTTATTTTATCAATATGTACATACATCACAATTATCAATATATTACTTATATAATATCTACAATATTGCTTATATTATTCTTATTGCTTGAGTGTCGGTGACCACTCAACATCATCTTGGCGTTGCCTCTCTGTAATTCTAATGACACTCTCTGTCGAAGTTAATAATAATAATAATAATAATAATAATCATCATCACCACCATCATCACCGTCATCATCAGCAATAACTTGATAGGCAGATATCTGCATATCTTTTAAGCAGGTCAGTGCCAACATATTTTAAGCGAACAATCAAAACACACCACACCGGTATAGGCGACGAACCGAAAATCATCTCACATGGTGGGCAGCGGCAAATCGGCTTCGCCCGAGCAGCATAAACCAGTTTGTTGTATGGATCTATATTTGGGTGACGACTTCGACGGGTAGACCAATAAAAAAGCGTAATGCATGCATCAACAATAGGTGGCGAATACATTGGTGAAGTCGATGACTCGAGAACGGAAGCGTAGCACAACCCATTGTCGTTGTAACAGGGTATAGTCGGTCATAGCTCACACCAGTAAGCACGTTGTACACACACACATACACCCCGTATTATCTCTCTCTCTCTCTCTCTCTATATATATATATATATATATATGCTTTGACTTCGCTCTCCTTTGACAGGAACAGCCAATGCGTACTTGTATCTATAAAACTGAATTTCTGAAACATATAGAAAACCCTGAAAAAATTATACATATATATATATATATATATATATATGGTTGGCGTTAGTAATGTGCAAAAAGGCTCTAGTGGAGTACAATATACACCATGAGTGCACCCTGTTTGAAATGTAAATAATACATAATATTATATACATGTATATAATTTTTTGTGTACATATTTTTGTATAAATGGATCCTACTAATGCTACTATGGTACACTTTCTGTCGGAACTATAAACATACATACATGTTTATAGCACATACTCGTATATGTAGAAATCTATAGAAGCCAGACTCGCGTGCAGTCATGTATACGTTTGGCCATCCACTTATGATGTGACATAATAATCGCCACTGCTCTGTGCTCGCCTCATCCGGCCAAATCACAAATTGCCGCCCACAGAAACGGCCACCGTAAGCGCGAAATGCAGAAAAACACAGGGCGAGAGCGAGAGAGAGAGATTGAGTCAAACGGGCGCGATATGCTTCCCTCGTCTTCAACTCTCCCTCTCTCTCTCTCTCTCTCTCTCTCTCTCTCAACGACAGCGTCAGTCTGTTTCACCTGCGCGGCGATACCTCAGCCTCAGAACTCGGACCCGGACGAAATCACTGAAAGCCTGGACACCAGCCTTCGAAAGCCGTGAACGCGGTAAGCATGTGAAAACGACCTCAGGTCACGGCAAAGCAACCAAGCAGCAGCGGATAAGACAAGACCCAACGACGACCACTGATCAAAGCCATATAGCCACAGAAGGAGAGGAAAAACAGGAGGAATTTGGCGCTCGCTTACAAGACGCACAGAGAGACCGTCGTAGAGGAGAGGCGTACGTCAATCTGCTGCTTCACGACTACGAGGTTGGGCGCACCTCGCCACGATTTTTCGTCATTGAGATGATCTCTCTGTCTGTACGTCTGTCTATCTAACTATCTATCTATGTTGGGCTCTCGTTTCGGGTAAAGGTCAAGACTCCTCCTTCAAGCAACCGCCCACTTAGCCTTCGCTCAATGTGATCATGAAGATCGCTACGAGCCGCCGTCGCACGAATACCCAACGTTCTGCCCTTCTGCCCGTCCAACCACCCATCCTTTCTTTTTCACCTCGTTTAGTCAAGCGTGCACTTCACTTGCGGTCTTTTTCGCACTTCATTCCCTATAATATATATATATATATATATATATATATATATATATATATTTACCATTATTTCATCTTTAAATACCCAAATAGAGTGCATTTTTAATAAGTAAAACATTATATATATATATATATATATATATAAATTTTTTTATTATGAATTTTCCAAACGTCTGCAAGCCACGAAACTGTCTGCTTCGCTTTTCATTTATGCGCAGGCGCTCGCGTATGCGTAGAACCACACCGGGCACACTAACGTATCTCACACCGACATATTCTAATTTTAACCGGTATGGTTGTTACGACGTACCTTTTCATATGAACATTCCTTATGTATCTACAAATGCGGTGTCCGAATAATCAACGGGCATGTTTCAAACGTTCCCTCGCTCAACTCTGCCTTCTATGCGATCTGCTATCTCCATGAGCAGAACAAAATAGGGCTGCCAATCTAAGATAGGGCGTTACTTAATGGAAAAGCGCGTAGAGACTGTGAAAATGTATCATGGAAAAAGAAACTATGCACGGGCATGCTGGCGAGTCTTTGTGAAATTTGCGATTGACGTACCCGGCCTTGTGAGAATGCCATCCGTGACCTTGTGCAAACGTTTTTACAGGGCAGATTATGTACGTGATGTGCTAAACCGTAAAAGGCCACGGAGGGCTCGTTCGTCTGAAAATATCGCCGCTGTAGCCGAAAGTGCCGAATAATGTCCGGAAACATCGGTCGGCAACGTGCCCAACAACTTGGTTTTTCACATACCTCGACCTCGCATATTCTGAGGTCGGATCTAGCAATGTATCTATATAAGATTCAGCTGACACAAGAACTCAAGCTTACGGACAATCAGGAGCGGCTTCCTAGATCGTGCAGCGTGATGCCGGTTTTGTGAAGAAAATTATATTTTCCGGCGAAGCCTATTTCTATCTGGAGGGAAAGTGTGAGTTAACAGAACTAACGCATCGGGACAACCGAGGACCCTCCCGTGATTCACGAAAGGCCGTTGCATGTGCCACATGTGACAGTCTGGCGGCCTCTGTCCCAAAGGAATGATTGGGCTCTTGTTTAACCTACGGTGAATGACGAACGTTATAGCAGCACGATATCTACTTAACGGAATCGGTACGAGTAAATATAGTGCCATGAGCCACACGGCGGGCGAGACAATTGAACTTTTGAGGATGAGGTGTCCCAGACGAGTAATCTTGCGTAATGGGTACATCTGTATTAAAAAACAATATATATATATATATATATATATATATATATATATATATATATATATATATATATATATATATATATATATATATATATATATTACTTCGTTTCGAGCGAAATGAATGCCGTAGACAGTGCCCTCTGCTGCTGGTGAGGGCGGCGGCCCGGTTCGTGGCACGACCAAACGTCTACGCTTATGATAACGATAACGACCACAATATTAACTTAGTGTTCATTTCCTGTCCCGTCTTCGGGTATGAGGGTCGCATCAATTGCTTCAACGGGACCTCCCAATGTTTAGGTTCGGGAAGCTGATCTCAGACTGGGACACAATCACACTGGGACACATGCGCAAACAAAGTCGCACATACAGAAAAATAGTCAACACACAGATTTCAAAGAAGCGATGACGCTTGCTTTGCACGGAGCTAAAAGGGACGTACTCATATACGAAATCACGCGGCCCATTATATATATATATATATATATATATATATATATACATAGGTTCAGACATATTACTCAACAAAAAAGTGTTGGAACTCTTTGAATGCTCTGAAGCGTCTGCTAAACCTCTCCATTTACGGCTTAATAAGCATCACTTGATCAATGGTTCTATTGTCATCAGATAATAACCACCGTATAGCGTAAACCCATATCGGTAGTAACTCTCCACATGTGCACAATATACCTCGAGTTTTAGTGTTACTGTTTCTGAGTTTCTTATTTGGCTTAAGATTACCACGCCCTCCTCATTTTCTTTGAAACATAATTGACGTACGAGTGCCATGATAGGTTATTCGAAATCATCATTCCCAGATACCTAATCGTATTGGTTCGTTCGATTAACGGGCAGTGAAAATGCATGGAGCTGATTATATCGAGATGGCTGTGCAGTTGTAAAAAAATCATGTGTGCTATAGCCGAACGACTTCGGAGCTCAAACTGACAATTACAGACGCCAGCCGTACCAATTTGGTACCAAAATGATTTACTAGAAATGCACGTTCGTCTGGACGTATTAGTTTTGCACGCGTAATGGAAATTTTTTGAGAACCTGGGCGTTAAAGTTTAAACATGCAAAAGTAAAATTATAATTTTGCAATCTCTTTTTAATATCACAATAGTCATTGCGCTCGCTTATGTCAGGTATAGGTTTTAAAAATGTAGAATTTTCTCCCGAATGCGCCGGTGTGCTCGGTTTTCCAATTGAGAAAGGCGTTCTTTCACAATCGTGCATTTTGCAAACGTATGTCGGAACAGCCCCCCCTTAAAATAACAATTAAAAAAAATTATCTCACTCCTATACGGAGCATTTCCGCTCCCCCTTTCCATTGGCAAAAATGATTTTCTCACCGAGTTTGACCATGTCCTAGCGTTTTGGACACACAAATAGGGACACCCTGTATAAGAGTGTTTGTGTTGTGCTCATCTGTTTACACATGCTTGGAATGTGCTTATGATGGTGTTGCACAGTGTTTCCGCGTCATCTAGATATTTTAATGTTAAACGCTGTCTATCACACTAGACTTCACAGCCATATGAATTTTTAATGGGATATGTGTTCCTAGAAATAATAATAACAATAACAATAACAATAATAATAATAATAATAATAATAAAAATAATAATAATAATAATAATAATACATAACGTTTTATTTTTATACAATTATGTATATGCGTATTTTTATCAAAGTGCACCTGCTGCTTCTCTATAAGACAAACGCTTGATAGTAAGTTACTGAATGACGAACGCTATTGCTGAAAATAGTGCTGTTGAGATGTGAGATGAATTAAATTCCTGATATATTAAGGCAACACCTCGACAATATGTGTGCTTCGAGAATCCATTCCTAGGCGAAGTTCGTAGAAATCTCTTCGATTAAGCATAATTCATATTTACAGTGGACGAACCGTTCCGCCAAAAACAATTGCTCGTACGGAACATGCTAATTTGTCGGAAGGGCGCTTAAATGCTTTTAAACACTCCGTTAAAAAAAGCACTTCAAGCACGTCATTGGTGACAAAAGACATTTTACTAAATGTACAGCAAATATACTACCAGCCATGACAACTACAATCCATGTGAACAAGCGTGGGATCGAATTTGACTAAGGACCTGGACCGTTGGCTTGCTGGATTTGGTAGGGCATATATCTTGTCTAGTGTGAGAACGCTACGGCCTAGCGAAGGAGTAATGGCGCATAACCAATGGTTCCGTCAACCCACCTCATTGGTCGGCGTCAATTCTCCTAATTCCTCACAATGCACAGCGACCTGCATCTACGCGCCTGCCAGTGACAATATGACTACACCATCACTGCAACGGCAGTCAAAGGCAACGTCCGCCTTAGTGCATAGCATGACATTGTCGTTTAGATCATTCTCAATCAACACGATTTTTTTAGGTCCCCGCATGGCCTTTTGTCGCTAGACCTCTAACAGCCTTTTATTTATATCGGTCACGCCTATCTCGCCGTATGCGTAACGATTTATATGTTGCATACATTGTTCTACAGCTGTGGTAGCAGCTATTGCTATTGAAAGCACGTTAAATGCAATGACGTTACCAGCCAATAACAATTCCATCGGCCGCACCTAGTAAATAGCACAGCACCTCGCCATATGTTCGCGCCAGGTTCGGGAACTGCACGTTCCATTGCCTCACAACGCAAGCGTGTTTGTCTGCGTGCAGGTATAGTATGGCATGCGTTTACCCTGACTTCCGGGAATCCTCGTCCCGTCGGGCCAGCATGTTATCGTGTTTGTTGCTAGGCCAAAAATAAGTCTTAATAGCAAACGTAACACCTGACAGAATGCGTCACACCGAGACGGCCTCTTCGCCCATTGGTCAAACTACCACGAATACGCGATAACGAATTTATCTCTGTGCTGCAGCGACTGTCCCTCAAGACAAGTCCCTACGAAAATTATATATATATATATATATATATATATATATATATAATTGTGCTCAGTCTGGTTCTAGATGAGAGTGTGGGTGCAGTATCCAAAGGAAGCAAAAGTTCATCTAACGAGCGAGAGAAAGAAAGGCAATCAGAGTAAATTTGCTTGGAATGATAATATATATTTTCATTCAAAGTGCTACTGCCACATCAATTGATTGCGCATACCGCGCCGGTTGGCTGTAATAATTATCTATGATGGATTGCTGCTACCAACGTACGGTCTACAAGTTCTAGTCATATTTCCTTCTATTGTCGTATATGCTGTCCAGTGAACGCAAAACTATCTCGAACATGACGGACATCCTCACTTGTTGAAAGATCACCATCGCTCGTTCTTTAGCTCTAGGCGGCCAAGTGGAACAACAGTAAATCGAAGCGATGACACAAGCATTAATTTACGTTCTGCCCCTGCTATCAACTAAGCTCTAAGTTTGGTGAGTGGAGGGGGAAACTCCGCTTGGCGGCTTGTCGCTTTGACTAGAGTGTTCCACGCGGCCCTCATAAGAAACAATCGGCCCTTCGTGGCCCTATAAATATTCCGCGGCTCCCGTGACACTACAATGAGCATCAAATTGATAATTCTTTTTTTGAATAGTCATTTATAACCGTATCTCACAACAGAAGCATCAACAAACATAACAGTCGCGAAATGACTCCTTTTATTGTAGTGCGTCAATAAACGACTTCTTGTGTTGTAGCACGTCAATAAACAACAAAACAACACGGAACGCATAAAGCAGACATTAAGAGAACAGCATCAATAATGTTCAGATTTAAGGGAAGTTCGGGCCATTATGCGTATTTCTTTATCATAATTTGTGATTGATCACCACAACAGTTCAGTTGTAGTGGTTGCCGTTAAGGCTAGAGCCTACAAGACCAACAGTAACATAACTCTTTGGAGCAAAAATAATATCCTGATAATCAACATTCAAGAACTTGAGCCGTCTGCTCTGATTCGTTATAGTAATTTAAGACGTAGCGATACGTCATTTCGTGTGATCTCAACAATATCACCATAGCACCAGAAGTGAATTATGATCAGAACCACCAGATATCATACAGACACACAGACGAGAACGGCATTTCTGTGCTAGAGGACGTTAGCTAAGACGACATTCCGTATTTCTCATTTCCTGGCTTCGCGTTTTTAATTATCGTTTTTATCAGTTGAAATGTATACTACTTGAAAAACGTTTAAATGTTTTTTATTTTTCGACGGACCCATCTGCAAACGATGATTAGCGCATGATTTTCTGTGCATCCGCCGTTGTTACGTGACTAGGTGCAGAGACCTGAACATCGTCTCTCAGCGGTGTGGTTTATCTATATTCTCACTGAGCATCGCTTCAAAAAATTCGATGAACAACGGGGATCGAACCGCCGGTACCCCGGTACATGACAACTATGACTCGCACCCCATTTCCTCCCCCAACCACGCTCCCGCACGAGAAAAACGCCTATGTGAATGCTAATAAGTAATCAATGCATTTTTTATTGCCTTAAAAAGTTCAAAGTGTTCTCCTCTCAGAGAATTTTGAAGTAAGCGGAACAGAGTATAATCTGAAGGTGCAGCGTTAGGAGTACAGCGCGGGTGCGGTAAAGCATGCCACGAATAATGCAGCAACTTGCGGCAAGTAGCCAAAAATGCATGCTTTGTTGTGGTAGCACACGAGGCGTCCATGGTGGCACACTCAAGGACTCGTTTCAAGGATACGGCTTGCTTCAAGGGGTCCAGCAACTGCTAGCAGCACTGTTAATCATTTCGTTGCTCTGCAGAAGGTCATAGTACACCACACTTTTCCAATCCAACCAGACACACAACATTGTCTACTCAGCACGAGGTGCTGTCTTCGCAACAGTGTTACTCGGTCGCCAATGGCCGACTGTACTGGCCGATAATTGACCGTCGCTGACGGTCGGCCTATATAAGGGTCACCGAACACAGGCAAATGCTACTCACGGTGAGGTACCAAATACACCGACATAGCTTACCCGAACACGCTGGTGATCTCCATCCAAGACAAAGACGTCCTGGCAAGACGATATTATTAGCGTGTGTCCTCAAGGTGCCGAGGAAGTCTGGGCCACTTCCCTGCTATACGACCAGGAAAAGCGCCGAAAACGTCAGAGGGTTATTTTTTAAGAAAGTTGTTTTTAGTTATAGACTAGAAGAGATCAATAACAGGGATTGAACCTGCGATATTTCCGCAGAGAACAACCATGAGTAGCGCACTAGCCCCCTGGACCACGCCACCACGGCTCCATGGGGTTCTCTGTCACGTTTATCTTAACTACAACACAAAGAACAAAAGCTTGCAATTGCGATCTCTATTCCTCACACATTACCGCCCTCTTTCAGTTACGTGCGGAAGGCGCTGGTTAAATTACGTCTGGTCATCATTAAAGTTCGGACAAGAGGGCAACAATCGCCCCCTCCCGAAGACGACAAAGGTATAACAACAATAAATGCACGTGACCTCCGCGCTTAAGGCACTCTGACTGCAACCGCGGCTAGGCCCCTGCTAAGAGAAATCGAGCTTCAGCTAGGCTAGAATGCCTAAAAAGAATGATCAGGGCAACAATGAAAATGGCTCTCACAGACCTCCACCCTTCCAGGCTTTATGCTTATCCCGAAAGGCTCAAACACTTGCCGCCCCATTTGTCTTCTTGGCTCTCTGACCAAAGAGTTCAAGGTAATCGCAAGTTTTGGAGATTCGCGGAACAGGGCGGATTTTCCGTTAATATCCAACACGGGTTCTTCAACCCTCTCCGCCCGCCGACTTCGACATCAAGTGTCAGGCTTGCACCCTTAACTAGCCGGAGAGGCGTGCGAACAGGCTCTTCCCTGGCTCCCACCACAAGAAGCAATCATCCTGGTGAACCGGCGGTGGGGCTTCTGCTCTTCATTTCCGCCTGAACGACTCAACGGGTTGCAGCCCTTAGTGTGATCGTAGGGAACCAAACTGTCAGCATACACGTATCGCTGCTCCTCGCAGAAGTAATCCCTGGGATCGAAAAGCGGAGAAGCGCCGCCGCCTGTGTCTGCCATGAAGATGTTCCTGGATATATGAAAATATGGCGCACGCATTCATGAGCATCCTCACGGCAAAGGCAATTACTTCACACGAATGTTTTAGGTAATGCGCAAGCAGATCCTAGTCAGAGACGGAGACGGAATGATTACTGGCTTTTAGTGGGTTAACCCCCAGTAACAAATTCCTTACAACAGGAAGGAGTAACTGAAAACTGCTCTACAAAAATTTGTAGAGCAGTTTCCAGTTAATCCTTCCAAATAAAGAAGTATAATGAC